>CM021106.1:567542222-567646980 GCA_007115665.2 Sequoiadendron giganteum | reverse complement strand
AACCACATAAGAGAAGTAGAAACATGACTCTTTCTCAAATGATTTTGATAGAGACATAGTCAAACTGTCATGTGAGTGCAATGGTATTGACCCCTTCTTCCTCTATCATGTTTATTTATTGTACTAATGACTCACAATTTGACCTCTTCAACAATCACCTTCATTTATTTTGGAATTGTTGTGCCTTCATCAATTTGGACTTTCCCCTGCTACTCGTGATCCTTTGGTTGCGGGTTGAGCTTACCAGTTGTTGTGGGTTACAATATGCTCACTCTAACTTTTGGGTTGCAAGGAGGTAGTTCATCTAACATATACACACTACTAATAACCATAAATATTTAAACATAGATTCATACTACATTCCATACACATTCACATAATTAACCATGCAATTACCAACATATCATAATCATATTTCCATCCATCAAAATCTTATTTAAGTTGCATGAAGGATGTAAAAGGGTATATAAGTTTAGGAATGTCTATGAAATAAGTAGCTTAAAATGTCTGAAATATATGAACTAAACAAGAGAAAACTAGCTATCAATTGGGCTCATCAATATTAGCCTAAAATGATTATGACACAAGCTTTCTCTTAAGGGTTGATTGTCTTCTGGACCTCAAATGCCTCATATTGGATACTGATAATTCTACAACCATCACATGATTTGAGATGCCCAACATCAATGACTACACCCTTCAACCATGCACCTTCATAACCAGTTTGATTTCTATAACACTCCACCAAGATTCCTCTTTGAAACTCCATTTTACTCCCACAACACTTTACCCAATATCCTCAACCCTAAGTCCTATACCCTATACACTTAACCCTGTATAGTCAACCTTGAACACTATCCCTCAACCCTCAACCCTATACTTAAACCTTATACACTCAACCTTATACCCTAAATAGATACCTTATACCCTCAATCGTAAACTCAATACCCTTGACCCTATACCCAATATCCTCAGCCCTAATCTCTATACAATATGCACTTAGCCCTATACCCTCAACCCTAAACACTATCCCTCAACCCTACAGCCCAAGGAGAGAGGGGTGAGAGACATATAGAGGTAGAGATAGAGGTGAGAGAGATATGAGGGAGAAAGGTGGGTAATGAGACAAGGAGGGAGAGGTAGAGAGGTAAAGAGGGAATGAGGGAGAGACCTAGATATGGGTAGAGAGAGGGTGGGAGGGAGAGGTAGTGATCAAGAGAATGGAGAGAGATGGGTGAGAAATAATAACAGATGGAGAGAGAAAAACAAAGAGGTAGGGAAGAAAGGATAGAAATGGGGGTAAGGAGGGAAGGCAAGGTAGAGAGGGAGAGAGGGTGGGAGAGACCTATAGAGGGGAGAAATAGGTGAGAAAGAGGAGAGGGAGAGAGAAAGGGAAGTATCGACCTAGAGTTGTAACAAGGGATGGAGGGAGATGTAGACATGGAGGGAGTTACACATAGGGAAGGATGATACAAAGAGATGATAATGTAGAGAGGGGGGGAGAGAGAAGAGGAGAGAGAGAAGAATGAAGAGAAAGAGATGGTTGAGGGATGGAGAGGCAAACACGGAGTGATTGAGAAACCTAGAGAGGGGAGAGGTAGAGAGGTGAGGGGGAGAGAGAAGAAAATGAGAGAGAGAGAAGTTCACAAAGAGGGAAATAGGGATAAGGAAGGAGGGAGAGAGCTGGAGAGGGAGGTAAATAACTAGAGAGGGGAGAGATATAGAGGTGAGAGACCTATAGCCTAGGGAGAGAGGGGTGAGAGACATAGGAGGAGAGATAGGGGGAGAGAGGTAGGTAATGAGATGAGTCGGGAGAGGTAGAGAGGTAAGGAGGGAGAGACTTGGAGAAGGGGAGAGAGAGGGTGGGAGGGAGAGGTAGTGATCAAGAGAACAAAGAGAGATGGGTGAGAAATAATAACAAATGGAGAGAGAAGAAGAGAGAGGTAAGGAAGCAAGGATAGAGATGAGAGTAAGGAGGTAAGGAAAGGTAGAGAGGGAGAGGGTGGGATAGACCTAGAGAGGGGAGATAGAGGTGAGAGAGAGAAGAGCAAGAGAGAGAAAGGGCAATATCAATAGAGGAGTAATAAGGGACGGAGGGAGAGGTAGACATGTACAAAGTGGGAGACCTAGGGAAGGAGGAGATAGAGAGGTGATGACCTCATAGGGGAGGGAGAAAGAAGAGGAGAGTGAGAAGAACAAAGAGAAAGAGATGGGTAAAGAGGGATGGGGAGGTAGACAAGGAGTGACTAAGAGACCTATAAAGGGGAGAGGTAGAGAGGTGAGGGGGAGAGAGAAGAAAATGAGAGAAAGAAGTTTTGTAACAAGCCCAATGTTTACCCATTGTTTTCATCTAATTTTTAATCCATATGTAATAAATTTAAGTTTACCAACGCATGGTAATAAAAAAATTCCAATTCAATAACAAATATGCACATTCGAAATAAACCCATTTCAAATTTGCATTGCATGAATAAAGTAACATTACCTAATCTCAAGTAATGATTTCATTTTACAAATGTATTTACCATAAAGATACAAGATCATGATTACATACATAGCTTTCAAGAGCTCAATGAAACAAAGTAAAAATGGTCCAAATGTCCCCATTGTTGGTGCATACATTCTCAAATCTCGATTGCCAACTACATGAGGGAGAGTATCACCCAAGTGCTTTTCCGCCAACCATGGACTTACTACGACCCCTCACACATCTACCTAACTGGTAAGATGACCCTCCCTTCAATGAAGAGATTGGTGTGGTAGCCCTCATAATAATAGCCTACCTAAGTATGGTGTTGTGTCCTACATAACTAGTATTTTCATACAGTGGATACCCACCTACATGCATGACATTCCCAACCTAGTTATGCAATATTGGCTCACAATGAATCAACAAGTGTATGTAGTGGCAACTTGCACTCACTTTGGCCAAATATTTTTGATAATATATAAAACTCACTTCTTAAGAAATGGAGTGTCACTTTCTATGAAGTGGTAGTAGTATTTTCACCCACCCCCTTGCTCGATTTGGAAAAATAACATGACCATTATAACTTTTGACGAGATTATTCCACATACATCATAACATGATTCCATCCTGAAAGGTAATCTACATTCAAGTGATCTAACTAACCAACTAGGTTATTCCCAACCTTGGTTTATCCTAATCCTAGGAACAAACCTCATTACATTCATAGGTTTACATAACATCAAAATTGGCAGTCTCAACATAACACTTCTATGTCATACCATTTCCCAACATTACAATTCATGCAAATATACATTTGACTTATGATATCCTAGATATTATAATAATACATTCTAGATATCTTTGTCTAACAAATACAATCTCATGCTTCTAACATAATAGATATATGCATATTTAAACTAATAGATTTCCCCAATCAATTTATAAGAAAGTTTTATATGAAATACAATCATCAATTCCTCAAACACTTGCACACACAAAAAAATCAATAAAAGAGAATAACAAATAAGAAAGACTAGCATGCCTAGAAATTTAGCATCCGATGAAGAAATTTCCCTCAAAGCTTAATCCCAAAGACTTCGCTTGTTGCTCCGTCCACTTTCATCTTATCTCCAAATATAACCTCTTTCCCAACACTCAAAAACTCACAAACAAATAGCCCACAAACACTCAAATAAATCTCTCACTTCTCACTACTTGCACTCAACACTGCTTTGCACAAAGAAAAACTACAACAAAATGGAAACAAATGAATTCCAAAGACTAAGAGGTTTCCCTCTATCTATAAGAAATATTGAGAAACTTAATGCTACAATTTAACTCCTCCAATCGCCACATTTCCATCCTATTGCCACCTCTAAAATCAAAAACAAAAATCCAAAACCTACTTCACCTCTAAACAGATCGACTAAGCAAAATTGGGTGAAATATGACAGTTAAGAGAATCAAAATTTTAACACATATACAGTCCAAGTAAAATCAATTTCTAATACATGGCTGAGTCACCTCAAAACTGCCAACACTTGGTTATTTTACTAGGTCAAACAATTGCAATGGTTTCCCACATGCTTTCTACCTCCCATCATGGCATTTTAAACCTCTTTTTATGCTTGTTTAAGGTGCCTATATTGGCTGCTTCAAACTCTTATAATGGTTACCTTTTAATGTAATCAAAACATCATTGAAATTCCTACACCTCCTTCTCTATGGCGTGGCCATTTGACTTGTTCAAAGCATAGTCATTTAGCCATATGCATGGCTATTTATGCATGCCTTTATATCTACATTACTTACTGATTAAATGTGATACCGTTGGCTCTTTTATCACCTTATGTCATGCGTGATACTTCAGCTCCAACGTGGTGATATTAACCCATATATTGCCTCCACTCATGCAACTCATGCATGAGACTTAGACTTTAAACACTCTTCCTATTCTATATTCTTCACGTGCCCCTTTCTAGTTTTATTTGTTACAGCCTTTTAAGACTATTCACCTCTCCTTACACGTGGCTACATTAGACTCTAGTTTGTTGCTAACAAATAGTTTATAGTCCCCTTTTAACGTGGCAAATTTTACTAATGAAACCTTAATATCATATAATATCTATATAGCAACATATATATATATAATATAATATTCATATTTAAATATATTCTAATTTATATATATGCCATTCTAATATAGGTATTTTATATATATTAATATATAATCATTCGACAATTCAAATGAGTATAATAGTGTATTTAGATATATTTACAATTATAATTATATATATATTTGCAATTTTCTTTATCGTGTATATTTTAATCATTTAAATTATGCATATGAATTAATATGTATATGTATATAAACCATATATATACATATATATATTAATCATATATATATATATCATATGTATACATTCCTTACTTATTTATTGAATTTACACATATAAGAACATATATATGTATTTTAATATATTAATATATATCAATATATATACAAACAAGTATTATTTAGTTTCAGACACTAGTATTAATTTTATACGTAAACATGCATATACCCATGCCTATACATACATTTATGTTTTCACTTTTCATTCATGTTCACACCTAGGTATATATCTATATTTGCATTTGCCTTTCTAGTTCAATTTGGTTTAAATGACCAAGGTGGTTCCAATATGACCAATTCACAGTTTACCTATCAACCAAAATATTTGAAGCTAGGTTTTTTCACTAACACATAGCGCAAATTTCCTTCACTAAGCTTGTCTATCCTAGGCCATGAGTGTGTGATAGCTCAAGTAGGTACATTAGTGGTTACCATACCAATTTCTTCTCTCGGGTGATACTCTCCCTCTCCTCATTGGAGGACTTGATTATTTCCTGCATCCAACTTAGTGCATGATAAATGTAGTTAGCCAATCACATGAAAATCTTATCCATCATATATCATTTGCACCATTAAATCATTAAAAGTAAATAACATCATAATGCATATTCATGTATTTTATTCACCCGTTGAACATATTAAAGTCGTGATTTTGGATTTAACATCTTATTTACTCATAATGGTAAAAGTAATATGGTAACTAAGAAATGGGTTGTAACATACACAAAGAGGGAAAGAGGGGTAAGGAGGGGGGGAGAGGTGAAGAGGGAGGGAAATAACTAGAGAGGGGAGAGATAGTGGTGAGAGAGATAGAGTGGGGAGAGAGGTGGGTAATGAGATGAGGGAGAGGTAAATAAGGATGGAGGGAGAGACTTGTAGATGGGGAAAGAGAGAGAGGATGGGAGGGAAATATAGTGATCGAGAAAATGGAGAGAGATGGGAAAGAAGCAATAATAGAGGGAGAGAGAAGAAGAGAGATGTAGGGAGGCAAGAATATAGATGGGGGTAAGTAGGGAAGGTAAGGTAGAGAGGGAGAGACCTAGAGAGGAGAGAGAGAGAGAGAAGAGAGGGAAAAAGGGAAGTATTGACCTAGAGGAGTAATAAGGGATGGAGGAAGAGGTAGACATAGGGGATGAGGAGATAGAGAGGTGATGGTGTAGAGAGGGGAGGGAGAGAGAAGAGGAGGGAGAGAATAAAGAGATAGAGGTGGTTAAGGAGCGATGGAGAGGTAGACAAAGAGTGACTAAGAGACCTAGAGAGGGGAGAGGTAGAGAGGTGAGGGGGAGAGAGAGGTGAGAGAGAGAAGAGAGGGAAAGAGAAAGGTAAGTATTGATAGAGGAGTAACAAGGGATGGAGGGAGAGGTAGACATGGAGGGAGTGAGAGACATAAGGAAGGAGAAGATAGAGAGGTGATAACGTAAAGAGAGGAGGGAGAGAGAAGAACATAGAGAAAGAGATGGATAAGGATGGATGGAGAGGTAGAAAAGGAGTGACTAAGAGACCTACAGAGGGGAGAGGTAGAGAGGTGAGGGGGAAATAGAAGTTCATAAAGAGGGAAAGAGGGGTAAGGAGGGAGGGAGAGAGGTGTAGAGGGAGGGAAATAACTAGAGAGCCTAGAGATATATAGAGGTGAGGGACCTACAACCTAGGGAGAGAGGGGTGAGAGACATAGGGGAGAGATAGGGGTGGAAGAGATAGAGGGGGGAGAGAGGTGGGTAATGAAACAAGGAGGGAGAGGTAGAGAGGTAAATATGGAAGGAGGGAGAGACCTGGAGAGAGAGAGAGAGAGGGGTTGCAAGGGAGATGTAGTGATTGAGAGAATGGAGAGAGATGAGAAAGAAGCAATAATAGAGGGAGAGAGAAGAGAGAGGTAGGGAAGCAAGGATATAGATGTGGGTAAGGAGGGAAGGCAAGGTAGAGAGGGAGAGAGGGAGAGAGATTGGGAGAGACCTAGAAAGGGGAGAGAGAGAGAAGAGGGAGAGAGAAATGGAAGTACTAGTAGAGTAACAAGGGACGAAGGGAGAGACAGACATGGAGAGAATGAGAAACATAGGGAAGGAGGAGATAAATAAGTGATAGCATAGAGAGGGGAGGGGGAGAGAAGAGGATAGAGAAGAATGAAGAGAAAGATATGGCTAAGGAGGCATGGAGAGGCAGACAAGGAGTGACTGAGATACATAAAGAGGGGAGAGGTAGAGAGGTGGGGGGGAGAGAATAAAATTAGAGATAAGTTCACAAAGAGGGAAAGAAGGATAAGGTTGGGGGGAGAGAAGAAAATGAGAGATAAGTTCACAAAGAGGGAAAGAAGGATAAGGAGGGAGGGAGAGAGATGGAGAGGGAAATAACTAGAGAGGGGAGAGATATAGAGGTGAGAGACCTAGAGCCTAGGGAGAGAGGTTTGAGAGACATAGGGGAGAGATAGGGGTGAGAGATAAAATGGGGAGAGAGGTGGGTAATGAGACAAGGAGGGAGAGGTAGAGAGGTCACGAGGGAAGGAAGGAGAGACCTAGAGATGGGGGAGATAGAGAGGGGGTGGAAGCGAGAGGTAGTGATAGAATAGAGAGAGATGGGAAAGAAATAATAATAATAAAGGGAGAGAGAAGAGAAAGGTAGGGAAGCAAGGATATAGATGGGGTAAGGAGGGAAGGAAAGGTAGAGAGGGAGATAGGGAAAGAGAGAGTAGAGACCTAGAGAGGGGGAGAGAGAAGAGAGGGAGAGAGAGAAAGGGAAGTATTAGTAGAGGAGTAAGAAGGGATGGAGAGAGAGGTACATAGGGAGGATGAGATAGAGAGGTGATGACCTAGAGAGGAAGGGAGAGAAGAGAAGAGAAGAACAAGGTGAGAGATGGGGAGATAGGTGGGTAATGAGACAAGGAGGGAGAGACTTGAAGATGGGAAGAGGGAGGGTGGGAGGGAGAGGTAGTGATCGAGAGAATGGAGAGAGGTGGTTGAGAAACAATAACATAGGAAGAGAGAAGAAGAGAGAGGTAGGGAGGCAAGGGTAAAAATGGGGTTAAGGAGGGAAGGAAAGGTAGAGAGGGTGGGAGAGACCTAGAGAGGGTTGAGAGAGAAGAGGTGAAGTATAGGTTAAGAGGGAAGGAGGCAGAGAGGGAGTGAAAGGTAAAACCTTGACTATCCATCATCAATCATAAACCATAAACTCTAAACCTCATCAAAGTGGAGGAGAGACAGAAAGAGAAAGAGAAGTTGGCTTTAGAATTCTTAAAATGCATTTACATTAGGCAATGATGCACTTTTATTTGGTGAGCGCTAAATTTGGTGCTCGTCAAATGGCTTACATTAGAAAATACCAACCCTTTGGGTTGGATTTTCCTTGGGCATGATCATTTCATGCCAAAGACATGTTTTCTTGAAAAGCTAACAAAATTTCACATTTTTGGTCATTCTCTCCATTAGGTTTACACATGTTTCAATGCAGATTTACAAAAATACCATGATGAAGTTAAGCACTCTCTTAGCTATCTAACCATCTAAATTTTTCACGTTTTGATTATGTTAAGGTTTTCATCTTCAACTTATTTTGTTAGTGTCTTCCTTTTTGTCAAAAACCAGCATGTGCTAGTTTGGGTATAGTTTTTTACTCATTCGTTGAATTTTTAAACAAATTACATTTTTAGAAACTAGACTCCATTCTAAGCATACTGAAAAAATTGATTTTCGATTAGTTTTCATAAAAATTAGGGGTAGTATGCTCAAATGTCTATTTTTTAGGATGTGTCCACTTCAAAAATTAGTAAAAAATTATATATTCATTAAAAAATTAATTGAAAAAATCGGCATAAACTACATGGTGTTAGCTAATTTCTCACCAAAGCGATTTTTGAAATCTTTAAAAAAATGTTAACATTTTAGGGGAGCACAACAAACGCTATGTTATATTTTTTGATAAAAACAAGACCACATTGTGTGCTCCCCCTTTTTCAAACCCTTAATCTTCACTACTTTTTAAAAAAACTAGTGGTTTAGAAAGTAGATATGGAGCACTACAACTCTTATTCTTGTTGCATCTTTAAATTTTGAGCATAACTATCTTAATTTTCTCATCGAACACCCAACTTTGTTGATTTCAAAAAGAAGTGGCATCTTAAGATCCCCTTTTTGTATCACAACTTTGTGCACTTACCCAAATGCATAATTTTTTTATGTTGTTAAAGCAATGCAATATGTTCAAATGACAATTTTTCAGAATTTAAAATGTCATGACTTAAAAAAATCTATCTTGAAAAATGTTGAAAGATAAAAATTTTTGAAAATCGAAATGAAACATAATATGCAAGTCTGATAAATTTGGAAAAGGGAACCCTATGATTTTAATTTAGGATTTCAAGGGGTGCATTTCCCAATGGTGCATTTCCCAATGTTTTTATCATTTGAATTTGAGGGGTTGGACAAGGGTGTAAGACTAACTTGCAACCTAAAAGGTGAGTCAATTTTCCCTTGACCAAAATTGGAATGGTTTTAAGAGTGGAATGCAATGATTTGACTAGCTAATGATGCAAATACACTATTCTAATGCAAAAATAGTAAATATGAAAAGTCAAATAAATTTGATGTTCAAAAACAGATTGGGGAGAGTTTTGTACACATGTCATCTAAATATGGAGCTGAATTTGTAGGACTAAGTCGCTCTGGGAACCAATATTTGAGTAGCTCAATTTGAAATATGTCTTCACAGTCCTTGAGAGTTTGATCAGAGCCTTCTTCCTCCTAGGTCTCACTATCGGATCTCCGTCAATTGCTAAGATAACCGAGTTTTTGTATCTTGTCAAGTTGTAGGGTTTAAATGCAACAATGAGAAAATAGTCTTCAAGCTTTTCCCAATCTTCTTTAGGTCTAGAACTTGCGCACTCAAAGAGAGAGGAAGGGTTGTGACATATAGGGGCTTGCCTCAATTAAACCCCATGTTGGTGTTTCCACCTCTACAATGGAAAAAATGATGAAAGAGACCTTCCTTTTGAGGTATAGAGGCTAAATGACAAATGAATGATGAATAAATAATGGATTGCAACTCGCCACTCAAATCTAATTTCCTTGAAGGATTAAAGTCATACAAATCTCCCCAAGGCTTGATTGTTGTTTGGCTTGATTTGCTTTGAAGACCTACAAGGGTTAGTCCTCACAAATAAAATTATAACATAAACATGAACAAAATCACATAAGACTTGGCATGATGCTTTGATATTGAGATTCTGCAATAGATCTGCTCTTGACTACTCTTGACTTGATAATAATTGCTTGATCACCAATATTTTCCAATTCTTTCTAGTTCCTTTTCAAATGGTGAAATGATTAGGTATTTATACACAATTAATTTAATCTATCACAAATGAAATCCCAATAGCTGACATTGACATTTGAAATTCAAATAATAAAATGCCAACCCTACCATATTAAAATTTGGAGGCAAAATAGGGGGACCAAGTCGCCCAGGGTGACTTTGTCCCAACACTATTTTGCAGGGTGTAAAGTGTCAAGAGCAAAATATTAAATATTTGCATTGGTTTTGTACATGGTTTTTCTTGATAAATATCCAAATGGAACATGGAATGCATAATTTAGGACATTAGATGTACAATTAGGTCCAATCACTTAAGGGGGGGCAAAACATAGTGTGGAATTGTCAAGGGTGACTGTTACCTATTTTTAGCTATAGCTGAAAACAGGTAGAGTTGATTTACATTCAATATTCAAAGGTACACAAGTGGTTACAAAATTTTCTACTAAGTATTCATTGATGAAACTAATCTGATTACTCTTGAATTTTCAGTATTATTATGCGACTAATTGTAACAGAAAAATCATGAAATTGCATAAAAAGGTTTTATTCATATTGTACAAACCAAAGTCCCACACAAGCCGTGGGAATAGCTTAGTTTGATTTTCATAATCAAATAATGAATACAAAATCAAGTTGTAAACTACACAACCGAAGATAATGTAAACAGGAGAAAGGGAGCGATTCGGCATTGCCTGTAATGACAAATCATTTATACTCGATGTCTTCAAGTTGTTGTGCCTCCAGTGCCTCTAGGTTTCTTCATCTCCAAGCTCCATGAGGTTTCTTGCAAGATTGTTGAAAAAATGAGTGTTAGAGCAATGATAAATCAAATCCTTCCTCATGCCTACATTACCAAAAAAGATATAATCTACATTTTGTTTGAGGCATGCATTAGATGTCATCAAAATGGCAAATGTTCAAAGAGCACAAAATTCAATGGAATCCTTCAACTTCAATTATTTTGCTAATATGTTTGTTCACTGTGCAGGTACAAGTTCATTATGTTCATGATCAATTTTTGTCATATATGTGGAGCAAAATGGGCTCCCACAAGGGTTGATCCTAGCATATCAAGGAGGATACCCTCTCATTCACAACATTATATGACAATCATGAGATATTCAAAAAATTCATGAAATAGGATTGCTTTCATAAGATAGATTAATAGGAGCAGCCTTTAATTCATTATGATGGAAACAGAGTAACAAGCATTAAGGAGAACAGTCCACATAGCTATCAGAAAGATAGTCTATATGACTGTATGAGAGCATTGTTATATATAGACATCAAGAGACATCATCAAGAGAATCAAGGATATGAATGCCATTATCATTTACTATCCCTAATTGCCTGAAGAATAACATAATTGAAAGACAACTTGAGATCATGCTTCATGTATATTAAGCTAAATATCAAGCAACAAACTTCTACAGTGAATATTCCAAGTTCAAGTGTTTAGAAGGAGTACAAAGGCATAAGACTCAAGATTTAATATATATTACAATAAAATCGATATTTGAGTCATTACCAACTTTAAAATATAGAGTAAGATACATGCGTATGCAGTTGTGAGAGAACATGTATAGAAGCAATGAGTATGAACAATTACCAGAACAAGCAAAATATTCAACAGTTAATGCATTCATAGTAAATAGAAATCCATAAGGCAAGTGGTTCTCTACATTTTTGTAGGCAAAAATGGGTTTAAAAGTTCTTGAAGGCCACCATCAAAGGTTCCAATATCCTGTGGAGTTCTAATACAAAGTAGACTGGAGTTAAGTAATTTGAATTGAGAAGGATTGTGGGGAGTTCAAGCTTTCATAATATCTCCACCCACTACATCCTCAAGAGGAGGGTATATTGACATGCATTGAAGTATTATCTTGCAAGCAACATTGGACATGAGGTATATGTAGATGTGGAGCATGAATGAACTCTTCCTAGGACATGTGGTATTTGTAGATGTGGAGCATGAATGAACTCTTCCTATGCAGATCTACTTCATACTTCCTAGATATGTCGATTGCATCAACACTCATAGTTGCAGCTTAGAAACAAATTTCTACTCATAGAGAACATGACATGGGGAAGAATAGAAGCTTCGGAGGTCTTTCATGGCAGCCTCTGAATGAGAAGGAATGATAGCAATAGAAAAAAGAAAAGAAGGTGTCAGATATAGGCATAAACCCACAGCCATTCATTATGGAGAAAACCTCAATACTTATACAAAGAACAGATATAGTCGCGGCCACATAGAGAGTTAAGAGCAAAAGAATATACAGGGAAACCAATTTATTAATTGTTTTATCTTCTTTTTCTCATAAATGCACAGATGAAATGAAAGAAGAAAATGCATGATACTAACAAAGACAATAGAGGTTGCAACCTCTTTGCCTAAAATCACCTCAAAGTAAACTTACAGAGTCTAAGAGCAATAGACTACAACTTACCAGGCGTGAGTTTTTCAATCACAATCTTCAGAAAACTCCAAGCCTTTGATCATGGAGATTCGCCATGAGGAAAATCCACAGAGGAAGTTCGAACCCTACCACAGCTATTCACCATGGTGGCACAATAGAAAGAAGAATCAATGCAAAAATGATGATGAATGTTTAGGGTTCGGTGGTTTTTGCTTGCCCTGAGTCGACAGGGAACAAATTTTTACTAATGATTTTATTTTAATCATGATGTTTTATTCATTTCCCATGGTCTATGACTTCCAAAGTCAATAAAACCTAATAATTGTGTGAGTCAATGCGTATGGAGTAAACTAAAAATGACCAAGTCATTATTTCTTTCTACAAGTAATAATCACTTAGACTCATGCATGTTTGCATGATTTTACTTGGAGCTATCATTGTAATTAAATATTAATGTATGATTTCATTAATATTTTAAATGAAAATAAGGAGGGCCTTTCCACGTTTAGATATTAAAATAATCATACAAGTGGTTATTTTTAATATTTAATCACTTAATCCTCTTTAAGGAAAATCATGCAAAAGATGTAGATGGAACTAGAGAATAAGGGATTATTAACTGAAGATTAATCATGCACAATACAGAGATGGATTTTTAATCATCATGGGTGGATTGGCATAAACGAGGTGGCTTTCGCATTCTTGGACCCACTTTTTGAGGGATTTTTAGTTTAGTTTGAGTGCTCTATGGGTCAATTATGAGTTGACTACGAGTTTGAACCTGAATGCACTCATTTTTGCATGAGTTTAGGCTTTCTTTTTCGAGATTTTTATTTATGCTTGTGGATTGCTTTGGAGTTATCATTTTTACACTTAAATTGACTTTCAGTTTCACCTTCATGCCTTGGAGAGGCTTTTTGTATAAAGTGAAATGACTTAGTCATTTTTTCACTAGTTCTTGCTTCTTTTGCCTTTGCATTTTTGCAAAGAAGAGACTTGTCTTGTAACTCATCTTTATAGATTTTAATATACTTAGCAGGTTTACAGGTTACTTTTGTCATTACAATGGAGGTTTTTCCTTTTATTTGCTTGAAGGATTCAAATTTTACCTTATCATAACCGAGTTTTTGCATTAAATGATTGATTTGATGAAATTTATTGTGTTTTAATAAGTCAAAAACCTTTAAATCTTGCCTCATTCATTGCTGCAAATTTTTAGATGCGATCAAGTTTCAGGTCTTAAGTTGTGCAAGCATTCATCTCTTCCAAGTTTTGAAGCATAGTTTCCTACTAGGAGAGATCAGTCAGCCTTCCTTCGAAATACTATTTTGATAAGATTGTCATTAATGAGTTGTGTGAAGTATTATTTAAAGTTATAATTGTGAATCAAATTACCTTTTTAGATCATCATTTTCGATGCAAGCATCACCCAGATTTAAGTTTAGTTTATGCATTCATTTCAAGTTTTCTTCCCTTTTCCCAACCAGTTACATTAAATTATCAGAAAACCATATAAGAAGCTGACCTAAAATCTAGAGGTTTACTTTCGAATAGGATACCCACAACCTGAAAGTAATCCAATGTTACACAGGATTGCACAACTTTTCAGCTTTGCATGCGGGTGCATATCCCCGTGATAACTGTTTTTTGCATGCCCGATGGGACCCTAAAGTATACTTCATAGAAAGAAGAATTCAAGAGTTTCAGGATGTTGTCCTAGTATATACAACATAATTTTTTACCTTTCAGAGGTTATTTATACCTGGCAACTCTGAGCATATTTACTGGTTTCAACAAGACCCAGTGCTGGTATGTTTCAAACACAAGCTTTATTTTTATTTCTAGCTAATTATATAAGTAAAGATGTCGGTTTTTCATAGTCAACATGTATACCCACTTTCGTTTCATGAATGTCCTGCATATCTACATCCTTATCAGCCATGTCAAGCCAATTATGTTGTTAGTTTTATCCCAAACAACCATGCAACAATGAATAACCAGCATGGTTATTATGCTTACCACCCACCCACCCCTGCTCAACCTCCATATCAACCTGCATACACTCAAATTCAGCTCCAAGAGGTTGATGATATGAAGAATAGCATGAATGACACCAAGGACATATTGTCAGACATTGCAAAGTAGATAGAAGAGTCAAGGAGGCAACAGGAGTTTGATGTGCAGCAGCAGGAGTTAGACTATTAGGCCTTTCTTCATAAGCAAGAATTGGAGACACAAAGAATATTGTTTGAGGAAAAGCTCGAGAGAGTTAGCTGCAAAAGAGGATCAAATGAGGATTTTGCTCGCTCAAACGCAAAAGCATCTGATCCAAACAACTCCTTTTATTCCAGATCAGTCCTTTCATGATGAGTGAGAGGTGGAAATACAAAATATATATGAAGAAGAATGTCTTGCTAGGCAAGTTTGCAAAAAAGAAGAACAAAAAAAAGAGTGGCAAAAGAGGCAATTTGAAGAGAATCTTGCTCAAAAACTTGCTGCAAAAGATACATAAATGAGGCTAAAACTTGCCAAGCATGAGGTTTTCAATGTTTCTACACAATCTCCAAGTAATTCTTCTAGATTTGACATTCCAAGTTTTAGGGGTAATAGTCCTGCCAATATTAATGATCAACCCCTATAGAAGCCCATAAATGAAAAAAATTAGTTTCAGTCATATCAAGAGTCTGAATTGAGTCATCAAAGTACTGAACAGTTATGGCAACCTTCTTGGACCAAGCATCCTGACTTCAAAATGCCTAATCTAGTTCGAGAGGCTCCTTGTATGACAACAATCCAAAATCAAGGAGAAGATGAAGTTTCAGAGTACAAACATAATACAAGAGAAACTCTTCCCATTCCAAGTTTTAAAGATGCTCTTCTATTGCAAATTAAAGTGCATGTAACAAATCAAGCTATGAATCTTCATAAGAAGTCATCTCAAGAGAAGCAAGAAATTTTTTCTGAGATTGATATGCTTACACCTGATGTACAAGATGGCAAAGCAAACTCACAACAAGAGGTGAATGAACATGATCGATCAGGACAATAGGTTGAGGAGCTCGAAAAAGGTAGCAAAGGTAATGATTTCATGTTCTTATTCGATGAACTACCTTCCTTTTATTGAGCAGGATGCAGAGGAAAAGATCAAACAATCCAATGAGTTGTTGATTGAAGACCATCAATGTCATAATCTAGTCTTGGAGTAGTTGAAGGATGAGAAGGAACATCAAGAAAGGGTATTTCATGAGGTAAAAAGCACTCCTCTTATATCAAAAGACCAACAAGAAGATAGTAGACAAGAGAAGGTTGAACATGTTTATATAGCTAATGAATTACCCGAATTTGTTGATGAGAATGAAGAAAACACATGATTACTAGCATCAGTGCCTACCTTTGAGCAGCAGGGTGATGAGACTCATCTGAATCTAATTCAAGATTGTGAATTAGATGAGAAAATTTTCTCAAATATCAAAGAATAGTTTTGCTCTAACATTGACGATATTTTGATGCCATGTGAACCAACAGCATGTGATCAACCTATTCGGGTCAAAGAGGCTATTGAAAAAGAGGAAAATTCTTTTCAACCTATGAAAGAGTACAATATGAACTTATTTGATGAACTTACCCACTTTGTAGAGGAGGAGTTGTATTCTATCATCCATGAAGAACATAAGGAACAATAGTTTGAGGACTTGTTTTCAGTAATCCAATAGGGATATCAACTCCTTGATGGAGAAGATCCAATCATTGAACACATTGAGGGTTTCTTTTTAGAGACTATTATAGATAATTCAAGCAAATAGGATTCCCTCTTCATTGAAAATTTGAAAGAAGATTAACAACCTGCATATTACCTCCAATCAACACCTTTTCAAGGGAAGGCTGAAGTTTTCAGAGATCAACAAAGGGGTAGCTCAACTTCATTTAATGTTCTTCAAAATCATGAACAAAAGGCTGAGGAAGTAGAGCATGAGCATGAGGCTGAAAGTTACCAATTGGGTGTCAGCACAAGGGGATGTCCTATCAAACACTTGGCACGGTTGGCAGGCAATCAAGAAGAGTTACCAGTTGAAGTATCTGCTTGGGAGCACAAGATTGAGCATCAAAAATCATTAATGAAGGTTGATCAACCTATTCAAAACATTTGCATTCATTGTATAATGCAGAAAGAGAGGTGGTTTTCATGATTACAAAAGTGTTTCTTTTGAGCATACAACATTTAATTTTCTTCCATCACTGTTGGACAATTTGCAAACAAGTAGCACAACCTAAGTTGATGAGAAAAGGGAGTTTTTTCAACCAACTGGTGAATGGTTATGTTTAAGCACTAAAACTATTGGTTAGTGTAGGGTAGGATAGTTTTTAAGCTAATAAGTTCTCATTGCACAGTAGTTTTCATTCAATAATGTTTTTCTTTCAATAAAGTGCAGTTGTTGCACGGGGTTTTTTAACTTTGTCTTAAAAAGAGTTTCAGTAGTTTCTTTCAGTTTGTGTGGTTTGCAGCTGAGTTACAAGTTTAAACAGAGAAAAAATGGTCTCCATGCCCAATGGATATTCAAGGCAACCGCAGAGGTTGCCAAATTGTTACCTATTTTTAGCTATAGCTGAAAACAGGTAGAGTTGATTTGCATTCAGTATTCAAAGGTACACAAGTGGTTACAAAATTTTCTACTAAGTATTCATTGATGAAACTAATCTAATTACTCTTGAATTTTCAGTATTATTATGCGGCTAATTGTAATATAAATCATGAAATTGCATAAAAATGATGTTTTATTCATATTGTACAAACCAAAGTCCCACACAAGCCATGGGAATAGCTTAATTTGATTTTCATAATCAAATAATGAATACAAAATCAAGTTGTAAACTACACAATTAAAGATAATGTAAACAAGAGAAAGGGAATGTTTCGTCATTGCCTATAATGACAAATCATTTATACTCGATGTCTTCAAGTTGTTGTGCCTCTAGTGCCTCCAGGTTTCTTCAGCTCCAAGCTCCATGAGGTTTCCTGCAAGATTGTTGAAAAAATTAGTGTTAGAGCAATGATAAATCAAATCCTTCCCCATGCCTACATTACCAACAGAGATATAATCTCCATTTTGTTTGAGGCATGCATCAAATGTCATCAAAATGGAAAATGTTCAAAGAGCACAAAATTCAATGGAAGCCTTCAGCTTCAATTATTTTGCTAGTATGTTTGTTCACTGTGCAGGTACATGTTCATTATGTTCATGATCAATTTTCATCATATATGTGGAGCAAAATGGGCTCCCACAAGGGTTGAGCCCAGTATATCAAGGAGGATACCCTCTCATTCCCAACATTATATGAGAGTCATGAGATATTCAAAATAGTCATGAAATAGGACTGCTTTCATAAGACAGATTAATAGGAGAAACCTTTAATTCATTATGATGGAAACAGAGTAACAAGCATTAAGGAGAACAGTCCACATAACTATCAGAAAGACAGTCTATATGAATGTATGAGAGAATTGTTACATATAGACATCAAGAGACATCATCAAGAGAATCAAGGATATGAATGCCATTATCATTTACTATCCCTAATTCCCTGAAGAATAACAGAATTAAAAGGCAGCTCGAGATCATGCTTCATGTATATTAAGCTAAATATCAAACAACAAACTTCTACAATGAATATTCCAAGTTCAAGTGTTTAGAAGGAGTACAAAGGCATAAGACTCAAGATTTCATATATATTATAGCAAAATCGATATCTGAGTCATTACCAAATTTAAAATACAGAGTAAGATACATGCATATGCAATTGTGAGAGAACATGTATAGCAACAATGAGTATGAGCAATTACCAAAACAAGCAAAATACTCAACAGTTAATGCATTCACAGTAAATAGAAATCCATAAGGCAACTGGTTCTCTATATTTTTGCAGGAAAAAATGGGTTTAAAAGTTCTTGAAGGCCACCATCAAAGGTTCTAATATCCTGTGGAGTTCTAATACGAAGTAGACTGGAGTTAAGTAATTTGAATTGAGAAGGATTGTGGGGAGTTCAAGCTTTCGTAATATCTCCACCCACTACATCCTCAAGAGGAGGGTATATCGACATGCATTGAAGTATTATCTTGCAAGCAACACTGGACATGAGGTATTTGTAGATGTGGAGCATGAATGAACTCTTCCTATGCAGATCTACTTCATACTTCCTAGATATGTCGATTGCATCAACACTCACAGCCGCGGCTTAGAAACATATTTCTACTCATGGAGAACATGACATGGGGAAGAATAGAAGCTTTGGAGGTCTTTCATGGTGACCTCTGAATGAGAAGGAATGATAGCAACAGAAAAATGAAAATAAGGTGTCAGATATAGGCATAAACCCGTGTCCATTCATTATGGAGAAACCCTCAATACTTATACAAAGAACAGATATAGCCGCGACCACAGAGAGAGTTAAGAACAAAAGAATATACAGGGAAACCAATTTATTAAGTTTTATATCTTCTTTTGCTTGTAAATGCACATGTGAAATGAAAGAAGAAAATGCATGATAATAATAGAGACAATAGAGGTTGCAGCCTCTTTTCCTAAATTCACCTCAAAGTAAACTTACAAAGTCTCAGAGCAATAGACTACAACTTACCAGGCGTGAGTTTTTCAGTCACAATCTTCAGAAAACTCCAAGCCTTTGATCATGGAGATTTTCCATGAGGAAAATCCACAAAGGAAGTTCAAACCCTACCACAACTATTCACCATGGCGGTGCAACAAAAATAAGAATCAATGCAAAAATGATGATGAATGTTTAGGGTTCGGTGGTTTTTGCCTACCCTAAGTCGATAGGGAACAAATTTTTACTAATGATTTTATTTTGATCATGATGTTTTATTCATTTCCCATGGTCTATGACTTCCAAAGTCAATAAAACCTAATAATTTCATGAGTCCATGCGTATGGAGGAGTAAACTAAAAATGACCAAGTCATTATTTCTTTCTACAAGTAATAATCACTTTGACTCATGCATTTTGCATGATTTTACTTGGAGCTGTCATTGTAATTAAATATTAATGTATGATTGCATTAATATTTTAAATGAAAATAAGGAGGGCCTTTCCACGTTTAGATATTAAAATAATCATACAAGTGGTTATTTTTAATATTTAATCACTTAATCCTCTTTAAGGAAAATCATGCAAAAGATGTAGATGGAACTAGAGAATCAGGGATTATTAACTGAAGAGTAATCATGCACAATACAAAGATGGAGTTTTAATCATCATGGGTGGATTGGCATAAATGAGGTGGCTTTTGCATGCTTGGACCCACTTTTTGAGGGATTTTCAGTTCAAGTTGAGTGCTTTATGGGTCAATTACTAGTTGACTACGAGTTTGAACCTAAATGCACTCATTTTTGCATGAGTTTGGGCCTTCTTTTTGGAGATTTTTATTTATGCTTGTGGATTGCTTTGGAGTTATCATTTTTACACTTAAATTGACTTTCAGTTTCACTTTCATGCCTTGAAGAGGCTTTTTGTATAAAGTGAAATGACTTAGTCATTTTTCACTAGTTCTTGCTTCTTTTGCCTTTGCATTTTTGCAAAGAAGTGACTTGCCTTGTAACTCATATTTATAGATTTTAATATACTTAGCAGGTTTACAGGTTACTTTTGTCATTACAATGGAGGTTTTTCCTTTTATTTTCTTGAAGGATTCAAATTTTACCTTCTCATAACCGATTTTTTACATTAAATCATTAATTTGATGAAATTTATTGTGTTTTAATAAGTCAGAAACCTTTAAATCTTCTCATTCATTGCTACAAATTTTCAAATGCGATCAAGTTTCGGGTCTTAATTTGAGCATGCATTCATCTCTTCCAAGTTGTGAAGCATAGTTTCCTACTAGGAGAGATCAGTCAACCTTCCTTCGAAATACTTTTGTGATAAGATTTCCATTAATGAGTTGTGTGAAGTATTACTTAAAGTTATAATTGTGAATCAATCTGCCTTTTTAGATCATCATTTTTAGTGCAAGCATCGCCTAGATTTAAGTTTAGTTTATGCATTCATTTCAAGTTTTCTTCCCTTTTTCCAACCAGTTATGTTAAATTATCAGAAAACCATATAGGAAGCCGGCCTAGAATCTGGAGGTTTACTTTTGAATAGGATACCCACAACCTAAAAGTAATCTAATGTTACACGAGATTGCACAGCTTTGCATGCGGGTGCAAATCCCTGTGATAATAGTGACAATTTATGACACTACATTTAGCCCCCAGTTTAGTGAGAGTATGAACTTACACTCAGACTCACACTAAAGTAAAAAATATGTCAAGAGGGATTTGATTGTCCAAATATTGAAGAAATAGGATCTCAATGAATCCAAGTGAAGTGCACAAGCCCCCAAGATTCAAGA
Source organism: Sequoiadendron giganteum (assembly GCA_007115665.2). Taxonomy (NCBI): domain Eukaryota; kingdom Viridiplantae; phylum Streptophyta; class Pinopsida; order Cupressales; family Cupressaceae; genus Sequoiadendron; species Sequoiadendron giganteum. The sequence continues at coordinate 567,625,987 of CM021106.1, read as the reverse complement.
TCCTATGGTAATATTAACATAAGGAAAAAGGAACACACATGTATGAAATGGAGCAAGACAACACAAAACATACACAATGTCAACACAAAATACAAAAGAAGGGTATAAGGATCACAACTAGCAAGTTTCATTATGCTAGGATCCATACCCAAGGCGTTCATGATTCAGAGGTTAACAAAGTTCAAAATTTACTAGGTGTTCATCACAAACCGAAGGTATCACAAGCTAGTGGAGTTGGATATTCACTAGGTGAGCCTTCTAAACAAAGTAGCCAAAATAAGAAACACACGAGGACTAGTGAGGACTGATTTTCACTAGGGGTGTACCCATTTTCAACCATACTAAGAGTTATAGTCCCAATAACTTTGATAAGGTACTACACAAATGATCAAAATATTATGCCAACACATCACTAAGTCCAGTGCGTGTGAAAAAAATGAAGCACATAATGAAATGTATGCCTCCACCTTAAAGTAATTGCTAAACACCATGCTATGAGCAATTGCTTTAAGGTAGAAAAATGATAAATGCCATGTGATAAGTTCTTGAGAGCTTATTTGGAAAGCCCTATGCCAATGATATTTTTTCAAAAAAAATCAACTCATGATAAAGTGTTTCCCCCAATGCATTGCAACAATCAAGATAAAAGATGAACACATAAGGAATCCACGGATCTAAGGTTAGTATACATCTTTTCTATAGTAATATAAGTGAGCTCAAAATTGACATCATTCCCCCAGATACTCATGTAACTGTGAACACAATGGAAGAATGACACATAGAGAGAACAATAAACTTTTTGGGTCAACCTAGAAGAGACCTAAATGTCTCAATGCCTTGCATCATTCCCAAAAGGAAAACACAAGATAAAAAATAATGTTTTATGACAAAAGAAGAATATATATACAAATAGATGAATGTCACAATAGATTCATTTTATTTGTATCCTTGTGCCAACAGAGCAACAAGGGTCATCCAAAGAAAACCCACAAACATAAACATGTGAAGAAACACAACACGTGCAAGCAAACATAAATAACACATAAAACAAACACAAATGGTACTACACATGTGATCCAATCTAAAGAAAATCATATGCATCCCAATCTTGCTCATCATCTATGGAAGGAAAACAACTAGCCAAAGAGACTACAACAAGTGTCATACAAAGGAGATCACCATGTTAAACACATGGCGTGTCACTCTCATTAGGAGGATCATCATAGTTGTCCCCATCTAAATCCATAGACTATGAGAATAACAAAGATAGTTCATTATGCACTTATTCATCAATCTTAGCATTTTCATCTTCATCATCCAAGTTTATCACCGTAGGTGGTTTAATGATAATGCTAGTTATATATTCTTGTTTGATTTTTCATTTTGGTTGATACATGTAAGGTTCATTTGTATGTTTTTATGAAGGTGGAAATTCATCATGATTTGTTTGGGCAGGTGTTTGATCATCAGGTAAAGTTTTATTCTTTTCACCCAACTAATAAGCAATAGCATGACATCTACGCCTACACTCTTTAGCATTTATGTTTCTTATTGTACAATTTTCAATTTGTGGAGTAAGAGTGGGTTTCTCCACCAGGGAAAACTTTAGTGGCGAATTTTCACCAATTGGCAAATAATAGAAATCGGGACATCCAAAAATGGCAAATAGTGCAAGCTAAAAAGGAGACTGAATCATTGGGTTTTTACAAAAAATAATTTTGTCTTGATTAATTCACTATGAAAATGATGCGTCATTAGAAATTATTCGCCAATAGTTTATACCATAATTAAAAATATTAACTATATTCGCCAGTAATATTATATTCCTCTGATCAATTTTAGGGTAATATCGCCATTAATAATAAAATACTATTTAATTTTAGGGTTACTTTAGCAGCTTAGCCTTGAATATGTATTTTGTCTATTGCCATTGATTAGATTTTTAATCGGATGGCTATGATTTCATTTCGTGACCTAATATGCATGTGCCTTTTCAAAGGCTTGCTGAGGCCCGAAATTTGTTTTGGGCCACACGATTAAATCTAATCGTGTGGTCCAAAACAAATTTTGGGCCTCAGCAAGCCTTTTAAAAGGCACGTGTGTATTAGGCCGCGGAATCAACTCACAACCATCCGATTAAAAAGCTAATCGATGGTAACTTTTTCAGTTTTCATTCAGTCTTAGTTTTAAAGTGATATTTTTAAAAAACGTTTAATCTGTGTGTGCTCCAATGCATTTTCGGAGGTGAATTTATGCTTGGTGGCGAGGGGCTCTGCCCCTCGAACCTGCTTGTATCATGACAAGAGCGCGTCAGGGCCGCTGTCCCCAGACCCCGCAATGGGGCGTTGCCCCCTCGACCCCCACAAGGGGGCTCTTCCCCCTTGACCCCACCGGTGGCTGCTGCCCCTGGGCCCCTACTTCAATATTACAAAAAACAAAAATATATGGGGAAACTATGCCGATCAACTATGCAAAATTTTAAAGGAGAGATTCGCCAATGTCATTATTATTTTTACCAATTATTCATTAAGATTCGCCAGGATTTTACAATTTTTTTTAATAATGTGTAGATTCGCCAGGGAAATTAATATTTTTTTCAAAAAAAGAGGAAGGATTCACCAGGATTTTACACCTTCGTCGAGGGGGGGGTTCCTTAAAGTTATCCCTGTTCTCCACCATTGGTCTCTTTTCATCCCATAGGGGAGGAACTGAAGGGACCACCTGGGGTTGGCAAACTGTTGTCTCCTTAGGTCTATAAACTTGTGTTTCTTTTAGAGGCACAAAGGTAGTCATATAATTGTCTCTTGGTATTTTGTATGATATAGGTGGAGGAACTACAATATACATACCTTGTTTACATGGAAGGGTATTTTCTTTGGACATATGTTCATCCACAACCTATGGTAAGGGAGGAACAACCATAGACTGATCATTTTCAAGTGGGATATTGATAAGGGATAATTTTGTTATGTAATTTTCCTTAAATTTTTAATATGGCCTAAAAAGGAAATCCTCGTGAGGCTTAATTGGTTCCATAGGTTGAGGCCAAAACAATCCAATGAAATTTTTTCATGAGAAGCTAAAGGTTTAAACCCACTATGATGAACTGTAAATATTTGATTCTCAAATGAGAACTTTATGCACTTGAGGATAACCGACGAGACAACATTCATAGAGCATATCCATGGATAGTCTAGCTTCACACGAAATTGGTTTGACATCAGGATGATGGTGAAGGATACATTTAGTTGTTTTGGTCCAACTTTAAGTGGAAGAGTTATTGAACCTATTGTAGGGTGATTGAAACCATCATGAGTTTTCAACCATGATTTTTTTTGTTCATAAGAATCTTGATAAAGTTCATGCACAAACAAGAATTCATCAATGATCACATTCTCTAGACACATAGGATCAATGATTATTCCTAGTGTAGTTTTGTCTTTAATACATTTGGTGATATAGAGAGGACTATCAAACACATGCATAGGTGCATCAATATGTGTGAAAGCAATGTTAGGTAACAAAGTGTTTTGGCCCTTATGAGGTTGAACATCTACTAGAGTAACTGTATCATATAGGCCATCCTCATCATCATTCTTATCATCAGAAGCTTGTACAAAGTTGGATGTGTGATTTAACATTGGGTTTGTGCAAATTTACAAATTTTGGTTGGGTTCACCAAAATGATAAATTGGGAAAAGGGAACCCTATGATTTTACTTTAGGATTTCAAGGGGTGCTTTTCCCAATGTATTTATCATTTGAATTTGAGGAGTTGGACAAGGGTGTAAGGTTGAATTACAACCTAAAAGGTGAGTCAATCTGCCCTTGACCAAAATTGGAATTGGTTTTGGAGCGGAATGCAATGATTTGACTAGCTAATGATGCAAAAATAGTAAATCTAGAAAGTCATAGACAAATTTGATGTTCGAAAATAGATTGGGCAGAGTTCTATGTACCTATCATATAAATTTGGAGCTAAATTTGTAAGACTAAGTCACCCAGGGTGCTATGTCTAAGTAGCTCAATTTGAAATCTATCTTCACGGTCCTTGGGAGTCTGATCAGAGCCTTCTTCCTTTCGTGTCTCATTATCAAATCTTCGTCATTTGCTGAGATAATTGAGTTTATGTATCTTGTCAACTTGTAGGGCTTAAATACAACAATGAGAAAATAGTATTCAAGCTTTTCCCAATCTTCTTCAGATTTGAAATCCACACATTCAACTTGGGAGAGGAAGGGTTGTTCCATATAGGGGCTTGCCTTGGTTAAACCCCGTTTTGGTGTTTCCACCTCCACAATAGTAAAATTGATAAAAGAGACCTTATCCTTTTGAAGGATAAAGGCTAAATGAATGATGAATCAACAATGGACTACAACTCACCACTCAAATTTGATTTCCTTGAAGGACTAAAGTTGTACAAATATTCTCAAGGCTTGATTGTTGTTTGGCTTGATTTGCTTTGAAGACCTACAAGGGTTAGTCCTCACAAACAAAATGATAACATAAACATGAACAAACTCACATAAAACTTGACATGATGCTTTGATATTGAGATGTTGCAATATATCTGCTCTTGACCACTCTTGACTTGATAATAATTACTTGATCACCAATATTTTCCAATTCTCTCTAGTTCTTTTTTAAATGGTGAAATGACTAGGTATCTATATGCAATTAATCTAATTTATCACAAATTAAATCCCACTAGTTGACATTTGACATTTGTAATTCAAAATACCAACTCCAACATATTAAAATTTGGAGGCAAAATAGGGCGACTTGGGCGACTTGGTCCCAATCCTATTTTGCGAGGTGTAAAGTGTCTGGAGCAACATATTAAATGTTTGCATTGGTTTTGTACATGGGTTTTCTTGATAAATGTCCAAATGGGCCATGAAATGCATAATTTAGGACATTAGATGTACAATTAGGTCCAATCACTTAAGGGAGGAGCAAAACATAGTGTGAAATTGTCAAGGGTGACAATTTACGTTGCTACAAAGTCTTTACCTTCAATGTTTTTCACCCAAAATTGTCTATGTGGCATCCTTGTTGGTAGCCACCTCATTTTTTTTCAAAAATTTCTATAACTTTCCACTTGAATATGACATTTTTTCAATCAAAATGATTTTTTTCAAAAAACTAAAAATACCCTTTTGTAGATGTTAGAGTCGAGAATCCAAAAATATATTTATTTTTGATATCTTGATTAGTTTTAATATATTTTTTATTTTAAATAATGCAAGTAGGTTGTTAAAATAAAAAATAAAGTTGATTACAAATTTTAAAAAATACTATAACATATTAAAAAAATTGAAAAATATATGGTGCACTAGAGAAGAGAATCCTCTCGAAAAGGTTTTTTTGTTTTTAATTAGATAATAATTGACGTCAAATGAAAACTATTAAATTCTGGTACGCTTGACTTTAACACATTATTACAAGGAAAATATGCATAATGTTTTTTAATCTTTTTCCATGCACTAGATATTGAAGTTATCTATTTGGGAAAAAAAATTAGGAGAAAATAAAATTGTTTTCTTTTTTTTTACACATCAAATCAAAGTCATTTTTTCTTGAATTTTTTAGCAATTCAAAAACTACTCTTAAATTTGTAAAAAAATATCAAAACATTTTTTTTTAAATATAAAAAATTATAGGAATAAACTTCATCAAGAGTTCTATATTTCATTAGTTTACATCATTTTGAAATTCAAAACATAAAGACCACTTTTATGCGATCAAAGTTGATAATTTTTGTTTGTGTTGATAGATTCCTTTATAAAATGTGACACATGTTTGTACTTTTATTCATAAGTAATGATTACATAGAACATAAATTTTGATCATGTGGACAACATGAATTAGACTCCAAAACTTATAATTCCTCCCTAACTACCATAATACCACAATATTAAATACATTTGACTCTAATCACCAAGATCTCTTTACTCTCTTCTTGATTTGATGAAACCAAAAGATACTCCCCTTCTCCATAATAATCCCCTTTTAAGCCAATCGAGATTAGTGTAACTCATAAAACAAAACAAAAGAAAAGGAATTATTTGTATCATAAATAGAAACGTACAAAAGTATTGAATAACTATGCATGCATTTCATCATTAAAATATCGATACAATCTAGATCAAAATAAGAAAATTATAGTTAAATACATTGGTGACAAGTGGGGCATTATAACAACCAACTTGGTGAAGTCCTCATTTATTGTTGGCTTAGAAGAGAGTGGCTAATACCCCATCTTTCTTGTTTAGTTCAACAACTTAATTTTATTAATCAATTTTATTAGTCTTTTATACTTGACCATTTTACCTTCCCCATTTCTTAAGGTAGATTTCTACTCCAATTCTCCTTTAAGAACATTTTATTGATGAATCATGGATGATAACTTGAACAATTTGCTAAGATGGAAATGAGCAATTTATTGTCATCGAAATAATTTAAAGACATAATTTAAGTGGTATATGACCTTAAGAAGGGAAATATATTTTTGTATGAGCTTGTAGGAATGGGATTTATTTTTGAGATTTTTGACTATATAAGAGGAAAGAGAAGATTGAGCAAGAAAGTATATTTATCCACACCAATCAACCACTAAGTTAATGAAAGGGTTCTTTTTATAGGGATGACAATCAATTGTTATGTTAATAAGAGGGTCACTTCCATTATGTTATTGGTATAAAGATCATGATATGTTGGAATATATATGGTGTCGCAAACCAAACTTTTCAACCAACACATTCCTCTACAACCAATCAATCGTTATGTTAATAGGAGGGCTACTTCCATTATGACATCATCTTTATTGGTATAAGGATCATGGTCTAGGCACTTTTTAAGTTGGTAAAGACATTTTTTAAGTTAGTAGGAATGAATTCTTTAGGGTCACTTCCATTGTGACATCATCCCTATTGGCATGAGGATTATGAGAATATATATGTTGTCACAAACAAAACCTTTCAACCAACACATTCATCCACAACCAATCAATTTTTATGTTAATATGAGGGCTACTTCCATTGTGAAATCATCTCTATTCATATAAAGATCATGGTATAGGCACTTTTTAAAAGGTTAGTAGGAATGGGGAAAGACATTTTTGAAGTTGGTAGACATGAATCTATTTTTCAACCAGACAAGAAGAAAGATGAGGCAACCAATCAAATATTATGTTAGGAGGAAGGCCACTTCCTTTATGACATCATTCCATTGACATAAACATTTTACTATATTGAAATATACATGTCACCCAAAATCAAGTCTTCTAATTATTGTGAAAACTATTTTTAAGAAGATTTTTTAATCATATAATCAATTTTAAAATATATAATAATTAGATATATCCAACCTAAAAGATTTGGTTTTTATTTAAAAATTATAAAAATTAGATGTTTTAAATTTCCAGTCACAAAGAGACAACTACCTATAATTCCTAATTCGTAGGAACATAAATCATCTGTATACAACGACGTGGTTTTTAGCATGTTCTGTTGGCATGGAGGCATGGAAGATTCTTGGAATATGGCTTCCACATTCACAGGCAGGCAGCGACAGACACAAGGAGCTTTTTTTTTTGTTTTTGTCAGGAGCTTTTCCCGTGTAGGTAGTGGGTCCAGCTGCTTTAAACAAAGGTCCAATGGGTCAGGTTAGTGGCTGCAAGGAGATTTTTTGTGTCTCATTTTTATTTTAAAATAAGGTTTCTTCCCTTTTGTTGTCATTGTTTTGCAAAAATCTGTACTTGTTTTTCCAATGGATAGCACACAAGCAGCACACATTGAAAATGAAACCTTTGATGGTGGGAAAACAAGTTGTTTTGGGAATATGAAAATTGCTCTTTCGGATAAAACTGGCAAATGGGTGTGGGTAAATGCGAAGCAGTATAAAGGTATTCTAAAATGGAGAATATCTTGGGTAAAATTGGAACATACAAAAAGGAAACATATGCAAAAAGGGAAGGCTACAACTAATACGCAAAGCACAAAAACTCATAAAGTAAGGATTATGGCAAAAAAAGTAGGGGTGCAAGCTGGTAAGGATACATGTGATGGAGATGGTGTTTATAGCCCCATCTCAACTCCTCTTACTTGGTTTGCACATTTATATGTGCAACAACTATTAAATGTTAAAAGTCAGGTAGAACTGCTAGAAGTAAAGGACCAAGAAACTGAACACAAGGTCAATGGGTGCATGGCGGTTAACCAAGCTCTAATGGAAGAAAACAGGCTACTAAAAGAGCAGGTGGCAACATTGCAAAAGGTCTTAAAAGCAGGGCAGCTGGAATGGCAGGGTATAAAGAAGGAATGGATATCGTTGCAACAAACAATAGAAATAATTTCAAATGTGGCAGGATAAAAAATGGAAAATAACAAGGCTCAATCTTTGAAGCAAGCAAGTGGTCAATTTCTTGAGAAAAAAAAAGTAGTAGGGAAATCAGCTCAAAGGGCATCAATTCATGGACTCGAGTAGTTAAAAGTCCAAGAAATGGGTTAACAAAAGCAATGGGAAAAGCAAGTAAAGAACAAGCAAATGAGACTAGAGAAAGGCAAGAAAGGGCAAAAAACATAATCATTAAAGGGGTTAAGGATTATGGCGGGAATGAGGATACGTACAATCTTTCAAGCGATTTTTTGAAGGACATGCTACAATGGAGGGGTCAAATTTTGCAAGCGAAAAGGGTTGGAAAGCTACGAGAGGAGAGTTGGAGGCCCATCAAAGTTACCTTGAGGAGTTTAGAAGAAAAACACTAGTTGTTAAGCCAAAAGAGGCTTTTGAAGGGCTCCTACTTCTTCTTAGATGTATATTTAACTGTCGTGCAAGAGGCAACGAGAAGAGAGGAGTTATCCAAAATAAGAACAACTAGAGGAGAGTGTAAAAGGGAAAAGTAATCATTATCGATCCTTTGTCGTAAAATAATACAATGCAACAAGGATATAACAAAGGAGATGTAAGGACATCAATGGCAACAACAAATGGAACACAACAAAAATGGTTGAAAAAAGCTAATACTTCGGTGGTGAGCCTTTGGTCCCAAGGTAAATAGCAAGTAGGGCCCCCCAGGAAAAACTAGAGTTAGTGTGTTGGAATTGTAGAGGCTATCCTTGGAGAAGAGGACCTAGGTTAGGGCCGATTGCTAATGGGAGAGACATAGTATGTCTTGCAGAAACACATGAACATGAAGGTTGCAAGTCACCTATTTTTGAAGGCTATACAAAATTTTCGGTTTGGAATGAGGCAGCCGGTAATGGCAAGGGGTATGGTGTTATTTTGGTCTTAATAAGATAGGGTTGGGGCAGAAACATTCAGTTAGAAAAAATAGAACCAAGTAAGCAATACATATGGTTTAAAATCTCAAAAAATAATAAACTCATTTTAGTTGCAGCATGTTATTTCACCCCGCAAGGGTCAAAAACTTACAAAAAGAATGGCCTAGATGGTAAGGACCCATATGCATCTCTCAAAAAAGATATTTCCTCTTTCTCACAGCAAGGGGAAGTTCTTCTAGTGGGTGGCTTTAATTTAAGGACAACCAATGACCAAGTGTGTAGCTTGTGCAACAAAGAAGATAACAATCCACTTTGGTTAACAGAAAAAGATAATCAGCTTTGGGCAAGGTGTTCGGAGGATAGAGGGGTCATCAACCATTTTGGTAAAGAGTTACTTGCCTTTTGTGGCATTTTTGATCTAGTTATTTGTAATGGAATGGGCCATTGGACTCTGGTAATTTCACATGCAAAACATATAATGGGGCAAGCGTTGTTGACTATGTTATTTGCTCACAAAGCCTTGTTTGCAAAATAATGAAAGTTGTGGTTGAGGAACCCATGGAAGACTTAAAGTCTGATCATAATCTTGTTTGTCTTTGGTTGTCCTGGCCTAAAAGATGCCAATCTATGAAATAGGAGCAACTTGCTCATCAAATTGAAAAAAAAGGCAGAATTCTATTAACACAAGAAAATTGTAACATATTTATGAAAACTTTAAGGCAGTTAATGCAGAAAAAAGGAATCAAATGCAAGGTTTAAAAAGTCATCAGCTAACACATAAAATTCAAGAGGCTCTTGTTGGTTGCAAAAGGGCAAAGAATAAGAGGAAAAAAGTAAGTCAATTTCCAGCAAATGCATGGTTTGATGAGGAATGTAAAGTTGCAAGAAAAGCAAGCGAGCAACTAGGTAAAGAAAAGGAAAACACAAGATTATACAAGCAAATGGTAAAAGTTAAAAAAATAGGTTTTATGAGCGCTAGACGGGAAGAATTGTTATATCTTGGGAAGAACAATCCCAAGCTCTTTTGGAAAGAGCTTCAAGAAAAGGAGGAAACAAAGAATAACATCACCTTGGCTCAATGGTTTGAATATGAAAAACACTTGTATGAGCAAGATGTAGGGAATGAAGAGCCTCCAAGCGTAAACACATTAACAAAACTTTTCACTTTGCAAGAAGTTAAAGAAGGTATCAAAAAGTTGAGGATAGGAAAGGCAAGAGACTTGGATGAGCTTCAAGTGGAGTATCTAAAGTGGGGGGTGGAAATCATTGCTCCTCACATTATGCATATATTTAACAACACCATTTAGTGTGGGTTTCCAAAAGATTGGATAACCAACTTAGCCATACCCCTATTCAAGAGTGGGGATGCTATCAACCCATCTAATTATCGTACCATCATGATCAACCCTTTGTTTGCAAAATTGTTTGGCAACATGATTAAGCACAAAATCAGCAAATGGGCAAAAATTAAAAATAAGAGAGCAAAGGGGCAAGCGGGTTTTAGGCCAAAACATTCAACAATTGATCATAGCATCACTTTAAGGCATATCATTGAAAAGATTTGGGATGAGAAAGGGGAAGCCTTTTGCTGTTTTGTGGACTTCATGAAGGCTTTTGATGCAATGCCTAGACAAAAGTTGTGGGATAGAATGAAAGATCTTGGCATTCCTGAACATTTTAGAGTTGTTGTCCATAGGCTTTATGAAGATGTTTGGGTAAAAATCAAAACTTGGGCAGGTACTTTAAAAAGCTTTAGGAGTGACATTGGGGTTAAACAAGGTTGCCCTCTTTCTCCTACTCTTTTTGGCCTATATATCGATAAACTTGAGGAGTGGTTGAATTTGAAGGATGGGGAAGGGGTCCCTTTAGGAGTGTATGTTGTAAAACTTCTTTTATATGCAAACGATCTTATTTTGATTGCTAGATCTGTTCAAGGGTTGCAAGCGCATTTGGTTGCTCTTGAGCATTTCTACAAAGATGTCGATATGCAAGTTAACATTAGTAAGACCAAGATCATGATATTCTCTAAGAAAAAGAAAAAAAACCAGTTCAACTTTTATTTTGAAGGGAGTATCCTAGAGGAAGTAATGGAGTATAAATACCTGGGAAATGAGTTCAACAACAAGCTATGTTGGGAAACTTGCAAAAGGAAAATAATTTTGGGAGGTTAGAGAGCGTTTTTTTTCTCTTCAAAACAGATGCAGAGAAGCAGAGTTATGGGATTGGAAAACTATTCAAATATTGTTTGGGTTGCTAGTTATACTGGTGGTCCTTTATGGGTGTGAAATTTGGGCTAGCAACACTTCGGACATCAAGTGGGTACAGATAGAGAGAATTCAAAAACGTTTGATCACAAGAAAATTCAAACTAAAAGCTTTGATTCCCTATGAAATACTTCTTGCTAAAACATGGGCGATTCCTATTGAGGCCATAGCTATGGTGAGTCTTTTGAGATATTTGAAAAGGGTTGAGCAGATGGAAGCTCATCGGTGGCCAAATGTTGTTTTTAGAGGTGTTTTAGGTGAAAGAAAGAAGGCATAGATGAAACAAAACTATAAGTGGATGAACAAGTGGAACATTCACTTGAACAAGTGTTCTAATAATAGTAAGGAGTTAAAGTTGTATGTGGTTGAAACATTTCACAAGATTATGTGGACAAGGGCGGTTGGGAGAAAGAAAATGTATTATGTAGAAAAATTTAATCCCAACTTGAACCATCAACAAAAGACATATATAGAGGCAAATATTTCGTGGAGGTCAAAGATTCTCATAGCACAATTGAGGACTAACTCGCATCGTCTTCGATGTGAGACGGGGAGATGGAAAAGGCCAAAAGAAGTTTGGGAAGAGAGGGTTTGTATCTTCTGTGCAGCAGGGCAGGTGGAAATAGAAAAACATTTTATCCTAGATTGTAAGGCTTACAACGACATCAGAGGAAGCTACATAAGTGGGTTAACAGTTGCAAATTTTCAAGATGTATTCATCATGAAATGGGTGGGCAGAATGGGAGAGCTCATTATCAAATTAAACGACAGGAAAACAACACTTCACAATGCTAAAATTGATGGGGTCACTGTCCCATAGACCTTGTTTTGATCTCATGGACGTTAAAAGTCTTCTATTCTATTATATTATATATTGGTTCCTAACCAATCAACTCTTATGTTTTACCATTGACACAAGGATCGTGTAGTCCGATACTCTTAAAGGGTACAGTCTAGAACTTTGTTAAGAGCATAATTCTGTGTGTCACCGGATGGAACCACCAGGTCAGATGTTCCTGAACAACACTTAGCTTGCGAAAAGATTCAACTGTAATAAAAAACGGTATGGTTTGCAATGGCCATAAGAAGCAGCTCGTGGTGCTATCTATCGAGCCAATCCTACAAATGCAGCTTAGAATGTGTTCGAGTACCCCCACTCGTAAAAAACAATTTCAAGGTAATAATGGTAGCAGTATTCCTTTCCATCATATCAAAACACTGTGTCAGCCCGACCGTCTGAAGAGGACGCTTCCTATATTGCGACTCCGAAGCCACCAAATCGACTCCTCAGCCTATGTCTCTCTCGTGCAGGTATTCATTCAGAAAAGGGCTTTATCACGGGCAAAACTCATCCATGTACACAAGAATGGAGCTGGATATACAGCAGACAGAATCTCGGCCAACACGCTTGTCAACATGTATGTCAAGTGTAGAAGTCTGCGGGATGCTCGTAAAGTGTTCGACGAAATGCCTCGACGAGATGTGCGATCGTGGACTGTCATGATTGCAGGTTATGCCAGGCAGGGACTACCCAAGGTGGCGCTCGATCTGTTTGACCAAATGAAAAGCTCAGGTGTTCAGCCCAATCAGTTCACATTTTCCGCTGTACTGCCTGCCTGCTCGAATATGGGGTCACAAGAGCGGGGTTTGGAGATCCACCATCAAATTCTAAGCCGTGGATTTCAGTGCGATGCCATCATCCAGACTGCTCTCATAGACATGTACGCGAAATGTGGAAATATAGTGAAAGCTCGTGAATTGTTCGATGAAATGCCTCAACTAGATGTTTTCTCCTGGACTGCCATGATTGCAGGTTAGGCTAATATTTGCCAGTTTGCTATTTTAGCTAGGATACTTATCCAGAGGAGGAAAAGCCTTAAGCCTTCACCGCTCGTACCCTTACTTAAAAATACTTAGAGGTGAATTACGTTCTCTTCCCTAATAATTATTATAAAAATTAACAAATGTTTAGATATGCTTGGGTGCTAAGTGTGTGCCCTCGTCTATAATTATCTTGACAGGAAGAAAAATGCTATTAGTGTAAAGACATGGGATTATCTGAGATGACTAAAAAAGCTCACAGGTTAACTCCCACAAAAATTGAAATTCTGATGTAAGGTTTCTTAAATTTTTACCTATTGCAGGTTATGCGCAGAATGGGCAGCATGAGGAAGCCTTGGAGATTTTCCGGCAGATGGAAATGGAAGGACTGAAGGCAGACGTCAAAACCTTGGCTAGCGTGCTCCCAGCATGCACCAATTTGACAGCTTTAAAGAATGGTATGGAGGTGCATGGAGTCATAATTAGGAGAGGATTTCAGTTTGGAATCATTGTGGAAAGTGCACTTGTAGACATGTATGCAAATTGTGGAAGCATAGAAATTGCAAGGAAACTGTTTAACAAGATGCCGCAAAGAGATGTTCTTTCCTGGACGGTGATGATCAAAGGGTGCGTACAGAATGGCGAAGCATGGGAGGCACTGAAACTTTTCGAACAAATGGAACAGGCAGGTACGATGCCAGATCAGAAGACGCTCACCACTATTCTTTCGGCATGTGCTAATTTAGCTGCCCTGGAAAAGGGAATGGATATACATGAAAACATAGGTAGATTGGGATTGGAGTTGGATGTTATTATGGGGAACTCCCTAATAGATATGTATGCAAAATGTGGGAGGATAGAGAAAGCCCGGGAAATGTTTGACGAAATGCATGAACGAGATGTAACAACGTGGACATCTTTGATTTCTGGATATGCCATTAATGGCCGTGGCAAGGAGGCTCTCAAACTTTTTGAAGAAATGAAACAGTCTTGCATAAGTCCAAATCACGTCACATTACTTTGTGTTTTGTCTGCCTGTTCTCATGCAGGGCTGGTGGAACAGGGTTATCAATATTTCGATTGCTTGAGCAAATTTTATCACATACAACCCACGATGGAGCACTATTGCTGCATGGTTGACCTTCTTGGGCGTGCTGGGCACCTGGATGAAGCTCAAGACTTTATCAATAAGATGCCAATAAATCCAGACGCTACTTTGTGGACATCTTTGCTTGGTGCCTGTGCAATTCATAATCATATAGAGCTAGGAGAACGTCTGGCGGGTTTCCTCTTTGAAATGGATCCCCATAATCCTTCTCCTTATGTGCTCCTCTCAAATATCTATGCTGCAGCTGGCAGGTGGGATGACGCCGAGAAGATATGGAAAATGATGAAAGAAAACGGGGTGAAAAAGACACCCAGCTGTAGTTGGATTGAGGTAAATAAACAGGTGCATGCTTTCCTCATACAAGACAGGTCACATCGGTGAATATAGAGCATCTACAAAGAGTTGGAGTTATTAGCTCAAGAAAATAAAAGTGGCAGGATATGACTCCGACTCAAAAAATTTCAGAGTGATGTGGATGAGGAGGGAAATGGACACATTATTTTCCACCGTAGTGAGACGTTGGTCATTGTGTTTATATTGTTGAGTTATCAAGAATCTCCAAGTTTGTGGGGATTGCCACTCTGCAATCAACTTCATCTCCAAGATTGTTGAACTAAAGAATAAAGATTGTTACGGGAATCACAAGTTGTTACCATCATGTCAAGGATGGTCAGTGTTCTTGCGGGGATTACTGGCGATTAATAGTAGTTCAAAGCGAGATTTTCTAGGAATTAGAAATGTGCATCTATTTCCGCATTTTTTCTCTAGAGATTTATGAAGTCTTCTGCTGCACATTGGTTGCTTGGACAGTAAATGTCAGCCTTTAGTTTGGGACTTATCAAGAATGGTTCAGAGAAGGCATGTATATTTCCCAGATTGTAAAGATGAGGATTTCCAAAATTTTCCATGTTTTAAGTGGTGTCTTCTTCCAATTTAAAGGAGAAAACATCTTCCGAATCTGATAATTAATTGACTAAATCGTCCAGACTATGCCATGGAGCAATGTTTTCAAAGTGTTAAAACTTAAAACGAAATCATGCAGAGATCTGAAAATAATCTGAAGGAAAAGGCAAGGGATGAGCAGGAGGTGGCAGGATAGCAGGAACCCGTGGAAGTAGAAATTTATCTCATTCAAGATAATTAGTTATCCAATGACAACCGAGTTGAGTGTGTGGAATAACTTTGCTAAAGAAAAGTTCAGAATTTGGTCCCGTTCAAATGGGCCTCATACGGGACAACGGCACAAGATTCTTTAATCAGTCATTAAACACAGAAGGAAAAGAAAGCTTTTTATAATTTTTCAGTTCTATGAACCTTACTACGGAAAATGAGACGACAAGAATCATGATGCAACTACGAAGTTTCCAGTTATACCTATTCTTGCCTATCGTACATGTTGTTTTCATCGAGTTGATCAACTTTTCAGTTGAATTGAGGTTTCACTAAGAACTACAGTAAACTTTGAGAGCGAGTAAAGATGAAAGTTAATTTTTGAGGTCATGGCCAAGCCAAGTGCCAATTTGGTATATGAAACCTCCTCAGGGAAGGCCTACAAAGGAAATCTGTTTCCATTCACCTTAAATATTGATCAAATTTGTACCTCTTTAGGCTTCAACACTTTGACAAGGTTTGTGGTAACCAAACCCTTTTATATACTTTTAAGCCTGGGGTCGATTTTGAGTTTAAGCACGCTACTTTTTAGAGAAAGGGGCAACGAGATCTCTACTACGTGAAATTGCCAAAGTAGAAAATAAACTAAATTCACTCACCTTACTATAAACTCTAACACTATGTCATTGAACTTGAAAGAGGGAGCACCTTGAAATGAGATTTTTGGCACTCAGTTTCCTTGTCTAATGTCTTCAGGGAAATTATAGCAATGAAAGTGGCAGAATTTTTTTTAACCCTGTGATTCTGTTGGAGAGCCATTCACAATTTCTGCATTGTAGATGATCTGCATATCATCATTTTTATTTTGTTGTTGCTCTGTAAAACCTTCATTTGGTATCTGAACCAGACCAGCAGCTATAAAACCTTCATTTGGTATCCAAGCTAGACCAGCAAAGCCAAGGCCAGGCTAGGAGCCCTGAGCATCTAGAATGTGGCTCAAGGGGGTGTTGGAAAATGAGCCACACTTGAATCATAGATGGACTGGTCACCAAGTGGGTCAGTAGCTTAGTGGTAAAGTACCCCAACAGGAAATGGATGGTCCTATGTTCCACTCCTAGCTGGTCCATGAAAAGGTTTAACAGACTCAAGGTTAAGAATAATCATATTGCCTTCATCAAAGAGAACAATTCTGGATCAAAGTGGGCCACAGCTAATAAAGAGTATATAATGTCATAAAGTAGAATTTTGATTCAACCTAAGTGTAATCTTGGCCGAAGGGCTAACCAGAAATACTTTAATGCATGCATTTACTCAATCTGGTTTTTAATTATTTTTTTTCTTAGTCTGTTTAAGATCCTCGATGCTCTTTACCTTCAAGAGGGATATCTGTCAAAGTCCCTTTCAGTAATGCAGAGCAAGAGTCTCGGGCCACATGGAAGGCCCACAACTTCATCTTTATTCAATATTGTAAAGGTGTCAAGCTTCATACAAAGTTGTGTCATGTCTTTTTTATCAAGTTCTCTTTTTCGATGGCTAGTTTTGTTTGGGTGGAGAGCTTTAGCTACGTGCACCATCTATCTTTATATTTTTTTTAAAATAAAAATAAAGGGAAGGATTTTGGACAGATTTTGGGGTTTAGTTGATCTAACTTAGAGAGCTCCGACTCTATATGAGATGGTATGTAAAGAGAAAGAAAACAAAAACAGAGTGTGGAAGATAGTGTTTTGAGTTAATAGTTATGGATTTTAAACGCAATCTTGCTGTTATAAATTCAAGGAAGCTCCATATTTATGATTGTTCTGTCTTTGTCGTCTGAGTAGCCTAAATGTTATATATTTTTTTATTTTTTTCATTCAGAACTGTTCATCACAGCTGCAGGTTGAGAGACTGATTTTGATGATGGAACAAAGGAGGCAGAGTTAAGTTGAGAGGGGTTCTGAATCACTAATGGCTTTTATTCACAGGAAAGTTGTTGGAAGATGAACGAACATGGAAAATTAAGTTTGAAGATGTTCACTTTTAACTTGATGTTTCATTTAAGAGATGGATAGAAGATAAATTAATTTATTTCTTATCAGGTAACATGTACGTGTGGACATGTGAGAATAATTTATCATTGCAACAACAAAATTGTTGGGAAAGCAACCTATAAGGAAGGAATTCTTATTTATTTTACAACTATAGTATGAATTTAATTTCCTTTCCAAATCGAAGCTGAGAAACAAAAACAATGCTTTAACAGTAACTTCTTGTTGCTAATTGATACAGGGGCGTATGATAGCCAGATCCATGGTGTTGAATTTGAATGGTAAAAAGAATGTTATAAAGGTTGAAATTATTTGACTAAACATATCAAAAGGGGAGACCAGAGGGACGACACCAACTGTTTGACAATGGATTCGTGGAATGCGTATCTATAACTCAAAAGAAATTATACACAGAATGCTCACAAGCTGTTCAATTAAGCTCCACAATGGAAATTCACGAGTAGAGAGCATACGGACTGTTTGACAAAATGCTTTGAAGAAAATCGGACTCATCATATGTAATGACTGTAGGATAAATGAAGTTCTGTGCTTGTAGGATATACCCGAATTGGGTTTGCCGAAGAAGGCTAGGGGGTATATAAGCAAATACAATTGGCAGATCTAATGCTAGACTTCACAGCCTTTACCGGCATCATTCCTAGTTCCTGCCAAAAGGGGAGCATGGGGCAGGATATTGGCATCCATCAAACTCTTTAAGTGAAAAAAAAAACATTTGCCAAATATTGTAGTTTCGAATACTCTGATAGAAATGTTTGCAAATGTGGAAACACTCACAAGACACATTGACAGTTCAACCACTTCTAGACTTGCTTGCCGTCCTTTTTAAACTTCCGTTTGTGGTCAACGGTAAAACAGCCATATGGGCCTGAAGTAGGAAATTTTAGGATTAGGCAACCCTAAGCACAGTAGAACAAAAGAAATAAAGAAAAGAAGTCTCCAAAACTGCCTAATGTGACAAATGAGCCGCTAAAGATACATTATCTATTCAATTTCCTTGAAATATAAAGAAATTATGGATTTTAGATGAAACATTGACCGACCTTTCTCAAGTCTAAGTGCCTAATATGCTCTCCTTCATTTTTAATGGCTGCTTACCCTTTCTGTTACAGAATCTGTTTGACTGTTTGGTAAGGCAAAAACTGTCATTCAAACCAAATCTCAAAGAAAACAGAACCAAAAGAAGCCCAATATAGAGATAATAGATGTCAAGCAAGATAAGCCCTTACTTACCAATCAGTCTACCTAGAAAGAGAACAACTTACTTCCAGGAAAACACTAACTCCTTAAAAAAGATCTGAAATAAAAGACTCTTAATAATAAAAAAGCCCTACAGTTCATATTGGCGAGAAAGGAATAGAAAACACAATTTATTGAATCTCAAAAAGTGTTTAGAACAGCCAAGGCAAAAGAACTATTACACTGAAAAATATTTGATCAGTAAATAATATTTTAGAAAAACTGCGAAATGTCACACATTCCTGAAAAAATAAAAATCCGTTTTGTGCTGCAAATTTGCTACATAACCCAATGCATCTCCTCCTTTGAGCTTCTTTAAAGATAAATCACATCAAATTCCAGAATTTTAAAATTAGACGTTCTTGCATTTGTAAATTCCTTCGAAGATATAATAGGCGTATAATCGTATTCCATATTTTCAAAGGTATTGAGATCGAAGTTATGAGGCTGCTTAAGACGCAATAATTTGTTCAATTTGTAGCGCAAAATAGGGCGGTCTACTCAGAAGCAACTTTTCATACGTAGTTCGGGAATGCTTGTATATAAACAGAAGGTAATTGGTCCGCAAACACCAAGAAAATGCAATGGCACTGTCGACCTAATCAACAATTTCAATGGAAGAATTCATAATGACAGTGGAAAAAAAACAGGTTGGGAATGTACCAAGCAGGGAAGTCGATGAGGCAACAAACAGTGATAAGAGAGATTTTGACAGTGTGTCAGTATGGAACTAAGTATAGTAGAAAAGTTTATAACTTTTTTTGCATTTATAGAACACACCGTCTCCAGAGTTGAAAATTTGAAAATATCACTAGCTATGCCACCTTGTGCAATGGGTACGCCGCAAGGTGTGGAAGGTCAATTAGGAAAAAATTGGTTTATTTTTTGCATAATTAGTAGGTCATTTAGAAAATGATTTTAATATTATTATTAATTTTTTTAAAATAATTTAATTATAGAATAATATTATTATATTTATTTTTTAAATTTTATGTATTAACTATTATATTGTTATATAATATAGCATTATATATTATAAACCAAATTATTTATTATATAAATTAATTAATTATGTCGTAATGTTAAAACCTAAATGTGCTCTTTAGTAGGGCTGTAATTTATGTTAATTTATACTTAACTACGTAGAATAAAAGATGCCAAAAAATTTTAACCTAATATATATGTATTTGATAATTTTGTTAAAAAACAAGATATAATTTTAAACAGATGTGAAACAAAACTTTTGAATAAGGAAAATAGTTAAGCTCTTTAACCATAAATATCTACATGCATGGATCCATTTTGTTTGATTTTTCTATTTTGTCTTTATAAATTTCTCTTGTTAGGTCTGACATTATTGATACATAGTTTAAATGTTTGGAAACTTTGATTAATTTAACTGTCAAATGTGATTGTTAGCAATGTCATCCACCAGGAGTTAAAATAAAAAGGTGAAAATTATGCAAAATACACAACACACCAACAGACATCCAAAAACTCTCATGCAATGGCTTTCTAAAATGAGACTATTTGAAGTGATGTTGACCTTGAAAAAAATTAAAAATGGGGACACAATAATGTCCAGTTGTAAGAAAAATGTACTTGCCTTTTGTTTTCCCTAATGTCCATACTTTGTTCCAAAGTTCCCACACACATGTAGAATGTTGACAAAATTAATGAGATTAGGCTTAACACTTGAGAATTGCATTTTCTTGGAAGTTTGTAGATTTTTTTTAACGATTTTATATTGTGCAATTATGGCAGATCATGAGGAAACATTTGTTTTGAGGAAATTATTATTTACCAGTTGAAATCAATAATTAACAATTTGAAATTTAACCACATTAACTTGTTTTTGGCTTGCTAATGGAAATGGCAAGCCAATTCTGATTTGGGATTTTAATATCATCAATTTCTTGAAGAAGAGACATGTGGCCAGTTCTTTAGTAATGATATAGCAACTTCCTTGAGACAACTAATCACCTAAAATAGCCTGGTTGACGTAGACTATGCACATGGTACATTCACTTTGAATAACAAACAAAATGACAACATTATATTGAAGAAAAATTGGAAAGAATGCTCATGTGGTAGTGGCTTGCAGGTTCTATTCAACTCTCAAACCAAGGTGCACAACTCCGTACTGTTCAATCCACATTAGAAAAGGTACATGGGCTCCAAAACCCTATCAATTCATATAAGAGAATGTGTTTGACTCACTCAAAAAATTCTTTGGGCATTGGGAAATGGTGGAAGGAAGTTGAAGCATGGATTCAAGGGAACGTTGGACTCTTAGAGCACCTTGAACACAAAATAAAAGATTGGTGCCATAAGGTTTTTGGCAATCTCTTCAAGTGGAACCTAATCCCTAACTAGGAAATCAACAAAAAATTGATCCAAGAGCAAGGTTTCTTAGATGATATGGCTTCTCAATAATACTCCTTAATGCAAAGGTGAGCAAAAACCTAGGGAGAGGTCGATAAAAAAGGGGGACTCAAACACCAAATTTTCCCCAAATCTGTAATTAACAACCAACACATTATTTGGTCTTTTGAATCAAAGCAACAAAGAAGAATTACCTTCAATTCAAATTATACAAGAGATGACGATTGCACTCTATATAGAATAATTTGAATAATTCAAATTTACTTTAGATGAGTTCACTTGTGTGTGCCTTATGAAATCTGTAGTGGAACCAAATATAATCTGACGTGATATAACATTTTGAAAAGGTATTGCTACAAGGAGGACCATCAATGATGAAATCAACTTAATCCATTCATGTCGTTGTTGAGGTCATGATAAGCTTTTTAATCAAAAAAATGTTTATATTGAAAGAATTTGTAAGTCCAAAATTGCAGAATTTTTTAGAACCTAATAAAGCTCTTGAATAAAGGGAAACCATGGTAATCAACAGATCGAATATCTACACATCTATAACACAACCATTGTAACGAGGAGAAGCATGTCTTTGGCTTTGGTCTACATCACAGAGATGGAGATAAATGTCTCAGCAATGCAATCATTGCATTCTATCAAATAGTTCACGTGCCTTTTCTATGCTTGCACATTTTGCATACATGTCTACCAGAGCATTTCCAACTATAATATCTGAAAATTTTCCTTCATCTATGATGCTTTGATGGGAGTATACTGGTGAAGGCTGTGGAATTTAGCTTTACACCTGCCAATTGCATTTGCTTAAAATTTTCTAAAGCCTTCTCAACAAATCCATTTTGTACATATCCTGCAACCATTACAATCCATGAAATGAGATCTTTTTCAAGTATTTTGTCAAACAGTTCACGTGCCTTGTAAATGCTTCCACTTTTTGCATGCATATCTACTAGGGCCATTGCTACTATAAAATCTGACAAAGTTCCTTTATCGTTTGTGCTTCGATGGATGTACATATTGTTCCAAAGCAACATTATAGCACTCATTGTACAAAAATTCAAAGATAATCATCTCCAACATGCACATGCCAAAGGAATAGATATCCACCAGTTCATTGTAATCCTCTTCATACAACTTTGGAGCCATGAATTCGGGTGTACTAATCATAGTATGAGCAACTTGATCACTTCCAAGGGTGCCCGCAAGACCCAGGTCCCCAATCTTCGAAGTGTCGCTATTGCCATTCACAAAAATACTACTGCAATTCAAATCCCTATGAATGATGCAAGGTTCTTGACTATGTAAATAATGCAAACCCTTAAGAATTTGTTGTGCCCTGTTCTTTACAACTTTCATGGAAACATGTATGTGCTTCTGTCGGTACTGTCTCAGGGTCCCAGAAGTGCAAACCTTGGTAATAAAATTCACATGTCCAACCCTCTCATCCAACCATGCATTATAAAGAGTTATTATATTTTTATTGTTCAGGGATTTCAAAAGCTGGACTTCTGCAAAGAGTCTTTCTATTGCATTGTCTTCAAGGCACTTCAGAGACATTTTGTTCCATGCAACCTCAATTTTGTCTTCCTCATCAAAAGCTCAGTATACTGTCTTCATGGCACCATGGCCTAGAACCTCATCATACTGACCATACCTTCTAGTTGGGTTCATTTCCACAAAGGGCTCCATATCCTTGTCACCACCATAGAATTCTATTGTTGGTGTTTCTTTTGCCGAAAAAAATGAGAAAACCTCCTTGCCCCTCGAAATTGAAGTCTGGGTCCTCTGGTCTAGGGCACAAATTATCTAAGGACTAAAGGAATGAATATTTCAACTACCTGAAAGTTATTTTTCCCGACGAGTGAATAATCCATTTATTGCGTGCACTCGTCTCCCCATTTCGGGTTCTCTTCCCTCTTCAGCTGTATCAAGGGAAAAAAGGAGTATTGTTATTCGTGTGGTGGATCAGGAGGTGGGATGAGGTGGTCTGGGATGCTTGCTCAACAAGGGATGAATGGAGGGATCTCATGTTGTCACTCAATCTGAATAAGGGCGATTCGCTTCTCGACCAGGCGGCTATCCTTCCCTCCCAAAGATCTCAAGCTCTCACTCGATCCTCAAGTAAGGCATGGTCCAGGCAGGAGGTGTAAGTTGATCTCAAGATGGGACTTTTGTGCACGATACTCCACAGTCAACCAGTCGAAAAACAACAAAAAATAGTCGAAAATGGAGAAAAATGATGGACGGCTGAAATTTGTTTCACTGTCAACCAAGAACTCTTATTACGTTTCAACCGTTGAAAGAGAAAATGAACTTGGAAAGTTCATATGGGAACACATCTTCGGTGTAAAAATAATATATTCTTATTAACGATGACCTAGACACTACAAGTACAACCATGCTTAAACCATCTGGATTTTATTTTCTTAATTTTGATTCCAAATTTTAGGTAAATAAATTTTTTGGAATGTTTATCATCTTTGTTAAATGGTACAATTTTCATGTCTTGGTAATAAATGTATCATATTCTTTGCTTTTCAGCAGTGTTCCACGGGGATGTGTCCCCCCCAAAAAAACCCAGCGTTTCCTAGAGGGGGACGTCTCAGAGACTTGGGGACTTGGGGGAGGCGTCCCCACACCAACACCACTATCCCACCACCAGTGTCGTTGTCTCCAAGATGCCGCTAGGACTTTGAGGATGTTGGGGTGTCCTCAAGACGTATAGGGGACTCCTAGTTGTCTCCAAGATGTATAATTTTTATACTTATACATCTTTTTATAACTATTTCTTCAAGTACTATATGTATTTAAACACCTTTTCGCCCCGCTATCCCCCGTCGTCCCCAAACTTAGACCCCCCGTCCCTGCGTCCCTGAGACACATCCCCTACCGTCCCCCCGTCCTTATCCCCAAAACCCCATGGAACATTGCTTTTTAGCTTTATCAAATCAAATATTATGTTTCAAATACGGAATTTGTCATTTTGACATCACAGTATAAATTGGGGAGATGAAAAGTCATTGACAAGGTCTCACTGAGTGTAGTCATGTAGGTTTTTAGGTTTTAAACTATAATTTGCAATAGTTGTTTCCATGTTCTTTTCTTTTTCAAACGTTATTCTTGAAAGCATAAGCCATGCATTTGCAAAGTGAATATTCATTGGAAGTAAAATCTCATTGCCCTGTGATGAGTCTCGATTCAATATAATAATGATACCTTGACTTCATTTGAAATTTAATTTAAGAATAGTAAATTTCACGAAGACGTGTTCCTTTCAAAATGAGTTTATTTTTGAGAGAGAGATGCCCCTGGGATGCGGAAAATACATCCCTGCTACCACCCCTGTGGGGAAATGTCTTCAATATATGAACGAAACATTTCTGGGACACCCTTGTTGGAATGGCACGAGGACTTCGTGGAGTCTTTAGATCATTGAAGTCACAGGTAAATCTTTATAAATTTCTTGTAAATGTTAATGGATTTTTTAAATCCTCTACACTAAGGGTTGTGCAGGACGAGGCATTAGTGTTAGCAACAAAACTGGAGCTTGCAAGAGGGATTGCCAATGGTGGATTGTTCCAGCTAATTATCGATTGCAGAGAATGGTCTCTTGATATACAAAGAAACTAATGATATTGAAAAATGTGCAATCCCCAATAATTCAATGGTGATTATTTAGATAATAATTAGATGGTCAATGTCAGACCAAGAGATTTGCGAAGAGTTTTTTTATTATTGGACAATAATTTATTTTCTTTTTCTTTCTTGATGCAGTTATAAATTTAATTTTAAAAAACTTTTAATAAAATAATATTTAATTATAAGTTTATAATATTTATTATTAATTAATTATAAAAATAAAAATTATTTATATATTATAATTTACTTTACGCAATTCTAAACATTATATGATATATTGAATAAATGAATCATGAATAAATAATTTATTTATTTTTATTCAAGGGGTTAGAGATAGATAATCATGAAATATGTAAGATATAAGTAAGAAGGTAAGTTAGAGAAATGGTAAATGATGTCATCTCTTTGAAGAATATGTAGAAATAAATTTTGATGAGTTTCAAAAGGAAATTTGGGTTTGGTTAGAGAAGGAATAGTATTGCTCTTGTGAGATTTAAGTGAAAAGTTTTTGTATAATAGTCTACTTTTATGTGAATGTGAGATTAATACTAATGGAGAATGTGAGGTATTACTAGGACATATAGATGTAGCAAAAGACACAAATTTAATAAGTTGATGACAAAATGAAACTGATTGATAGTGATCAATCCTCTAAATAAAGGATTAACTCCAAATCACCATGTTAATCATAATATAGAAGAGTTTGAAGGCTTGAAAAGGTATTTTTCAAATATTCAATTCTCTCATTGTGAATGGAATCTAAATTTGGCTATTGATTATCTAGCAGACATTGGTATATCTCAAGAGTCTTGTATACAATCAAATTCCTAACTCATGGGCGGATCTTATTGATCATTTAAGCTTTAAATTGCCTCAAGATATTAGGCAAGGCAAGCTTGTTTTGTGCTTCTAATTGTAGAAGTGTGACCTAAGCATATGATATCTTTGGTATGGTCAGGGTGGCAACAATATTCGTTTTTTTTTTTCTCTAGGAATGATTACATGAACGATAGAAATATGTTTTTTAATGATGTTATCTCTTTGGAAATAGTGGATTGGTAGCCCTAGGAGAGTAAAGATCTTTGTGAGAAGTTATTTACTGTGTTGTTTATGTGGAGAGTATAGACTCTTGGGGAGAGCTAGAACATGGTGCTTGGTATTTTTGTTGTTCGGTGGTCTAGATGCAAGAGGTCTTGTTTTATTGTTTATAGGAATGGCAAGCAAAATGACTTATAGGAAGAGCAAGGTTGGTAAGCATTGTGGCTCTATGTTGAAGAATATGATTTGTTGCATTTTTAATTATGAATTTTACTACATTAAGGATTGTTAGCTCATATCGAGAGCTTTAAGAGCATATGTGAATAAGCTAAAAGTTGCCTTATGTGGAGATTTTTTTCGCCAATCTTGTGTAGTATATACCAAATGTAAGGTTAAGAACTTAATTTTAGCATAGATGGAAGGTGATGATCTACTAATGTATTTAAGAAATATATGTTGCTTAGAATCGTCCTCATAGAAGCATGTTGAAAATTCATTGTACTCATTGGTGTATTCTTCCATAAATTAATCCTTTCATTAATATAGTAACTAGAACTTTATGTATTCATCCTCAAAATGCTTGTGAGGATAAAATTCCTCTTACAAAGATGTAAGAAAGTCATTCTAGACTAGAAATGGCTAGTTATTTCAATCATCTTGCTTGTTGAGTGCTTGCCACTAGTTTGAGACTAAAATGGACATTTGTAGTGTTCCAAAGATCTTCTCAACATTAATGAAGCTATTGAGGGAGAATTATACTTTGAGATATTGAATCTATACATCTAGCATTAAGGTGTTAATTTTTCCTTTGTACATACTATTGATGCCAATAGTTTACAAGGTAATAGCCTCTTGTGGGAAACTCATTTTTAGGGGGGGCCTATTGCGCCAAACTGAGTGACCTCTAGATTTTAAAGAAGTCGGCTTCTTCTATAATTGGGGTTTTGGAATGGGAAAAGGAAGCAAATATAAAATGAAATGATCTAACTAGGGCGATACGCCAAGATTTAGATATTAGGCACAATAAATCTATCTTTAGGGATAAGATTTAAGGGCCCGTTGGTGGTCTGTTGCATTCTAGAAAGGCAAAACAAAGATAGAATCCTGAATGATTCACTTTATAGGACATAAAATAAACTTCGTACACATTTGCTAGACAAAAGAGTTCAAGACATGATCTAGACCATCAATTTGTATTGATTTATAGAAGTCTGAGAAATGATACATCTAGTACAACAATAGCATAGTAAAACTTATCAAATATTGAAGAAAACAGAAAGGTCGAACAATGACACAGTTCATGAGTTCTTTTACAATAATCTAATAAAGAAAATAAAGGCCTGGTTCTTCTATTAATTCCTTCGCTGAAAACAAAAGTAGGAACTCTTGGAACTTCTAGAACTCTCTTGCTTCGAATTACGAAGCAGTATTTATAATGGAAACCTAGCTTGATGAGCAAGCAACAGGAGATATTCTCTGATCATGAGCAATGATGTTTCAGCAATGATTTTCCCTAGTCGTTGCGACATAAAATATTTGAGCCATGAACGAGGACGCCCAAAGGACAGATGCATCCCCTATGAATGATGGTAGTGGTCCCAATAGACCAGTGCTTGGACATGTGCAATCCACTTCATAACGACGGGGCAACTGGTGATAGTTGTTTCCTACCTGGTTTGTCTTCGCAATGGAGCCTTTGAAGATCACATGGCAAGCAGTTGGGGCCTGACGCTAATCATTTCCCTTGAGCGATGAAGAACCTGTGATCTGAAGACACATGGAGGACTTTCACATAATGTGTCGAATGGTGGGGTTCAGCTTGAAATGTGTGCAAACTAATGCTATGTGGCAGACGATCAGGATCCGAAAGGGAAGCGATGCAAAAAGGCTCAAAAGTTTGCGAATGTTTGACATGTGGAAGCCCGTCGCAAACTATTGAAAGGCAACACAATAAAAACCCTGTGAATAGCACTCGGCTGACAGGTGGCGGTACTGACATAGATATGCGCGAAAGAGATCCCAACGCTACCTTTTTCTCAAAAAAGAGGGTGCGACCGATACTTAGGCAAAATAAACTTACCCGAAGGGAGCTTGGGAATTTCTATGTTCACAGCTTCTGGCAACTTATCAGGGGCATTTTTCTTGCGGAACAAGGAACCCAAAAATTTATGGTTTGTAGACCAGAGCCTTATCCATTGGGTGGTGTGTAATGCGGTGTACGACTTGGGACTTCTCGTTGCGAGTAAGCTGAGGAAGCATGTCGAAGAAGACACAGTGGTGTTGTGGGTGCCATTTCTGAGTGGTTTTCAGCTTCAGTCACTCATAGAGCATCGTGACAAAGCCACTTGTGCATGTCATTTCATGTTGCGTTGCTACAACGTCGTGTTGTATTACGACGTGGATTGGTATACCAATTTTAGGAACCATGTGTTCCCTCCACCGCTAGTCATGGGTGTTGATGTTATTTCCGCCACAGGTCCTGCTACTACTAACAATCTTCCCGTCGCTCCCAACAATGTTCCAGCCAATGAAGACAATACCCGTAATGCAAAGATATGAAGTTTGATATGCTTTTTTCTTTTATATATATACGCCTAAAAGAAGGCTCGCATATATATATGTAATAAATCCATGTATATGGTTATACTTTTTGAATATTTGGCTACAAGGCCATTTTGACAATGTTTTATACATATCAAATATACTTGCTTATGTTTAAACCTCTTTTCTTCTTCTTTTGTTTTTGTGACATGGGTTGAATCTTTTGCATCTTAATTTTAATTTTGCAATCTGAGTAGCATGCTTTTTCTCTATTCTTGTAATAATAGGCCTCATGAAATTCTCCCCGCTTGTCATGTAACTACGAAAAATATGATAAAAGAACTGGTCGACAAAACACGAAAAGGAAAACAAATTACATTTTTACAAATTTACATTTGCATAAAACAACTATAGCCTAATTAAGCAATTTTAAGTGAATTATGTTGACCGGAATCCCAAGTGGCTCTTGTTCCATATTTTCTAATTCAAATGCATTTTTTTGTTTGCACTAAACTATTTTGAAAGGGTCTTCCCACAACTTGTCAAATTTTTCATGTTGTCCAGGTTTTGCGGCTCTTTCATTGTACTTTAGTACCATGTCTCCGCATTTTAGGCCTTGGTTTGAAGCATTTTTGTCAAACCATTTCTTAACCACCTACTGGCGATTAGTCATGGCTATTAGGGATTTCTCCCTTTTTTCTTGTACCTCCCATAATTCGGCCAATCGAACCTCCATTGCTCCATTCTCTTCAATCTCTAAAGACTTGAGTAATTGCAGCGCAAGTATCTCTATAGAGATAGGCAGCAACGCTTCTTTTCTGTATACTAGCTCATATGGTGAAGTCTTCAAGGCTTGTTTAGGAGTTATGTGGTCTTCCCATAATGTTGTTCGGAGATGCTTATGCCATTCTTTCTCATGATCGGACCTGATCCTTTTAATGAGTCATATTAAATTCTTATTAGTAGACTCGGCTAGGCCATTTCCTTGCGAGTAATAGTTTGATGAGGTTTTTCAGGAATATTTCATGCGTAAGTGCGAACTGACAAACCTTAGAGCCTAGGAATGCTTTGGCATTGTCTGAGATGATGGTCTTTAGTGGGCCGAACCTTGTTACTAGCCCTTCAAGAAAATCCACAATTTCTGCTTCGGTTGCATTTTTCAGGGGTACGGCTTCAGTCCATCTGGTAAAATAATCTGTAGCTATGACAATCCACTTATGGTCGGCGTTGGAAGTTGGGTTGATCATTCCTATGAAGTCTAGTCCCCATTTGCGCGAATGGTTCATCGGATACCATCGAATTAAGAGGCATGGTAGAATTTTTCCTCCTCCTTGCGTAGAATTGGAATTCCTTGTAGGTCTTTATCATTTCATAGGAATCATTGAACAACGTGGGCCAGAGGTACCCAACGCGCAAGATTTTGATGGCGGTAGTTTTTGCAGAGAAGTGTCCCCCTTTGAGTCTGTTGTGGAATGTGTCAAGAATTTTCTTCGCTTGGAATGTGTAAACCCGTTGTTCTGTAATCAGTAGAATCTTCTTTTCTGCAAAGGGAGGCCTAATGGATATTTTCCAGTGTGCATAAATTTTGCCTTGTTCGTTAACCAACATCCCTCAGGTTTTGACTCATTCATCAGGATTTATTTTGTTTGCTCTATTTTTATTTTTGCTTCTTCATTGTGCGCCAAATATTCACACAACCCTCTTCCTTTGATGGTCTTTGTGGGCTTGACTTCAATGTCATATTCCAGGATCTTAGTGATCCAGTTAGCTCTCTTCTTGGTGATTTCTCCCTCCATAATGTATTCACGTACACTGGAGTGTGCGACATAGACGATCACCTTGTTGCAACATATCAGATGTCGAAAATTTTTGAGTCCCTTTACTATGGTGAATGGCTATCTTTCGACAAAGTTGTAGTTGACCTCATATTCCTTCAAGGTCTGGGAGTGAAATTCTATTGGGTGTTCTCCCTTTCCTTCGTTATCTTTTTGGGTCAGGATAGTAGTGATGCTTGTCTCACTACTGAAAACATACATCATGAAGTCTTTAGATGAATCTGGGTTTACCAGCACAGGGGCTGAGGAAATGGTGTCTTTTACCTTCTTGAAGGCTTCTTTTTCTTCCTTTATCCACTTGAAAATTGGTCCACTTTAGCATCAGAGTGATTGGTTGAATTATCCCTACAAAATCATACTTGAATTTGCTTACAAAATTTACTTTTCCTAGGAAGGACTAAACTCCCTTTTTTTTAACTAGAAGGGGAAGTTCTTTGATTGCTTTTACCCTTTCGGGATCAAAAGCAAGCCCATCCCTGGACACCATGTGCCCTAGTAGCTTGCCATGTGGTACACCGAAAACACATTTTTTGGGGTTTAAGGATACCCCAAACTCTTGGCACCTTTTGAAAACCATTTCCAGATGATCGAAATGGTCATCTTTTGACTTGGAAAATACAATTAGGTCATCTAAATAGATGAGGATGATCTTATTGATTAGTTCACTAAAGGGGATGTCCATTTCCCACTGAAAGGTAGCTCCCGCATTTGATAGACCAAAGGGCATTTTGGTGTATGTGAATGTTCCCATCGCCCTAGTAGCTTGCCATGTGGTATGCTGAAAACACATTTTTTGGGGTTTAAGGATACCCAAAACTCTTGGCACCTTTTGAAAACCATTTCCAGATGATCGAAATGGTCATCTTTTGACTTGGAAAATACAGTTAGGTCATCTAAATAGATGAGGATGATCTTATTGATTAGTTCACTAAAGGGGATGTCCATTGCCCCCTGAAAGGTAGCTCCCGCATTTGATAGACCAAAGGGCATTTTGGTGTATGTGAATGTTCCCCATTTGGTGGTGAACGTAGTTTTATATTGATATTCTTCTTTGAATAGGACCTGATTATAGCCTGAGAAGCCATCTAGTAGAGAAAACATTTCTGAACCTGACATGGTCTACAGAATGGATTCCATGGAAGGCAATGGGTAATGATCTTTTAGTGATGCTTTGTTTAGGTCACGAAAGTCAACATAGAGATGAAAGTCTCCATTCTTTTTTCGGACGGGCACGAGGTTAGACACCCAAGTGTTGTGTTTGATTAGAAATACCATCCTTCACTGGATCAGCTTTCCTAGTTCTTGTGCCATCAAGGTTTCAATCTTTGAATTGACAACTATTTGTTTTTTCAGACAAGTTTACCACCCTTTGTGAGTTGAATGGTATGTTGGATGATACCAGGATCATACCCTTTGAGGTCATCATAAGACCAGGCTATTACTCCTTTGTATGTCTCGCAAAGATGGAGCAATTTATCCTTGTCATGCTGTGGGACTTCTTTCTCGACTTTCAACTTTCTTTCGCTTCTGACCTCAAGGTCAACGTAGTCTGCTTGGTTCACCACAAACTTTCTCCTATCATTTTTTTCATCATCACAGTCAAAAATATTCTCGAGTGTGACCAACCCTTTCAAGATTTTGTTTGAACTCAACTGAATAATCTATCCTTCGTATGCTCCTTCTATCTTCGGTTGGAGTTGATCGACGAACTCACCCGATTGTTGAATGAATGAGGCAATGTGTTCATCGCTTTCGAACACTTTCTAGCTTTGACCGTTGTCTAGAATGGATGGTTAGACGATTACTCATATTGAGTGTACATTTTCCATCAAGTCAGAAACATGATCAAATTGAGATCCTATCGTTGCCATGCAATCCGCTGTCAAATTTTGCTCTCTTGACACTATGTGGATGTTGAAGGCTTCAAAACTTTCAATGAGGTCCCATACTTTGTTTCTATAAGATCGCATGTGAACATTTTTTGTAGCAGAAGCATTTTTGACCTGATTGATTATGAGTTTGGAATCTCCGAACACTTTTATTTGCTTGATACCCATGCGCTCCGCAAGGCTTCATCCTTGCACAAGACCCTCATATTCAACCTCATTTTTTGAGTAGGCAAACTGAAAGTGGAAATATCTGAGAATCTTCTCATCGTTTGGGGATGTTAGGCATATCCCAGCATCAACGCCAAGTTTGCATCTTGCACCGTCAAAGTGCAACATCCATAGTAATGAGGCTCGACTGACTGCGAAATCCCTTGCTATCCTCAAAAACTCCTGATCTTCATAATAGATGACGTAGGTGCCCAATCCGGTAGCATGATAGTTGTCGAAAAGGTTGGTATCTGCATTTCTGCTAAAAAAACCTTCCTCGAAAGTGGCTTTGCCTTCAGTCGCCCTCTCTTTTGTCTTCAGCTTGCTATCGACAACTTCTTTTGTATAATAGGTTTGAGGAGCTTCGATTTCTTCTTTCTTAGGAGGAGTATGAGTAGCCTCATAGTTGATCATGGCTTCATCAACCACATGCTCTGAATGCAGTGACTCTGATACAATCCTCACCTTAGATCTGTGCTTGGTCTGTAGAATTAGGTGAGACCAATCCAAAGAAAGGTATCCACCTATCTTTGTCATAAATTTTCGTGATAGGCAGAGGTCGAACATGGGGGGAACATCAATGATCATGGTATCTTGCGATACTATGATGCTAAGATAGGAAAACAAGGTTAAAGGGAGGTCTTTAATGAGGCCTGCTGTTTCAACCTTGTTTCTATCCAAGTGCATAACTCCCCTTTTTAGGGGTTTGTAGCTAAGTCCTAAGGCTTCAGCTATCTGCTTGGGCATGACTGTGGTACAGGCATCAAATTCAATCATGGATTTGTGCAATAATTTCTTCCCAATAATGAGAGTTAGGAAGAAGGGTCTAGGTTTTGGCTTCTCCTCTTTTCCCTTTATCGAAACTTCTTCTGCAATGATCGCAAGGAATTTGGCTGGAGTTGATTCATTGATGGCTTTTTCGGAAGCTTGTTATGTTGGTTGTTCAGTCATATCTTTCTACAGGGCTTCCTGTAGCAATGATTTTTTTTTTCTGGAATAGCTAAGATATCCTAGAGGGACACATTAGTGGAAGATTTCTTCAATTGTTCCACCACGTTGATGGGTGACGGATTTGGAGGCTTTTTCTCTTTTGCCTTGGTGATAGTAATTTATTTTCGTACTTGAGGCTCTGGAGCAACTAGAGAAGGGCTAGGGAGTTGGTGCGAAAAAATTCTAGGTTGTGTAGTGACTGGCTTGCCTGTAAATCTTCTCTTTGATCAGGTGTTGTAATTGGACTGCACCTTCGGGGTTGTCATTGTGGATGCTTCATAAGTGAACACTACTTTGTCCCCTTCCATCTAGGAAAGGAGAGCACGATCATGAACAATGTCACCTTCTTGCTCCAGGGACATCCCTTGCATCTGTGAAGTGAGAACCATATCTTTGAATACGAAAGAGGTGTATATATGCCCTCCTAAGCTTGTCATTGTGCCTTGCCTACACTATTTGGCGATCTTCTACTGTAAATTGCCACATGGGAAATTTTGAGGCATATGAGCATCGTCGTAGGGATAGCACCAAGCGTTGAAATCTTTAGTGATGTTGTTTTTCCCGACGGTTAGTTCTCTACTCATACTTGTCTGAGTAGTTCCCAACGAAGCTGGTACAAGTACTATTTGGTAATTTGTTTGATTCGGCGAAGTTGTGCGTGCGACCCCTTGATATTGGTTTTGTTGGTAGGAGGGTTTTTTACCTTGATAAATTTGATAAGTTGGTCTTGGAGGAGCAACCTGATTGTGTTTGATAGTGGTTACTTTGTTTTTCAAGTTTCGCAACATCTCCCTTATGTCACTCATTTCGTCTTTCGAAGCGCCAGACGTAGAAGCAGTGTTTGGTTGTGCACTTGGATATGTGTACATAGATGGTGGCGGTGGTGTGGTTGTGCTAGTAGATGGTATCTCCTAATTAGAAGTTGATATTTCGAGGAAGAGCGGTATAATGGGTCGAGGAGGCAGCTTCCCAATGTCGATCAAATTATTCTCTGCTTTCACTGCTATACTATATGCATTTGGTAATGTGGCTCCTCCGAGTGACTGGATCATCATGGAAATGTCGACATTGATGGACTTTAAGTAGAACATGAATGCTAACTCAACCGACGGCCGGATGACATTCTGGATTCTCTGCCAAGTTGTATGTGCCAAGTTGTATGAAATCAAACGTTGAAATTTATCATGGCTTTGGATGGGGCTTGCTTTATTGTAGATAGCTGGTGATATAGTGAAGATTTGTCTCTGTCATTGGAAAATATCTCATAAAAGGGGTCTCTGAGCTCATCCCAAGTGTCGATGGTATTGGCAGACAGAGTGCAGTACCAATCTAGTGCTCTTCCTCTGAAAGAAGTTGCAAGCAATCTCAATGCTATATTTTGATTTGTTACTCCGTGCACCAGACACACGTTCACAATGTCTTGCAAATGTTCAGATGGTGTTCTCGAGCCATCTCCAGTAAATTTTGGAATAGCTTTAAGAGCTGAGACCAGGATAGGAGCCCATACGACAGGTGCTACTAGGGCAACAAGAGGACTGCCGACGTCCCAAGCCACATAATTTTGGTTTGTGATTAACATTATGTCTCACACACCCTTTTATGTTGGTTATGTTTTGGGTCCCACCGGGCGTGCCAAGAAAAGAAAAGAAATTGTTGATACCAAAAGTTAACAAAGTAACAACCTCTTGTGGGAAACTCAGTTTTAGGGGGGACCTATTGCGCCAAACTGAGTGACCTTTGGATTTTAAAGAAGTCAAATTCTTTTGTAATTGGGGTTTTGGAATGGGAAAAAGAAGCAAATATAAAATGAAATGATCTAACGAGGCCGATACGCCAAGATTTAGATATTAGGCATGGTTAATCTATCTTTAGGGATAAGATTTAAGGTATCATTGGTGGTCTCTTGCATTCCAGAAAGGAAAAACAAAGATAGAATCCTGAATGATTCACTTTATAGGACATAAAATAAATTTCGTACACATTTGCTAGACATAAGAGTTCAAGACATGATCTAGACCAGCAATTTGTATTGATTTATAGAATTTTGAGAAATGATACATCCAGTACAACAATGACACAGTAAAACTTATCAAATATCAAAGAAAATAGAAAGGCCAAACAATGGCACAATCCGTGAGTTCTTTTACAATAATCTAATAAAGCAAATAAAGGCTTGGTTCTTCTATTAATTCCTTCACCGAAAACAAAAGTAGGAAATCTTGGAACTTCTAGAACTCTCTTGCTTTGAATTACGAAGCAATATTTATAATGGAAACCTAGCTTGATGAGCAAGAAATAGGAGATATTCTCCGATCATGAGCAATGATGTTTCAACAATGATTTTCCCGGGCCGTTGCAACAGAAAAGATTCGGGCCATGAACGAGAATGCCCAAAGGCAAGATGCATCCCTTGCGAATGATGGTAGTGGTCCCAATAGACCAACTCTTGGACACATAACAACAGGGCAGCTGGTGATAGTTGTTTCCTACCTGGTTTGTCTTCGCAGTGGAGCCTTCGAAGATCACGTGTCAAACAGTTGGGGCCCGACGCTAATCATTTCCCTTGAGCGATGAAGAACCTATGTTGTGAAGACACGTGGAGGACTTTCGCAGACTACATCGAATGGTGGGGTCTGGCTTGAAATGTGTGCGAGCTGATGCTATGTGGCAGATGGTCAGGATCTGAAAGGGAAGCAACGCGAAGAGGCTCGAAAGTTTGTGAATGACTGACACGTGGAAACCCGTTGCAAACTATTGAAAGGAAACATGATAAAAACCATGTGAATAGTGCTCGGGTGATAGGTGGTGGTATCGACATAGATATGTGCGAAAGAGAGCCCGACGCTACCTTTTTCTCAAAAAAGAGGGTGCGGTCTATGTTTAGGCAAAATAAACTTACCTGAAGGGAGCTTGGGAATTTCTATGTTCACACATACCTCAATATCCAAGTTGACTTGAAATATGAAGGGATTTTAATGTTACACAAGGGAAAGTGCAAGCTAATGGGTCCACTTTTAGTGAAAGTGTCAGTCTTGAAAAAAATCTCGACAAGAACGGGTATCGATTTCATAAAAATTGAGTACCCTTATAAGATTGAGCTCTTGAACCTAAATTTCTATTCATATGAAACAAGTACTTGTTTTTGTTTACATCATATTCCAGCTCCTTTTTAGAACATGTACATGCATTTTGGAGTGGGTATGCATTTCATAAAATTTGAAACCCATAGTTTTGCTTTTGTTTTAGGCTTGGAAACACAACCCTTAGTCTTGGACCTACAAGTACAATGCCATGAAAACAAGAGAAATACTAACTTTAACAATATGGTTGACTTTTTTTTCAAAAGAATTGACAAAATTTTAAAAATTTATAGATGACGATGTCTAGTTTTCAAATATATAAAAAAAAATTATGATTGGACTTATTTTTCTATTTATTAATTAATTTATGAGGAAACTGGTCCATAACTTGAAATATCATATATTTGTATTTTTTTAATAACTTTTAATTTGTTAATTTTAAAAAAATATATATGTCATCAAACTAGACATCATTTTTTACACTGAAAAAAGAGACATTTTCTAATTAGTTTAGCTCAAATTATGTTTGTTGTACATGAGGGGTTTTCAAAAATAACAATTAAGGCCACTAAAAAATTAATTAAAAAATATATATTTAGAAAAAAATATTAAAATATTCTTATCAAACTTCACTATATACACATCTTTCCCCAAAAGGAATCAAAAAATTGTTCTTATTCAGGTCAAATTATGCTTGTCATACACGTGCATGTTGTGACCATATAAAAATGACTTTAAAATAGTGATTTTTATACATCCTATACAAAACTAATTTATATCATTTGGGTATTAAATTATATATTTGAAAACTAGACTCAAAATCTTACAATTCATATTACTCGACTTTCTTAAGATTCTATGTTTAAGTGCTTCAACTTTTTATTATAAGTATGACAAACTTTGAGTTTTAGGAAAAACACTTCCATTTTTTTGTCAAAAAGTGGAACCAACTTCTTGCACTTACCCACAAGTTGTGTAGAGTTTTGTAGTGTTAGTCCAAGGTAGTTTATAAAGTTGCAAAACTATCCAAAGAGCCCTTAGCACTATGTCTCCAAAGAAATATTGAGTATCCATTGAATGTATGTTGAGAATTTAGGAGTGCATCCATCAACCCTTTTTCTTTGATGTTCGTCTAGACTTTCACATTTTAAACCAAGTGTACTAAGTTCCCTTGGTTGTTGTGTGAATGTTTGCACTAGCAAGAAAGAAGAGCTTTAACTTTGATACCATTGATATGATTCCAAGGTGAATAGGGGATGCTCCTGTAGATTATCTAGTAAAGCAACAAGATTGTATGATGCATTAAGGAAACCATATATACAAACCAAAAGACACTTAGATGTGGAAGGATTATGGCAAATATGGCACTTTTGTTCAAGAATGAACAAGATGAATTTATAGCAAGGTAAGATGAGAATTTGATGTGCCTTTTATATTTTATAGAATGCATAAGGATTGTATTTTTACAAGTGGGCCATCAACTAAGCTTCATAGATATGCTGACAAGTGCCACATGTCTATGGTGCACTCATTATGCAGTTGGGGTGATGAAAAATGTCAAACATGTATTGTGCTAGATGTATTATAAAATATGTAACAAATCTTGCCTTGTGTCATATGCATATGATGTTAGTTGTGTGATTATGTTTGTAGGACAAAGGCCACTAAATAGTGCATAAGTATTGTAGCATATCATGTGAATGATGATGTTCTATGTGTCACATACACATAGTTTGATTGGGAAACTACATGTGTAGCTATGTGTGGAGCCACAATATGCTCATGAGAAGTAATGTATAATGACACACTAGAATTATATCTACATGCATGATGATAGTGTTGTATGTGGATGCATGAGTTTTTTGTTGTGCATGTTAAGTGAAGCTAAGTCCACAAATTATTATGCTAAAGAGAATGCATGATGCTATGCTTGCATCATAAGTGACAAGAAGCTTGAGGACAAAATTTAGTAATCACAAGAGATGAGCTTATGATCATGTAAAGAAGAGTCACTAGAGGTATCTAAAGAGAAAATATCAATAGGAGTACGTGAGCCTTATGTAGAAGTATTAATAACTATAGGAAGAGGGTTGTCCAGGGTAGTAAGGTTCCATGAGATTCACTTAGCAAACTTATCCTATATTACATGTGATCATGGAATCTTAAATAATACCCCTAATTCTAGTTCTATCCCTACATAATGAATTTTTATACCCCCTCCTAGTACACAATTCTTATTAAAATATTTCATTTTTTATCATATATCTTAGGCACCAAAATTTTAATGGCATTTTTATACCCCTATTTATTTATATGGATATATACAATTGAACATTTCATTTTTACCACTATCACACTGAACTCTAAATGAAAAGTCTTGAACAAATTTTCATGGGTTTTTATGAAATAAAATACACTAAAATTATTTTAATATAATAATAATTTTGCATTGATTCCTAGAATGGAAAATATAGTTGAAAAGTAGCTCTTTAATGTGAATATATGATCTTTTTTACTTCCTCTAAATCTTTGTATAGAGAAAAAAATTAATACTTGTACATAAAGTAAACCATAATAACTTTCTCATATCTCCCCATCAAAATTGAAAGATTTCTCATTAATACTACCATGTTGCAATCATTTAAATAAGGTATTTATTAAACTTTATAACAAATTTTAATATGTTGAAAAAATAAATATGATTTTCTTGTCATCGCCAAGTGAGATAAATTTAATGTATTAGACCCCAAGAGGTGTATGCCCAAAAAAAGAGTCATTTCACATTTAACTTTATATATTATTCTATAAAGTATACATACATTGAATCCCTCTTTTAAAATCAAACATGTATCTCTTGGATGGTGTACAAACACCTTCATCATTTTAGCCACTTAGGAGTAAAAAAACATGTATACAATCCCTACATAAATAACATTAACCAATTTCTCTTTTTGGCCTCACAAAAGCCAAAAGTTAAATATAAATTTATAGAATTATTTTCTTATAGTGAATATTGTATTGAGGAAGAAGATGTAGAAGAGGGTTGTTGGGGTATGACCAAGTGGTTGGAGTGTTGTGTGATTATTTGTTGTTTTAAGTTGATGGTTGAGGTTGTTTTCAAAAATTATGAAGTGTAAGACTTTTAAGTTCACCAAAATGTAAACAAAAATAAGTACCACCTATTCTAAGATGTGTATTATTTTGACTGCTAGTGTGTTAATATACTTAAATGATCTAGTTTACTCTTTTAATAGTAAAGTAATAAAACAACATATAAATGCGATCTATTCTAAGGAAAGTAACACTTGAGTTGGGAATCAAAATGTTATTGGAAATGAAAGAGGAGAAGCTTTGGGAAATATGATTACATCATTTGGTGAAGGTAGATGGTTGGATGAGGTCATAAAAGTGTTTGGAAAGAATTTTATGTAATAAGGGTCTCGAGGGATCTTTTTGATGTAAGGAATGCTCATGATGTATCCAAAGTGTGCTTTTAACTTGAAAAGCATTTTAGTGACCCACAAAGTGCATAGGTGACATGCAACAAGCAATAGCATCTTTTCTCCTAAACCTCTACAAGTTTTAGGAGTTACTTGCCTTATTTATTTATTCCCACTTTATGTGCATATTCAAAAAATGATTGGTTTGTGTCAAGATATCACCTCTTGAAGTTTGAAGGGGCAAAAATGGCGAGTTGTGTTTTGGAGAATACTTAATTTATTACCTTAAATGAAAATTTTCAACCTCAACATAGTAGTAATTATGTGAACACATGCTTCCTATGCACAAGAGTAAATATGGTGTTTACAAGAGTTAAAACTTGAAAACCCTAATGGTCTTACAGCCGCTACTTTGTTGTGTGTAGTGTCTTAGAGGGTAGAGTAGGGTGATGGAGGATCATTTAGTGCACCTAGGGGCTTAATGATGGAAATCCAATCTACAACAATATAGGTTTTTTTAGGTAGGTTTCAAAAATAAAAGAACTTTAGGTGAGAATAAGAGGGCATTAAAAAAATAGTATAATTTGGGAGAATATAAGGATAAAAGGAGAAAAAAATATTGTGAAGAGGTAAAATGAGAGTCAAATGGGGTATACATAAAGTGTTAGGAAAAGTATCTGTTAGAAGGAAACTTACTATGGCAAGCCATAAGGTTTTTGGAGGGATTTGAGATTGAAATTTGGAGTGGTATCCAAGTAGATAAAGAAAGTTAGAACAATAAGAGGCATGGTTTAGGAGTAGAGGGAGTTCAAATGCTAAGGTTTAACACACTAATGATGGTTTTTAGGCTTGGAAACAAACAAAATAACTCCTAATCATAAATAAGGGTGATATTACACCAAAATAAGTGTAGAAATGTAGAGTAAAAAGAGTGAAGTATGCAAATGTTTACTATATAATATCTTCTCAATGGGGCTCCTTTTCTTGGCATCATCTTTCTCAAAGTACGTATAGATGAAATCTAGAAACTAAAATTTGGAAATGAGATCTAAAAGCAATTGATGTTGAATTAAGATCTAAAAATAAAACATGGAATTGAATTGATGTTCAGTCTACTAATCTATGGTTGATACATATGTATGTGTGCATGCATATAAGTATATGTGTATATATACACATATATACATGTACATACATATATATTAAGGGTTTTGGGACATTCACTTGTAAAATATAAGATTTAAATACATTGTTATAGATACCAAGAAAATGAGAAAGGCAGCCAAAATCACCACCTAACTATACCAAAAAAGAACTTACATCATCTTACCACCCAAGAGCCTGAAGCTAAAATAATGGAAAAAAACCTTTTTACACTAATATCCTTCAACCCTTCACATCTAGATAGAAGAAAATATAGCAAAAAAACAAACAATGCCCATGAGCCCAAAGAATTCTCATTTCAATCCAATCATCATATTTCCTAGCTTAAGATTGCTCGACTTGAGCAGGTCCTCCCTTAAACACTTTACAAAAGAAGAATGATTGACCCTTCCTCTCTTAGTTCGCACTAAGCTTCATTCTCCCTTCTTCAACTAACTTACACCCCTAGCTCCAACAATGGACCCTTCAAGCACATTGGTCCTACCTAGGATAAAATGACATATTTGGAGTGAAAATAATGGAGTTCCCCATTATATCCACTCTAAAGATTACCCATAGATCATTCACAATTTTTAATAAATCATTGTGATAAGCTACAAGGTCTTCTTCTTTATCATATACAACTTGAATTCATTCAAATCAACTCCTTTTGGAGCCTCCTCTTGTTGCACATTCTCTTCCTTGCTCAAATCCCCAAATAGACTAATATATTTGTAGGAGGCTTTGTTTGGAAAATCCAATGCAAATCTTATGAGTACTTGTAATTTTATCCTTGAAGCTTGTTGTTGATAAAAATGCCAATATTGGA
Organism: Sequoiadendron giganteum; assembly: GCA_007115665.2. Classification (NCBI taxonomy): domain Eukaryota; kingdom Viridiplantae; phylum Streptophyta; class Pinopsida; order Cupressales; family Cupressaceae; genus Sequoiadendron; species Sequoiadendron giganteum. The sequence continues at coordinate 567,584,089 of CM021106.1, read as the reverse complement.
AGTGCTCTCTTTCCCCTAAATTTTCTTAATAAATCAAGATTACCCAAGTTGGAAATGGTGAAGGTATTCTTCAGGCACCTATTTGAAATTGTCACCATATAGGGAATCCCTTCCCTTTCCTCTATGTTGCAACAAATCCATTCATCCTCTAGCAACACTTGAGTAATAAACCTAAGCAAAGAGGTAAAAAAGACACATTTTAGATGCTACATAGATAATAACACCAAATAATTCTACCTGGTCTAGCTAAAAAACCCCTTTACACACATAGGGACAAGTGAGAATGCAAATGTAATAAATCCAATATCAAACCTCAATTGAACAATTGCCACAAATCCCTTTCTTTAAACCTCATAAGAAATGAAAATAATATTTTATTCTCCCTTGTTGGAAATTTAAAACATTCTCTTCAAAACTCGAGACATAAGGTATATTAGCTCTAAATATAGGGCATCCAAAAATAAAAAATAAAAAATATTTATTTAGGAAGGTTATCCCTATTAATGATTGTGATTAGATCCTCTCATGAATATGAACTATCACTCATCAAAGCTGAGAACCAAAATTGGTCTATTTCTACATGCATTAGAAAATCCACATTTGTTGCATTGAATGAATAAACAAAAAAAACTTCAACTTTTTTGCAAAGGTTGCAAGTCACATATAATCCCTTATTCAATTTCTAATCCTTCATGAATCCCTTAATATTTCCTAAGATGATTACTTGAGTATCTCTTACAATCAATCTCTTACCTTAAAAATGAAAAGCCAATGCAACTCCAATAGAACCTCCAATTAAACTTTACTATTAATACTAATAAAAAAATTTTAAAAACTACAAATAATAAACTGCCCTTACATGCCTTGGAACAATACTTTCTCTTACTAAACTACAACTACCTCTCAAAGTTACGTCAAAATTAAGCTTCACGAATCCATTCCTACTAAACATTTTTCTTCTAATCTCAATAATGAGGACAGACATACCTAACAATATATAACATATATTAACAAAAAAATATACAACCTTAAATATCAGACATATTAATTAAAAAAAATCGTTTTTGTGCATTGATTCACTTAAAAAAAATATATATATATTAGACGCTTCAAATATTATATGGAATTCGTTGCCACTATGTGCAAGCCGACGTGTAATCTTCAAAATGAAGGTTCACATAAAAAATTACTTGACGGTCACCCATGACCGTTAAATTTAATTTGGCTATTCGTAAATCAATTAATAATAATATAGCCGGATATTCAAGTTTATAGATATCCTGCATTTAACTAAAATCTGGTAGCAAATATTTAACATTTAGGCTTATCTAATCCCAAACGATAGAAAATGCCACTAAAACCGAAGGCAGGATATATACGGAAAATTTATGCAAGAAACTAAGGCAGGATATATACGGAAAATTTATGCAAGAAACCAAGTTAAGCTGACAGGGAGCAACTCCTTTGTATTGATTGCATCGAAGAAGCAAAACAAGCAAATGGCTGCTTCACTTTGTTCTTATTCCATCTATTCCTACAATTCTTTATCACGAAATTTCCTACCTGCAAATAACTGTAACCCTAAATTTATCCCCTTAACAAAACAGTCTTCAAGACAAAAATATTCTTTGCATTTTCAAGCCAAGGTTAATAATAAGCAACAGCAAAGGCAGTTGAATGTTAGGGCAAATTCGAGTTCACCATTTCAGTTACCGGCTATTAACGGCGACCTCACCTTATCTGCGTCATGGGGAACTCCTTCAATTTCAGGGAACTTAGGGTAAGTAGGTTTGTTGCTCAAGTTATTGTTGAAAGGAAACACTGAAATAATGTTGCAGTAAACTTTTGTTAGTTTGCACGCCCCTTTTTTAAAATAAAGAATAAAATAATGGCAAATTCCTTTTATTTCGTAACGTTTGGCTTAAATGTGATGTGTTTTTACCATCAAATACATCCGGGAGTATACTGTGCCATGTGAATTGAATGTAGTATTTATTTAGGCTTGTCTTACATTATAAAGTGAGTTGGGATATTTTATTTTACTCAGTTTTATAGCGAATTTAATGTCAGTAGTCTACCTGGTTTTAATGCTTTATCTTGAGCTTATTGCATTGGATCAACTTAAGGCAATTTGAACATTGGGATTTGTAGGAGAATTTGATGCTTGCTGGAATGATTTCAATTTTTTATGTAATCACATTTTCTTTATTTGGTAAATTAGGAGATTTTAATGCTTGTTGAAATGATTTCAAATTTTTAGTTAATCAAAATTTCTTGATTTGGTAAATTAGGAGAATTTGATGCTTACTGAAATGGATTGAATGTTTAGGTAACCCCATTTTTTGATCTGGTAAATTCCCCCTTTCTGGGAGTAACCCTCAGCCTAGATGTTATGAGTGGGGTATCTCTTTCACTAAAATTAACCTGCATCCAACCTTGGCCTCATCCATTTGGGTATATCACTCCTGCAACCTTCAGTGTAGATGTCATAACTGAAGGGTATTTCGTTCACTAAAATCAACCTGTGTCCAACTTTGACCTTGTCCATTGTGGTAAACTACACCTAGTGTGTGAGATGCCATATTTTATCTACTTTTAACACATTATAATGTCTCCTGGGGGCTTGAATCTGGGGCTATGCTTTGAAATCCATTTGCTTTTACCACTTGAGGTCCATCCCAGTCTGCCAATTTTGGTAGTTAATATAATTTTTTAAACCTGTCCAATTTTTAACCACAATGGAAATACAGGGTTCAGCATAGATGCCACAATCAAGAGGTATCTATTCCATCACATTCTGTGAAGAGCCCAACTGGCTCCAACTCAAACCCTGTAGTTTCTGCTTATCTTTTTATGTTTTTGATTGATTTTAAGAAGAATTCTAGACAGAAGTAGAAGGGGCGTCCAGCATAAAAATGCAAATTAAACAGAAATGCAAGAATTTCTTGAGCAACTGGTATACTAATTAAGATCTGACAATACATACAATGAGATTACATACAAGAAACGTACCCGGAAACCTCCAGAATAATTAAATAAAAAAGTACAGTGCTTGCCAGACAAGAAATGCTGGAAATGACAAAATTGCACGCTAGAGCCTCAGATCTGCTTTCTCCCTCACTGTAGCTGGTGAAATGGAGCTAAGTAGGGTGGACGCCAATGATGCAACCCAAAAACTAGCAGGAAAAGAGGTGTTTTAGCTTCTGGCTCCAAACAGGCCTTCTCAAGAGATCACGCCTTGCACAGAGAAAGTACAGCCCCTGCAAGAGAATGGTACGACGTTGCTGAAAGCTGGAAAAAACTCTCGAAGATGGCACCTCTGATGAAGAAACCCTCTCCCTTATTGCAAAACAGGTAAATGCTGAACAAAAACTTAGATGCAAGCACAAAAGAACTTTTGGATGAAGCTCCCACAATGGAAATCATTCAACTGGTATCTCAGAGTCTCACAATCACAGATTAAGGGAAGAATTTTTGCTCTTCAATGAAGGTTTTCTTGAAACCCTTGTCCCCAAACAAAATCACAGAGAAGAAAAAAGTTGCAATGTCAAATGATCAAAAAGTGAGTTTGAATTGCCTTTCCTTCCTTATATCTCCCAAAAAGGCACGCACTTCCAAAAAGCCACACACTTTTTCTTTTAAAATACATTAAAATGTATTTAATTTCCTTTTAATAGTTTTTATCCCACTTTATGAAGTGAGCGCACCTTTAATTTGACTTAAGTGATTTATTTTATCACTTTATAATCCTTAAGTCACCATTTAAATATATTTAAGTGGCTTTTAACTTATATAAAGTCAATTTGACTTTATAATTTACCATTAAGCTAAATAATTAACTTAACCACCAAAATATTCATAACCCCCTCCAAACTAAGTATTTTTTCGTGCCGTCAGAAGCTAGTGAACACTGTGCTACAAATGCCTGCATTGAATCCACAACTGGAATGAAGGAGTGGGAATGACAATACCCACCAAAAACGGCCATTGACCCCTTAACCAGATCCTATCAGCCTACGAGGGTCCAAGAAATAGGCTAACTCAATTGCTCCTGAAAATTGACTAGAGTGGGGACATTACACATTCATTGAGGACTTGCTGCACCAAGAATTGGGTACAGTGTATTGCTCAATTATAATACATGGACATATCTTTAGGGGATTCGGGACCAGGACTCTGCCTTTAAAACTCCACATCTAGAGAGTTATTTATACAAGGAGTTTTAATTTGTATTTCAAATCCATCTTTCGTCTTGATAATGAACTTTGATGTTTACAAAAAATCCCATGCATAGATTTTATGGAAAAATTTAGGCTAGTCATATTCTGTTTGGCTTATGGGACTGCAACTCCCATAAGTCCCATAAATAATGTCTTTAGATTTAGGAAATTTGTGACTACTTATCATGAGTATGTCCTCATCTTCAAAATGACTTTGGATGACCAATAGTATTTGCCTCCTCTTTTGAATCTGCTTTCACATAGCGTCAGCTCATGGTCAAGCTTTCTCAATTCATCTCTTTTTCTGGATTTGTTGTGCTATCAGTTTCTTGGAGTTAACCACTTTCCAAAGAAGTTAGCAAGACTTAGTTAAATCCTTTGAGACTTGGTCAAACTTTATGTTTCTGCTGAGCTAATCTTTAGTCTTTTCTAGCTCCTTCCTCAAGGAAATAATTTCAGATTCAAGCTTCTCGCACTTTGATTCCTTTGCTTTTAGCTGATCTTTCAAAACATCTTCAATGCGTTTGGCTTCTTCTGCTTGAGTCTTCGAATCCATAATTATCTTTTCGGACTTTTCACCGTCTTCTCGAATTTGGTCTTTCAACTTTGAATTCCGCTTCTTGAGTCTTTTTATTTTGTCTATGGCGACAGTAAGTTCCTCCTCAAGATCTGCTATAGTATCTTTCTCACTTTCGATCTCTTCATTTCCTTTGTCTTCGCACCTTGGAGCTTCTTTTTTGGTTTCCATGGCCATGAAGAGAATTTCTTCTCTATCAATTTCGGAGAAGCTTTCATCACTTTCCTTGGATGAACTATTGCTTCCTTGAACATATAGGCTCTTCTTGTGTCTTTGGAAATTCTTCTTCTTTTCAAATTTCCTTTGAGTGAACTTCTTGTTATAATAACTTTTCTTGTCTTTTCCCTTGTCGTAATATACTTCTTCGTTGCTGCTATAACTTCCAACCTATTGACATTTGGTAGCAAAATGACCTATATTACCACAATTAAAACATTTAAGAGTATACTTACCTTTTCGCTCGATAGTTCCTTTATTGAATTTCTTCACAAAGTTAACCTCTTCCTCATCACTTGAACTTTCACTTGATACGGGTCCTTTGTTCTTCATCCTTCTTGATGCTTTAAAGGCAACTTCTCATTTTGATGATGTTCCTTTCTTAGTCCTCATTTCGTAAGCGGTAAGTATGCCATGTAACTTATCCATCTTCAAAGTGTTTAGATCCTTCATTTCTTCAATGGCGGAAACTTTCGCATCAAATCTCATGGGTCGAGATCTTAAAACCTTTTGCACAATAACCTCGTCCTCAATCTTTTCTCCAAGACCACAAATGGTATTTACAACTCATCCACGTGGAGAAAATAGGCAGCAACATTCTCTTCGTCCTTCATCTTCTAACTCTCAAATTGTCTCTTGTGGGTTTGGAGCTTTGCCTTTTTCACTTTGTCGTCTCCTTCATAAGTCCTTTGAAGCTTATCCCACATCTCTTTTGCCGATGTGCATTGCATGACTTTGACAAATTCTGATTTAGTTAGACCACTTAGAATCGCATTCATAGCTTTAGCATTGTTCTCACTAGCTTTCTTTTCAGCTTGATCCATTGGTCGAGTAAATGGTGCCACATCAAATAAATGCACATCCTCATACTCCAAAACGCATAGTTATTCCCATCAAAAAATGGTGCTCAGCTTGAGGAAAACCCTTCTTGACTCGCCATGTGTGTTCTTAAGATCTTTCCTTCAAGTAGTTAGGCTTTTTTGAAGGAACCACTTTGATACCAATTGAATTCACACACTTATATTGAGGAGTGGGGGGCGGTGAATCAGTATAAGACCAAATTTTTCAATTTATAACTTTGGCAATTATAAAGCAATAATCAAAGTATCCACACAAGCGAGATCTAACAATAGAGAACACAAGTTGCACACGTGATTTTATGTGGAAAACCTTGCGGGAGAAAACCATGGCAAAATATTGCCTCTATAGGAAACTTCTTACAACTTTGTAGGCACCAACCCACAGGATACACCAATCTCCTCCACTGAGCACCAACTCAGCAAGAGACACCGATCTCTTTGAGTGATAGGCTCCAACCTCCGGATCTTGCAAATAAGAATGCACCAACCTTCGAAATACAAAGTGATTATAATGTTGTTGGATCTGCCCTAGATCCTTTCAAGTACTTCAACAAAAATCTGCCCGCTTCTTCACACAAATCTGCCTTGAACCTCTGCTCTCAAACCTCCACTCAAATCTGCAATATTATTTTCAAAATATGCTCACAAATCTGCAATAAAGTCTTCATAGGATCTGCTCAATAAATCGCCATGATTTCACATAAGTCACTTGCTATTCTATCTCAAATTTGCTGCTATAAAATCTGCTCAAATACACCTTGTAGATCTGCTTAAATAGCCCTTTTTTCTGCTCTTCATACAAAGATTTTTCTTGAAAATTATTTGCTTTTCCATCTCCCAACATGCTTCTATTTATACCTCCAAGATGACTCTTCACCCAAGGGATGCAACTTTCCAGAAAGGGGTCGGCCATGCAGCAATATAATTTTATTAATTTCCTTTCATTTGCCCGAAGTTGGGCGCACCCTTCTAGAGGGGTCATCCCTCTTTGGGAGCCCCCCAAAAAATTATAGAAATTAATTTATTTACCTCTTTGGGAGCCCCAAAAAAATGATAAAAATTAATTTAATATTTCATTAAATTTCCAAAATCAGGGTGGCACATATGAGGGGGTTGTCCCATTTTTCTGATTTAATTTTGCAATTAGCACTCCTCCAAAAGATGCATTACATGGGTTGGCCCATGTGGAAGATACACCATTATTTTGGCAAAAAATGTCCAGACCATTGACAAGCCCTTTGACATCAATGAGGACATTTTTCCAACATTGGATGCATTTTGGCTTAATTATTTTATGGTATATTTTGTACGTGTCAAGTACAGTTGAAATTGTAATGAAAATATAAGATTTGCTGAGTCTTCCAGGTATGTTTACTCATGTTTCATTCACATTCTTTATAATATGCCTTTCATAAGTGCTGGATGAAGTTATACGTCCTTGGCCTTGCTATGAGAAGCTCCTGAAGTTTTGGATTCTTAGAAGCATTGTTTAAAAATATCATGTTCTATAAAGTAATCAGTATCGGTGGTGTATTTTATTGCTTTAGTCTGTTAAAACAGCCTCTACAAGGTGAAAGTATTATGAACCAAATTTAAAAAAGAACAAATGTTTTGTATATGATTAGCTTAGGTTTATTTGCAATATAATTTTCCTAATTTTGAGTTTGATTCTACTTGCCCTTTACTACTATGGATATTTAGTATATATTTCATCTTTGGATGTTATGAAAGTACAAATTTGAACGTGAATCTTTGTGTTGCATGTGGCTATAACAGCATCAGGGCTACAAGTCAGGAGAATCCACCAATAATGCCAGCCATAATGACACCAGGAGGTTTTATTGATCTTGGATCAGTATTATTGCGTAATCGGGTCATTTTCATTGGTCAACCTATAAATCCTCAAGTTGCTGAACGTGTTATATCACAGCTTGTGACGCTTGCTACTATTGATCCATATGATGATATTTTGGTATGTCTCTCATGCTTGCCCTGATTTCCAATCTCTGTTTAGTGCGGCATGTAATGCTGAAATTTGCCCATACAGATTGATCAAGTACTGGGGTACAATTGAATTAACTTCCTTACATGATCTGATCAAGCACTGGTGTCAGAAATCATCTATTTTTATTCACTTTTAGTTTGGGAATATTGCTGATATGAATCTAATCTGGAGGGATAAATAGCTTTTAAAAGACTAATGCCCATAAATAGATGCAACTTAAGATTTGCAAGTGTGACTTAGTGCTGATTTATCATTGATGTGCTAGACTGAAAACTTATCATAGGAGAAGGATCAAATCATATGAGAATGCTTGCTCTTAGCTTTTCAGTTTTTTCTTTTTGATTGATCTACTTTGCCTTCTGATATGGATTTCAGGTGTTCATAAACTCTCCTGGTGGAAGCATATACTCTGTGATGGCTATTTATGATTGCATGTCATGGGTAAGTTTGCTGTTTGATAAATCATATGAAACACAGGTTATACTTTCTATGTGGAAAACTTTTGAACATGATTATTCATTAGTGTGTACACTGTATCTAGTTTCTTTTTCTTTTAGGTTAAAAAGAGTTTCTTTTTCTTTATTTTTTAAATGGGTATTTTCCTCAGACACATAAATTACCTAGAATAGTCTTTTAGGCTAATTACATTGTTGATTGTATTCTTACAATTGGCACTGTATGGTTATATATTCTTAAGATGTGCATTTTGGACCCTGTTAGATAGTCTAGTAAATCATCAGGCACTAAATTTTTCACTTGCGTAGGGTAGTTCTGAAGTCACTCTCAAAGAGCTAAACTTTATTTCAAAATCGATATTCTCACTGTAGTAGGATGAAGTGAGCTTTGTACACAAGGATGGCTATAATCTATCAAATGCTCCTAAACAATAAAATTCACAGAACCCAGATTACAGAATTGAGAACCTCTAAAAGATCTTTAAATGTAAAATTCATGTAAATGAATGGAATGGAGCTCTATATGACATTCACTAGTAACTAATGGATTGCTAACTAACAAGGATAGGAGGTGCTCCAAATTATTCACTTACAAGAAGAGAGAAGAAGAGGAAATGGAAATGTTAAATGTTATCAAGAAGTCTTTAGGATGTAGACCTTGGAAGAGTGGACAAAAAGGGTAGTGGTGGCTTAGCAAGGTAATGACTATTTATTATGAACATTTAAGGTTGATAAGAATACTGTAATAATAGTTGTTGGAATTCCTATTGCAATCCCTTTATGATTGGCTATTGAATTGTATGGGAATTAATGGCGTGGTTTGATCCAAAAAATAATCAAATTTAGCTGATTGAGAAGATTGGCTGTATTTTTAGTTTATGAGACTAAAGAAGAGCTTAAGATGTGCTTTTAACCTTGCTAAGACATAAATGGGAAAGACAAAGATACAAAGTCAGATGTGGAGCAAAGTAAACAAGTGCATGGGGGCTCAAAGACGATTCAGACATCCAGGGACCATATTATTCAAAAAACAGATCTTGAATGACAGTTGTGTGTAAGAACCCTTATATATGGTTGTGGATGAGTTCAACTTGGTATGAAACTATTCCATATGGGACAATAACGTATAACTGAGCATCTAAGGGAAAGTTAATTTGCTTCTTCTTTTGTCTCTTTTGGAAGGCATTTGGAATCCTTTTCAGACTCATTTTCTCATCCCTTAGAATAAATATACCCCTTGAGGGTCAAGCAAAGATGCTCAAGTGCATGGAAGCATAGCGAGGAGTGATCTAAGGGAGTTTTTGAGTTAGAAAGAAAGAAAGAAATAAATTATAGTAATGTCCATGGCCAAAAGGAGGTCAATGGAACTCAAGAGTACAATTGTTTACAATAGAAATTACTAGGAAGAGAAAACCTGGAGAAGGCACACAAAGGGAAAGAACCAAAAAGTGAAATACAAAACAGGTGGGACTGCCAACACGTGGTCAAGAAACCACTATAAATAGTCAAGTAGGGGGAACAAGAATGCTAAAGAGCATAAGTTTAGGAGTATTGGAGAGATATGAAAGTCTCATGTAATGCCCCCTTAGCTAGCTTCAGTATCTTATTGGATTAGCCTATCATCTGGCCCTCGTAGGCTAATGTTGTTGATTAGAGGGCTCTGTGTGGGAGTTATTGGGTTCTTCAGATGGCAGTTTGTGGTGTTTTCTTCCCAGGGTCTTGGTGATATTTAGGGTTTGCCTTCTGGAGGTGTTTTGGACTCAGTTATGCATACTTACTAGTTTTAGTAAGTCACTCAATTGTTGGGGTCTAGTATTACTATTTATAGTAAGGCACCCTAGTGAGTAGTGGATTCAGTGGGCTACCTTCTGGCGCTGATGGAATTGATTAATGTTCATTATTGATGGAGTTATGGTGTTTAATTATTATTAAAGTAATACAATAATAATAATTAATTATTAAAAGTGAATATTATGATGACTAATTTGACTTTATTATAAAAACTTATTTAATGTTACAAAGTCAAATTATAAAAGTAATTGGTTTCAGCGCCCACTTGAGATATAATATAAAGTAACAACAAAAGCAAATATATTTAATATATTTTAATGACCAAATGCCTTGGGAGTCGTGCATTTTGAGAAGAGGTATAAAAGGCATTTGAAAAGCTTTTATTATTCATTCAACACTTATGAAATTTTGGAGAATTCTTGCTGAGAGGAGAAAACCAGGGTTTTGCTGCATATTGGTCATGAAGAAATTGATTTCTCTTTGATTGTGCTTTCCACAGGTGTGAAATATCACCCAAAGGTAGCAATCATCAGGTGGCTTTCATCCAGAAGTCACATTGTGCTCATTGAAGAGATTATTTCAAGGTTTGAGGAGAATAATGGCTTGAAATCAGAATTTTATCAGCTGTGATAGGTTTTAATTGCTGACTATATGCTTGCTAGACCGTACAAATATCATTACTAGGCTGTACTTGTCTTCTTTGGCTGGGCCGTACAGTGTCCTTGGTGAGGCGTTTGGTTTCTAGGCTAAAACGCCTAGTCTTTGTGCATTAATCCACCCTCTTTTGGAGCAGCCAGACCATAGTCATCATTCAGATGCATTTCTAAGGTGGAGAAATCGGTATTTAGTGCTTGGCGTCCATGTGAGAGGGTTTTACCTGTTGCTGTTATGAATTTCCAGATTTGCAATTCAACTTGCTATGGCTATCCGGGTATGACGATGTTGTAAAAGCTTTCATAAATATATCTGATTTGAAAAGTTAATTGCATTTGCTTCTATTTCCCTTCTTGCATTTGTTTATATATATATCATTTGCATTTCCTAGCACTATTTTGCAAAAAACATACAAAAACCAAAAAAATCAGACAAGGCAGTTGCAGTAGTAAATATCTCAGAACAGGGTGGGATATTTCATCTCATCAAGCAACATCACATTCTAGTCATCATCAATCTTGTGAAAGGACCAATACAAGATTTGATAGTGCTCATCAGGGAACGCCTACGAACAGGAGAGCTGAGCAAGGCACTCCCACTAGAGTCACACCTAATATCCAAGGCCAAAGTAACTCTTGTAGTAGTGAAGAAGTTTGTAATATGTGTTTGTCCCAACAACAAGGAACAATAGATAAGCATGTTGAATAAACAAATAATTGACATTGCAAGCCAGGAGAACTTTTTAGTTGTACCAGAAAAAGCTACAATGCATGTGAAGGCTCAAATTAAGCAACTAGCTTGTAAGAACTTGGAAATTAATCGTGGACATGAGGAGGTATAGCTTTACTCTTTTGGGGTTTTCCAATATTTGATTTCTCTTGGTAATTTCTTGTGTTTTTCTCCCTTACCATGATGTTTGATTTGAATGCATGCTCACTTTTATTGGAAGCAACTACTTCACATACGGAAGTACTCAAGTACTCAAAAGAGTCTTTAATTGATAGTGATACATTTAGTTAATTATAAGGATAACACTTGTTCATAACAGAAAATAGAAGTTGGATTCAATCTCACATAAGTCAAAGAATTATCCAACTCTTTGTTGCACTATCGGTCTTGTGGAGTAAAGGAGTCAAATGTTGACAATAGCGTAGGATTACAAAATCTGTTATATGGGCCATAGTTTAAAAAATTTGACTCGCCAGTACTTGGTTGACCCAGAATTTTTAAAAGCAGGGGATTCCGCAAAAACTCAGGAAAAAATCTGGCAATAACTTGTCAAATTTATCGAACATTAAAAAATACATGAATTTTTAAAAATATGCATATTACTGAATTTATGGAAAGTATTAGTAATTTCCTTTTTATATAGATCAAAATTTGAGTTCAATACTGTTGATGTTATAGCAGTGGGAGATATCTTTCTCTCAAATTTAAAAATGATAGATAAATAATACCAAGGTAAGCCAGACTTGCTATATATAATAATTTTATGAAGAGTCACCTTGTTTCTTAAAAGAGGCCAACCCAAATGAAGAGTCACCTAGTTTTGTATAAATATAAGGTGAGGATCATTCATTTGATCATCAAGTTCATTCATCATAATTCGCATTCCTAGAAGAAGTTCATTCTTGAGCAGCAGATCATCATCTTGTAGCAGCAGATCATCATTTTGTAGCAGCAGACCGATTTCAAGGAGAAACATATTCATTTGTATCTTTGCATCTAGGAGAGGTGCTATTATTCATTGTATCAAATTCGGCATTGTGTTGGGCCTGAGTTGTAAGCAGATTTCTGCTCTTATTCCTTCAATATATAAGAGATATATTTGTTGGGTTTTTCTCCCTCGAGTAGGAGGGTTTTCTCAGGGTATCTTGTTGTGTTCATTGTCTTATGTGTTGCATTTTCTGATTGCTTTCATTTCTGATCCTAAATCTAACAAATACACTTATATTCCAAAAAATGAGTTAAAATCATAATGCACAAACTTTTCTGAGTATCGTATGGAGACATCTTAAATTTGTAAATAGAAGATCAAGTGCAAAGGCGCTGTTAGGCAGAGAATACAAGAAAAACTGAATATGATTAAAGGTTGAACCATAGCAAATCAAGTTCCCAAATCACTGAGCATGATAATTTTAGTTTACTAGGCTAAAATCTGAAGCTACCTTCATCCTTCATACTAGGCGCACATGAATGATCATGGGAAATGTGAGTTTAATTTTAAAACTCATTTTCATGTTTGTAGAATGGAGAGCATTATTTAGAACATACGTAACAATAACTGTAGTGTTATTAACAGTAATGCTATTTAATAAGTGCATACAAGCATACCTGCACTGTTTTGCCATTTTAAAAAAATATTTTAAAGATGAAAAAAAAGATTAAACCAGCTAAAATAAACAAATAGATAAAAACATACCCTTTGTGCACAACAACACAACCCACAAAAACCCTAATTTTTCAGTCATTCACGTTGAATAAGGGTTCCTTTAGTTGACAATGTGCAAAACAAAATGAAACAAAAATCGTGTTCCTTTTTTACTGATGTTGGGCGAGTTATATGGCAGTAAATTTTTTTGCGATATAGGGCAAGTTTTGGTGGTTTTTTCAGCAAATGTGTCTGATTTTTTGCAAAATCTTGGAGCCGAGTTATTGCATTGATAACTCGTGGGCAGGATTTCATGGCAAGAACTCACGAGTCTGGCAAGTTTTTAAATGGGAATTGTGGACAATGTATTTCAGCATGTACACAATAGCAAAATTGATCTGTAAACTAGGATGGCTATGCCATACACAAGGCATCAAACTACAGATTTGCTTTCAGGACAAATATAACTGGAATTATTCTAAAAGCACCACTGAATTCAAGAAATGTAAGAAATAGAGAGTAAAAACGCACGCATGGGAGGAAATTTAAGCAAATTGTGAGCTACCACTCGTTTAAATCCACACTCTAATAGCAATTACAGGTCTAAGCCTCTTGAGCTTTCTGCAAGCCTGAATTCAATTCTGATTGAGCTTCTTATGATCTCTAGAATCTCTAGAACATTCTCACAACCTCACTGTCTTGCTCTTGTCTTAGTACGGTCAATCTTTGGAACTCAGAAAATTACATACACATTCTCTAAATCCCAATTATATGCCCTTAGAATGAGTAATTTGGGTTCCAATGGATTAATGAAGCCTTACAATGCAGAAAGGAAGTCCAAGAGCCAATGGAAGTTGAAACAACTGAGTGAAAAGAAATGCCATGAGCCATTTTCTGTTATGGATGAAATTGCCTCTTTCCAGCAGTGACAATTATGAGATCGCCACTCGACAGAAATAAAATGATCACCTGACAAAAACAAAACTGCCTCTTTCGGACCGATTTTACCCATCTTCCAAAAGCTATAACTTTTTCATATGGACTTGAAATGAGGTGCCATTATTTTTGAAATTGCATAATTTTTAAAGAGGAATCAAAATATGCAATAATATTCAGATTTGGGTGCCATCAAAGACCTGTTTTTGGACCTCAAACATAAGTATTCTTTCAGTTGTGATCACTTTGCCATGGAATCTCAAACATAGCAGACCCATTTAAGGATGAATAATGGATTCAGATATGACGTTGATGGCAGCCATAGAGCTACAGTAACTTGAATTTTTAGCCTTAGATTGCTGTTTCAGTGGCATAGGCCTTGGGACAGCATATAACTAATGATAATATCCATGTTGTTGAGTTATGCATTTGAAAATCCAAGTTGGTTAGGATCATGGTTACGTGCAACTGGAGACTTTTCAAAACTTGAAGAAGGATGTGCTGAGATGGTTGTAAGGCTTGCCAATGGACTCCCTATCAAAAAGGCTCTTGTGTTGATTTAACTTCGAGATGAAGGATTCCCTAAAGGTTTCCTCATAAATACCCCTATTAATATCTTTACTCTATTTGTCAGGCATATTTATAGAAAATTAAGTTGGGGGGGAAGGGTTTATATTCCTACACTTCTAGCACTCCATAATTTTGAAGACTTTTAGATACACCATGACAAAAGGGGTTAGAACATCAATGTTTTGGATCACACTTTCTTGTCCATCTTCAAGATCAAGTGGGCCTTAATATCATTTTTTTTTTCTGATTCTTATAATGATATTTTATAATTGGTCTAGTGGGCCTTTTGTGTACGTGGGCTCTAGTGAAAAGTATTCCACATGAAGTAATAAATGAGAATACAAATACATCACGTCCTTCTTAATAGATGTATATATTGATTCATTGTTTGGGTTGTATTGTTGTATAGAATTGAGCAACGGAGTTTATAGTTATACTTTGAAGTTTGGTTTATTGTATTTATCTTTTAGCTATGGTGTAGCGTACCTTGGAGATTTACCATCAAAGCATCTTTCATCATTCCCAGGTGTATTACATTTGTTTCTGTTATATGTTTTGGTCATTGTGCTATATTTTTATTATATAGATAGCAGTATTTGTTCCACATGCAAGAGAATTTCAAAAGATTTCTATTGATATTTATTTGGTATACTTCTAGTTCTGACCAATACGAGGTGGTGGTGGTGGATTGAAACTGACCTTTTAGAACTTTTCCTCTGTTTTAGCGATGGAGTCAATCGCTTCAATTAATATGCATCTCTTAGCTGAAGATTCAAGTTGTGGGGCAACTTTGAGGTGTCAAGTATCTGCCACCAAGTAATATACATATTCTTATCAGATTTCATTTTCATATTGGCAGCAAATATATAGTTACATTGTGCTGTTAAGGGCATGGCTTGTTGGTAAAGGTGTGGCACTGTTTCAGTGGTCACCCTGGTTCAAACCCTGCTGGGCCAGCATGCTTGTGGGCTGAGTGCTCCTTCTGGGGTGCTGTGTTTGTGGGGTTTGAACTGCTTATTCATTTATGATAGGAGATGGCCCCTCCTGTTTGTGGCCTGGCCTCATTGGCTGAGACCGGTTACTGCCCAGTTTAGGCCAAGGGTCTGCTGGAAACTCTCACTCAACCAAGCAAAACAAACAAGATAGTAACATTGTATATAAGGTTTCCTTTTTTGTTATAAAATATTAGCTGTAATATTTTAAACTTTCAAGATTGCATTTAATATTTACTTCAATTTATTATTTCAAAAATATATTTATTCTATTTTGGTTCAGAGATCGCACTCAATGTTTACTCCATGTGAGTTTTTAAGTTCTTCCTGGAAAATATTATTCTAGAAAATGTTGCTTAGCTTTAAGAACAAAATGGAAGAAAAGATAAAGGAACATGATATTTCATTATCCTCGTTTATGTAATTTGCATTACAAGTGATATGCAAGGAATTGTTAGAATCTGCTAAAAACAAATGCAGGCCAAAGTGGGTAGGAATAATCACATTATGCAGGTCAAAGTGGGTAGAAAGAATCACATTATATATTACATCACAATCATCAAGCTTGTTCAAGACATCATAAATTTCTAAATAACATTAATATATAAGTTAAAAATATTGAATTTACAAATTCTAAATCTATCATTTCTCTCTGTGCAACCTGGCATTATTTTCGTCTCTGGGCCAGCCTAAGCATTACATTAAATATAATTTGCTGGCTGTGCTGACTAGCAGCCACATCAATGCATCAAATAAGAATAACACACTTTCTCATCATTAATGATCATTCTATAATTCTATTAATAAATGCACTGGGAGATATGTAATGAGGCCAGAGGACAGAGAGGGGATGACATTGAAATCTGCACAGTGAAATCAGCATGAGAGATTGACATCAGCAAGCAGGAATTAGACCTGTGATTTGCTAGGCTGATCTAGCTTGATTGTTTATTGCTGTATAAAACATCATTATATCAGAAAAGGCACGCTCAATAACTATTGACTGCTTTTAGAGATTATTTTGACTACTTTTAACTTTTAAGTGATTTGATTACCAATAATAATGTAGGCTATGTAGATTTGCATGTGGACTGTTTTAAATGCTTTAGATATGCTGGGATCTGATTTCTCTATGCATTTGGGTGCTGTAGAAGCACTGGCCAGAATTCAATGCCTTTGGAAATTTATGGTAGCTGGCAGTTGTAATTGCTAAACTTCTGCTGTCATAAATGCTGCTACTCATTATAAATATTTATAGTATGATGCTTGTAAGCCATCCTTGGAGTAGAAATGCTTGGGAGTTGCTCACTATGATGCTAAGTGGAGGTCCAATATGAAAAGCTGATTTGGGGCCCAAGGGAAGACCTGGTAGATAATCCCAATTAGATGGATTTAATAGGGTTATGTGCAGAAATGGTTTATGAATGATAGAGGTTCAAATATGTAGAGTGCAGATGAATATGGAAGCAGAGAAGACAATTGACAATATTTGTAGAACTATCATGACAAAGTTGTATTAGTCTAGTTCTATACAATATTTGTGAGAACAGATGTGTGATGCCTTTCTTCTCCTCTAATTTCATATCCCCTTGACACGTGTTCACAATTGCTTGACTACCATGGAGCTCAAGTTAGGTCTTGTGGTTTGACACATGGGTGTTGAGTAGGATGATGAACTTGTTGATGATGTCACCAGGGCTGTTGAGCAACACCAAAGTTTTGTAGCAGAATCTAGTGCCCTGGATCCGCTTGGATCAATTGCCCCTCCTTGAAGAGCAATGGTCTCCATTGCATGCAATTGCAGCAAAAGTTGTGTAAACAAATTGGCAACCTACGTCTTTGTAAACTACTTTTCTTTTGGAAGGAACTTGACCTACTTTGGTGATTGGCAGAGATGGATCTCTTGTTGACATGTTCATCTGACCTTGGCATCAATGACGTGATCCAATTTTGTGGGAATGTTTGCATACTGGATTGATCTCTATTTGTCGAAGAGTCTTTGCAGCATTTGATGTATCCAATAGAGGTGGAAAGTAATGGTGCAAGAGCTCTATATTGAAGACTGGATGCAACCCATGGTAAGAAGGAAGATTAAGCTCAAATTGGCAACTTGCAACTTTGTGAACTATTTTCCTTCGGAAGGAACTTGACATGCATTGACAATTTGGAAAAGAGGGATCTCTTCTTGATGTGTCCATTTGACTCTGGCATCAATGATTTGAGTCAATTTTGGGGAATGATGCATTTTGGATTGATCTTTGTTTGCTAAAGAGTCTCTGCAACAGTGGTGTATCCAATAGAGGTGGAAAAAAATGGTGCAAGATCTTTGCGTTGAAGATTGGATGCAACCCAAGGTAAGAAGGAGGATTAAGCTCAAAAGAGTTATCCCCTACTTGCTTGGTGATGGTGTAGGGCCTATATGAAGAGAATGAAACTTTCAGTGAGGTCTTGTCAGTCTTTCCTTTAGCAAGTGTAGCTAGACTTGATCACCAACCTAAAAGGTGTGTGGTGCTTGCTGCTTGTTATGGCATTCCTTGTACTTTGCATAAGCCTACTATAGAATGGTTTGCACTTGTTGTTGAATGTGCTCAATGATCGAACAACTTCTTCAACTTCCTTTTGAGTTGAAGGAGTTGATGTTGTTGATAGCAAAGTAGGTAAGCTATGTTAATGGGTGCCGGAGTTTAGAAACCGTGTGTATTGTAGAGCTATGTTGAATGAAAGGCAGGATTCATCCCAAGTGCATTGTTTCTTTGAATTGTCCACTTTGAGAAGATGCGCTAGTAGCTTGTTTACCACTTCTACCCATCCATCAGTCTACAAATGGAATGCTGTAGACTTGTTCAAGTTTGTGTCTACCATAGACCCAAGTGCTTTCCATAAATTTCTCAAGAATTGTATTTCTTTATTTGACAAGATAGTTTTTGCAATACCAAAGTGGTTCCATACATGCTGAAATTACAATTAGGTTGTTTCCAGAGCTGAGATTGCTTTCTTACAAGGAAATATAATTGCCATCCCTTAGAATATATCAACTATTGCGAAAATACAATCATTACCATGCTTGGTAGCAAGGTGGCTTGAGAAGTACCTAGAAATTGTAATGTCCCCATTTTAGCCCTACGCTCTTTGTGGACTGATAGCCTATTTCTGGAAATCCGTAGGCTGATCAGAAGTGCAAATTAGGGTTTCCTATTCTATAGGGGGTTTCAATTGAGCTTTTGATGGCTTGCATGCAAGAGTTTGGTAGTGAGCTTTATGGAGCTTTTTGGGTTTTTGGAGAGCTTCAGAGTGTGGTAACATGCATTTCATGAAAATGACATGCATTTTTATTTGTTACTTGCATGCAAGAAAGGTTTCTGGGTTTTTTTGGGTTTTCAGAGATCTCCAAGGGGGTGTAACATGCATCTGATTTTGTTAACATTTCCAAAGACTTATTATTTTTAGTAAGTCATGACAATTGTCCGGTTTGTGTTCAAATGAAGTTTGTGAACACTTACTATTATTAGCAGTTTGCTATTTTTGGTAAGTTATTTTTATGGCAGTGTCATCTTAGCAGCAACACAGTCATTTCCAATCCATCATTCTATTTTTGGTAGTAAGGCAACTCAGTTGGGCGTTGGCTTCTTCTTTCTTCTTGGAGCTAAGTTTTAATAACTTAGTCATTTCTCCGTGTTGCTTTTTGGACCTCGTGCGTAGGTGAATGACTTTAAGTTGTTTTAAAGGAGGGGACTTGTCTTGGACGCCTTAAGTGGAGAGGTTTTAATATTTTTTAGAAGTTAAATTAATTACCTTTTATCTTGGACGCCTAGGGAGTTGTGCCAAAAGGTATTTTAATATTATAATTGCATTTTGATGTTTGGGCATCCCTCTTTGGAAGATGTAGTGATTCAAATTCTTTCTTGGAGGTTATTGAAGCGTTTCAAATGCCAAGAAGAGTCTATTTATTTAGGCCTTGCTCCTTCATTTGTATCTTTGGAAATTTATCATAATGTTATGCTGCTGAATTGATTTCAGAGCCGCTTCGAGGAGAGCCCTCATAGCACCTTTATTTCGCCATTCTTCGGGCTTGAAATGATAGCTTCCTAGATGGCATCCTGAAGACCGTGCTTCATTCAGGAGTGCGGATAGAGCTGAATTCTGATTTTATAAACAAATTGCTGCTGTATAGTCTGTTTATTTCTGCTGATGAACTACATGGCTGAAGTGAACTTTTGCTGATAGCTTCGCCAATGATTTTTATGTCATTTTGGGTACTGGCTCAAGTTGTTCTTCTGTGCAGGGTGCCCAGTTGTGCAAGGTTTCAGATTTTAATACTGAGTCTTGATTTTTATAGAAGAGGTCAACCCTTCCTGGAGGCTGTACCACTTTTGTACCTTTGCATTTGGATTCGCACCAAGTCTTTGTTGTTGTTTTGGCACAGTTTCCTGGTTGGAGTTTGGATGCCTAGGCTATTGGCTTCATTTGATTGTTGTTTGAAGTCAATCAGAGCTGAATTGAAGAAGTTGTGTCCATTTTGGTGAATTCTTATCTTGCTGATCTAATTTTCTGTGTTTACTGTTTTTAATTAGATCTGATATAATTCATTAATGCTATATTTTCTATTCTATAGCATATTGTATCAGTTAGGGATTTATCTCTAACATATTGAGGTTTCTTGATGATATATCCTAACATTATTGTGCAGCTGAAACTATCATTGTAAAGCTGGTTTAGTAGTACTAACAACTATTTGTATTTCTGCACCTTGAATATTTTTTAATTACTCCCACTGTGGAAGTGGTTGAGTTCATATTTTACTTTTAGCACTTGTTTAGTTTCCGCCCATTGAATAAGTGGAAGTGTGGATTCATGGCTGGCTTGCGGCCTTATATATTGTAATAACTTCGCTCCCACTGAATAAGTGGTTGAACTTTATGGTCGGTTATCTCTCACCTCGCCCACATTGGGATCTTGGTGATCAAAAGGTTACTATTCTTGTTGGTTATCATTTGGAGCTAACGCTAATCAATGGTGTGTTGTGCTGATAAAATTTGGAAAAAATTAAGGGGGAATATTACAAAAGCAAATTCCCACGGTCCCTTTGGAATTGATAGAGGTGTGCACAAACCTTGCTTCTTGTTGACCAACTTGGCAATTACACATGCGAAGAAGACCCTAATGTATTTGGCGGCATTTGACTTGAGGTGTGGCCAAATGAAGTACTTCTACAACACCACAAGAGTCTTTTCATCTCAAAAGTGCCTTGCAACCTTGTTGAAATGAGCTTACCATATTAGTTTCTACCTTTCTACTTATTGTGGAATACATAAGCATCCAAGGTGATATAGGAGTCCATCTTGCAAGTAGAAATTTGGATTACTGCAAAAAAAAATGATAGATATTTGCAAAATCCATATTAGATGGATAGAATTCTAACCTTGTGCTAACTATATGTCCACATGCATCAAGAACATAAAGGAGAGCTTGAACTAGTAGATGGCTTAGACTATTTGTGACTAAATTGGCACTTCCCTTCTTATGCTTGATGTTCAAATGGAATTTTTGAAGATAAGACTATTTGTGATGATATAATGCTTCCAATGCTTACATGCTTGAACAATAGAAAAAATCTTGTGATCGTATGTTGGGTAGTTCCTTACTAGTGTAGTGAATGTTTTACCATGGTAAGCAACTAGGTGACCATGTTGAGTGAGGATTGTTCCAAGTGTATATTTAGGTGCATCATATACCAGCAGCCGCGGGCCTCTACTTCCAGACGCGAACTCACATGAAGAAAATAAATTGAATATAGCCAATGGCTATTCAATTTATATGTGCTCGATTTGGAGATATGAAGAGGCGCTTCATATATAAATTAAATGATTGTTTATTATTTAATAAATAATAATTTAAATGGGGCCGACCTTCTAGAAGAGGCGCGAATTTCCATGAGACACGTCTTTTGTATTGAGGCTGACCTCTTGCTGGGAAAAGACGCATCACTTCATTGGCTAATGTATAAATAGAAGATGAAGGTTATTCATTTGACAAGCAAGTAATTATCAAGTTCACATTTTTTGTAGAAGGAGATTTTGATACAGCAGCAGATCATCTTTCTGTAGCAGCAAGTCGAGTTCAAGGAGAAAGATATTCATTTGTATCTTGCACCGAAGAGAGGTGGTATTATTCATTGTATCCAATCGGCATTACATTGTGCCTGAGTTGTAAGTAGATTTCTGCTCTTATTTAATCAATATATAAGAGATATATTGGCTGGGTTTTTCACCCTCAGGTTGGAGGGTTTTCCCAGGGTATTGGTTGTGTCTTTGTGTTGAATTTTGAATTAAATTTCTGTGCACTTAGATCTGATCATAAAACTAACAACTAGGTGACCATGTTGAGTGAGGATTGTTCCAAGTGTATATATAGGTGCATCAATCTCAATCTCAAATGGTTGTTGAAGATCTAGTATTGCAAGTACTAATGCAAAATAGAGATTGTGTTTCCATTCTTCAAATGTTTTTTGTTGTGCAATTGACTAGAAATTTCTTAGTGTTCTCTTTGGTAACTTGGTTCAACAACGAAGTCACATGAGAAAAATTAAGTATAGATCTCGTATAGAAGATTGCTAATCTCAAGAATTTGTGGAGCTCCATGAGATTCTTTGGTTGTGACCATTCCTAGATGACTTCTTGGATGACTTGAATCTTGGTTGGGTCCACATGATGCACTCCTTGTGTAGCTACAATGTGTTCAAGATATTGTATCTCTCGCTTGACAAATGAACATTTCTCCATATTTGCATAAGACTTGTGTTTTCACAAAGTCTAAGAAACTTGCTCTATATGGTGTAGATGTTCATCCCATGTTTTAATGAAGATTAGGATATAATCAAGGTAGACTGCAACA
This sequence comes from Sequoiadendron giganteum, assembly GCA_007115665.2. Classification (NCBI taxonomy): domain Eukaryota; kingdom Viridiplantae; phylum Streptophyta; class Pinopsida; order Cupressales; family Cupressaceae; genus Sequoiadendron; species Sequoiadendron giganteum. Next base: position 567,561,551 of record CM021106.1, on the reverse strand, counting down.
AATGAAGTGACGAATGGCATAAGAATGCCATTCATCATCTGTGTGAAAGTAGTGATCCATTGGTTAAACCATAGGGCATGGCTAGGCATTCAAAGAAACCACCTCTTGCCTTGAAGGTTGTCTTCTAAATTTTTGTAGGTTAAATAGGGATATGATGATACCCAAAATTAAGAACAATCTCGATGAAGAATTTTGTGTTGTAGAGTTGGTTGAGTGATCCTCAAACCTTGGAAGAGGGTCTAAGGTAATTGATGCAAAAATTCCATATGTTGCCCTTTTATGCAATTACAATTAGGTCATTGCAAGTTGATGAGTTGGGCCAGATGTATATTTTATCCACAAGTTTATGGATTTGTTTCTAGACTTCTTCATTCTCTAGAAATGATTTGCATTATAAAGAGGCATGAGGTAGAGGTAGTCTAAAAATCAAATCAATGGTATGCCTTATTGAATAGTCTGTAAGCACTCCCATTGGTGATTGAAAGATATCCTTCTATTTTGCTAGGTTGTAGTTCAATATTGAGGTCTTTGTTGTTGGAGGAGGAACTGTGATATGAATTGGTGTTGCAAGGATGTTTTTACATTCAAGTCTCTCCATCAAAAGCACAAAATTCTTACTATAATTGACTAGCACCTTACATTGTTTAGCACTAATGAGTCATAGGTTAAGGACTACTTTCGGTATGTGGTATTTCTTATAACACCTATGACAACATTTCTTGGATTTGCTTCATAAACTACATGGCATTGATAAAGATATGGTTGCCCAAGTAAAACATCAAATATCTCTAATAGAGTGTCATCACAAAGGATTGTATCTTGGAAAGGCTTGATGTTGTACACTAGTGACATGTTTGTCAAATCCCACATTGAACCAAAGTATGGTTGTGGGTGAGGCATTAGTGGCAAGTTCAATCTTAGAATTGCTTCAAGAGAAATCAAGTTCTTTTGACTTCTATTGTCAACGATGAGGTGTATTGGTTGACCATTGATTCACATTTGAGAATGAAACAATCTTTTTGCTTCCTTTGTGTCTACAAGGGAAGTAGAGATGTTTGCGATATTAGCCATAGCACTAGGTTCAAATTCCATGAATTCCTTACCTTTGTCTAGTGCTTTAGTGCTTGTACCCATTCCATCAAGCTGTGCAAGTAGAGTTTTTTGAATGTGACATTCTTTAGTAAAAAGACTACTAGAATAATGAACTGAACACCACTTGCTTGTTGTGATCATTTAAAGGCTATTGTTTATTCTGTGTATGGCACTAAGAACCATTCCTTAGTTTGGAATTCTACTTGGAAGGCTCAAATTGGGCTTTTGTATGAGACAAAAAAATCTTTTGTCTTGGTCTTGACTTTGGCCTTTGCTTCAAATTTCCTAGCAAAGCTTTAGGCTTCTTCAATTGAAGAGATTTGTAGGAAATCCATACCTAATTGGATATGTGGTCTCAAGACTGATCTATACTTCAAAACAAAGTTTTGCTTTGAATCCTAAGCATCCAGTTTGGACACTAAAGTATGAGAGGTTTTTTATATTTCTGCATCGATTGATATTGGCCTTGCCACAATTAAGAGAATTTGATGTATTGGTCATCATAGTTTCCAATAGGGTAATATGTTGTTGCTACAAAACCATTCCATTTGTCTACATGTGCGTCTAAGTCATCCTTGGGTGTCAAGAAATGGTTATTCCCCCATTTCTTTATTGAGAGAAACTTCTTGATGAGTGAATTTAATCTTTTCTTAGTTAGAGAAATGATTAAGTGCATAGCATGAACAAATTAGGCTAAGCTAGTTATTTATGGCATTTGCATTTATTTTGCCTTAAAACATAAGGGTGACTTGGTTGACGTACACCTTGGATTGTGTGTGACTACCATATGTGGTTGATTTGAATTGGAAGGAGTTTGTACTTGCTTGAAGAGTAGCGAGAATTGAATAACAATACATTCTCTTTCTTGTGCATAGCATTCTTCCAATTCTTATTGTTGCCTTTGCAATGCACCCATCATTTTTTGGAACACCTCTAAAGTTGGCATCATTGATGTTTGTCCCCCTTATAAGGAATTGTATGAAGCTATGACAAATGGTCATGAGTCTTGAGCCTTAACTTCTTGTATTTAGACCTCATATGAGTTGGCATACAAACAAGTAAAGTTTTAGATACATCACTATACCACTTGAGAATTAGACAAAGTGTGTATGCTCTAATACCACTGATTAGGAGCTGTAGAGAAGATTTGATGGACAACCCAATTATAAAAATTTAATAGGGTTATGTGTGGAAATGGCTTATGAATGATAAGAGGTTCCAAATATGTAGAGAGCAAATGAACATGGAAGTAGAGAAGGCAATTGACAACATGCACCAAAGTTGTATTATGCTAGATTTGTACAATATTTGTGAGAATAGATGTGTGATGCTTGTCTTCTCCTCTAGTTACAAAGAATTCAATGTACATTTTTACACAGATATATTGGGAATGGAGATGTAGCATTGGTTGAATTGAACTGTTTTATACCAACTTGGCATTTGTTCACAATTCCTTGACAACTGCAGTTAAGTTGAGTGAGGAATTCCAATTTAATGTGGGTGTTGAGTAAGATGAGGAACGTGTTGACTAAGGTTGTCGAGGAACATCCAAGATGCGATGGAATCTAGTGAGCCAAATCCTCCTGGATCAAAACTCATCCCAAATGGCATTGACACTAAAACTGCTAGGAAGTGTGTAAATAGATCAAATATTTGTGGACTATTGGTGATTTCGATCTTACCAAGCTTGTGTTTGTGATGGTTATGTGTTACAGAAGAGTGTAGAAAATGTGAAGTGATCTCAGCAGTGTTTCATTGTAGAGAAAGTGTCAACAATTAGCTGCAGTTCATACAAAATTTTGTTAGAAGGAAAACTTAGAGAAATTTCTAAGCCATCTAATGAACAATTGAGTCTTACTTTTTCAGATGTCTTGGTCTCAAGGAGAGGTGGGTTCCTCTTGCATGAGGTGCACAAATAGAAAACAATAGAGATCAGTACCTCCCCAAGCAATTCACATCACTATCCCTCCCAATTGTGCCAATTTTGGATGCTTTGGCTCAGAGGACAATCTCAGATAGTGAATATTTGGAGTATAAGTTGAAACACCTCATCAAGGTACTAGGCTAATGATTACAGTAAGAAGCAGGTCTGAAGATCATTTTTTCAACTAAGGAGCAAGGAATGGTCTCCTAGATAAACATGTCACTTTTGATAGATTGGCAAGGACTTTTAAAAGGAAAGGCATAAAGATACTTGTTGTTCACCTAAGTAACAAGGAAAATGCTAGATAGGGTGAAAAATCTGTGAAACCTGTGGCTGTACAAACATGTGCATGTGAACCAATGTTCATGTGGTAAATTGTATATTGGATAAATAAGAAAGTTAGTATAAGCTAGACTGAAAAAACACTGCTTAGATAAAATGCATAATCTAGTGGAGAAATCATGGAATGAAGAAGAGATATACAACAATGGCATTGACTTTACTATTACTTCAAGACAAGTAGGCAGATTGAAAGTCACCAGATAAATAATTAATATATTTATAATCCTTATTTATTTGGGGATATACACTTTTTTCTTCCGGTGATGGTATTATGAATGGCTTTGAAATATCAAGCAATTATAATATGTCTAATGCAGCATATCCATAAATTCACTGTTCAATTAGTCCTTGCTAGGGAATCCTAAAACAATGATTTTGTATGATCCTGGATTGTGCAAATTACCAATTGACCATCATTTAAAGTTTTGTACCATATTTTTCCATTTTACATAGGTATCCAAGAGGGACAATACATGACAACATTACCAATGAGCAAAAGAAATAATAATTGCATTTAAATGGATAGATGACAAGGAAAGCGACATACAAATCTATGGAGATTATATTATTTGGTTTCTTCTTATGCATCAAGAGGGATTTACTTCAAAAGTGGAGAGCATGTTATATTCCTATAGCCTAAATATTTGTGTTCTTGTAATCTAACAATGGATAATTGATCTAGTGGGCCCTTTGTGTATATTGGACATAGTGAAAAGTATCCCGCATGCAATAATATTATAAAGGGATGTAACTCATGAGACTACAAACAACTCATATTCTCTTGAGTGGAAGCATGTCTTTGTGCAATAACCACCCCTAATGTTTTTTGAAATTTACATCAACTGGAAAGTGAGATTACAATGCAATATCCTTTTCACTTTTTGGTCACTCATATCCCGTGATAGGCAAGGTGAGAGCATATGGTGAAAGGATCTTCTTAACAAATTAAACTGTAGCAGCTGAAAGTAAAGCACTAGGTAGCAAGCCAGCCAATACCACTTATTCAGTGAGTGCATATGCGATACTGAAAGGAAATTCACTTCATGCTTATTCATCGGAGTGTTTAGTACAATGAAAATAACAGCACTTCCACTTATTCGGTGGGTAGGCAAACACAATGATACCACTTGTTCAGTGGGGTGAGTAACAACCAAACCATCCACTTATTCAGTGGGAATCCATACAAGCTACCACTTATTCATTGGGGTGAGTACATCAGCAATAAACAAGAGAAAACTCATTGGTGATACTTCCTTCAAGTGTTACAATATTGAATGCGTAGAAAGGTCAATCTTTGGTGGTACAACCATCCGAAAGATTACAAGATTAGTCCACATGCAATTTAAACACTGAATGACTGCTGCTATAAGTGTTGGTATAAACAAACTGCTGTAACCTCTTCAGTATAGTCCAAATAACATGATCAAATCATCCAATTGAGAAACAATAGCAATATACTTGATGAATGATGAGGACTATGCTGGTACAGGTCCGATAAGGCGCAGAAGACATGCTGCAACAGATCTGAGCAGCAAGGAAGACACCCATAAATCTACCAACACATCAAAATCACAACCAAGCTGCAACTTCACTTGAAGCATTCCAAAACCACTCCAAAACATACCGAAACTTGAATAAAGGCAAGGCATATCAGACTGTTATTAAAATCAGATTTACATGTGTCTGGAACAGGATAATCTCTTGCTGGTACGGCAGGTGCAGCAGCAATGAAAAGACAACAAACTCCTCATATGGTCACTTCTCCACTACAATGAAGCATAGAACCTTCACTCCAAAACAAGGTGACTCCACACAAAGTGATTTGAGTCCCAAATGATAGGCACCTCGAGATATTTCCAACGACCTTCCAGTTTGGTATAGCCTAGCAAGGACAATGGTATGGCCAAGAAACATTAAATATGCTCCATGAAATTTGTACAACCTGCAAGGGTAATGACAATGGCAATTCCAGACAACAAACAAAGAAAGGAAACACTCTACAAATTTACCCACAAAATGGCATCCAATTGGAATATTACGGCCTGCAGGTACAAGCTATACAGCCCAACAACATTCTTCTTCAATCGCCCTCTTTCCACAACAAATCTTAGACAAAACTTCACAAATATGCCCAACAATCAGCAACATCAAAATATGTCAAATACATCCATGACTGTAATCCCCCAATTGAAAATTCGCTTTGAAGCACATTGGTGATCCCTATATGAAACCACTCGGCTAGCTAGGGGGATTTTCGTCCTCAATACCAACAACTCTAAGAGGGTTTTCATCCTCAAGAAGCTTTGGAAGAACTCATGTTCATTCCAACAGCATAACAATATCATTCTCTAGTCTAAACCTCCAAATGAGCCCTCAATCTTCTTTTATAATTTTTTTTGGAGGGAAATAACCAAATTTTAAAATATAATAATTTCTTTTTTTTCCCTCACAAATACCTTTTAGGATAATTAATATAATTTTTTATGTGCAAAGTTCTTTAAGCCTAGGCGTCCAACTTAAAACGCATCTTAATACCTTCTCAACGAGCTATTATACTAAGTTGTCCTTTTAATATTTCCAACAATAGACAACTTAAGTGAATTAATTAAATAATAACTCAATAGCTTACCCATGTTGCAAAAAGTATCCAAACGACATAATTATGTAATTCTGATCACAACACAGTGATATTGGTGTCATAGGACAATGAACCAAAGCAACTGGGTGGCTTATTAAAAATAGCCTGCTACTCCAAGAAGTTTGGAGAGCTCCCAAAAGGTCAAGAATCAATTTAAAAAGCATCACAAGGCTCACCAAGGCCAATTGAGCTCATTGCCAAGGACCAAAGTCATTGTTTAACCAACCTTGAGCACTCCAAGAAGTTTGGAGTTCTCCCTAGCACACCAATTAGCCTTCGGCAGAACTTGGAAATTGGCTAATTGTTCACAAATCAAAATAGCTTAAAATGGGGACATTACACTTTGATTATGGCTTTAAAGTTATGGAGCCCCTCTTTAGGATTGCAAGCCTACCTTAGTAAATTTCTATCGAAGATTCTTTCTTAATCTCTAGGCATATTGTGTGCATTTTCCTTATATTTCTTGTTTGTTACTGTTGGTGTGTGTTTTGAATACGCCACCATACACAGAATAAAATGCCCAAGGACACTTTATCCTCTCTTGAAAAGTAATTGCAAATACCTAGAAGATAATACAATAACTCCAATGTTTCTTTTGGCCAGGTTATGACATATGGACAAGGTCAGTGGGCGTTGTGATTTGCTGGTAATCACAAGGGGACTTACAGAAAATTCATTTCGCTAGTCGAGGACTTAGACAGTTTTATCATTGAAGCTCTTTTTGATGGGTATTTCAGATATTCCAAAAAAAAAAAGGCAAAAGGATAAGGGTTTAGAAATCTAAACTACGCCTAAGAACTCAAGAGACGGCAGTGACAAGATAAAATAGGGTAACCACACTTTGTTTCGCCTCCTTTGGACAACTACGCAAAGTGGGTGCAATCTTCAAAGGAAGTGATAATAATTTTCATGTTTGAATTGAAAACAAACAGAAGTTAAGCATCCACAAATCAATGGCTCAGACTAACTTTACACATCAAATGCAAATCATCCATTTGACAAAAGTATGAGCTAAATTTTATCTACCACCGCTATCAAATCTATCATCCACTTAACAAACATATAAATGAAATGCTAATCTAATTCTACTCTAAGTGTTGAAGGAGAAATATTAAACCTTGCACACTATTTGAAAACAAAAGTGATTCTAAGCAAATCATGCACTAGAGCTTTTATTGACGGAAATAGTCTTGTCGCAACAATATTATACTACTCACTTCACAAATTGTAAATGAGAGTAATCAAGTTTATATAGAGTTCATGAATTTGAATAAACGGCTCAGATTAAAAATGAGCCAATGGCCAAGATTAAAACAAATAAACCCTAATTAGGGTTTCCCAAAATGACTTCAGTAAACAGAGAGTTGACAGGGTGATGTGGCGCTTTGGAGCTATTTTCAAGGAATTACATCCCGATCCTCCCGCGTTGCCGTGTGTTCAATGAATCTGGATACGATCAAGGCAACTTCATCCATGGTGACCTGAGGAAGCATTCCGATCCTGAATTCCAGTCCGTCCACACTCTCGGCGCATCTGGCAAAAGTATCCTCCCACTCTAGCTTGGTCTTCTCAAAAGACTTTCTGACCCTTAAGAAGTTCGCCAATTTGGCCCAATCCTGCTTCAAAATAGGTCCTGTGATGGCAAAGATGCCTTCTTGGACCTTCCCTTTCAAAACCTCTAACTGTAGGTCATTCTCTCGTAGAGCCTCCTTATCCAGGATATCGGCAATCATGTTGAGAAGTTTGGCCTGAACTTCTTTGACCTGTTCTTCCAATCTGATACCATCAACCTTCACCCTCTCCAAGACTTCGCCTCATGCCGTCAAGGCCCAATACCAAGTGTGGAAGTCATAGGCTGCTCCTGCTGCAATAACACCTCCGTCTATCAGCTCCTGCTTAGGAACTCCTTTCAGAATCCTAAGGCAAGGGATTATCCTATCTTGCACATCCAGAAGGTTATCCCATACTTTTGCCAAAGCAGCCAGCCTAGAAAGTAGGGCGGTGGCTTGACCATAAACCAGAGTCAACCTCTCCACGAATGTCTCAGCTTCAGTCCCCTTTGCTGCTATCCATTCTCTGGCTTCCCGAACGGTGACCATGTTTTCTTCTATCTCCTTAACGGTCCCCTGTGAAGAGTTCGGAAGTAGAGAAGCTGCTGTGTTGTCTTGATCAAGTGGCTTGATCAAGTGCTGGATATACTCCTTTAGGCGCTCAATTTCTAACTGGCACTCCTTCCTCTTGGTTACCTCCTTTGCCAACCTTGACTTGATAGTGGACACTGAATTGTCCAAGTCTTCAATTTCTTGGCCCTTCGTGGTTGGGCCCAAGTCAATGGTTGTGATGGCATAATCTCCATGTCCTCCTGTGACCTGTCCACTGTAGGCATTGTGATCTGTACTGTCCTGTTGCCAGCTCCATCTCTCTGTATGCTCGAGAATTTCTTTGCTGGCTTCTTAACGGCAGTCTGCGTAAGTCTGGCCAAGAAGTCAGCAGTGTCATTCTCTTCTGGCTCCTCTACTGGCGCCTATACTTTCAGCCTCTCTCTTAGCCAATCCGAGATCGTCGACTGCTCTATGCCTTCATCCTCAGGCCTATCTTCTCTGTCAGGAACGTCCAGAATTCCCCTAAGGGCTGAAATCATTCCTTCCTGGAAATCCTCATTTTGGGTGTCCACATTTTCATCATCGGAGTCCAATATTTCTGTGCCCGTGGGAGATGGTGGTGCATCTTCGTCCGGCTGAGGCTCCATATTGTTTTCTGGAATCGGGGAAGGATCCCTAATGTCAGCCAGTGAAGCGTCTACAGTAGCCAGCATCTCCTCAATATTCCTAGATGCGGCCGAGTGGGAAGGCTTTACCTTAGCCTGCTTCTGAACTGGCTCCTTGCCTGCAACTATCTCCTTCCTTTTCTTGGAAGTGGTGGCCTCTATCGTCTCTACGCCATGGGATGCGTCCGCATTGGAAGAATAGGATTCCGCCTCACTCAACATATCATAAGTTAAGGTTATCCTTTTTCGCCGAAGTTCCTGAATATGTTGATCCACCCACCACTGTGTATACTTGACGACTGGTCTCATCAAAGTATTCAAATCAGCGTGCTCGGGTTCTGACCATCTGACCACCGGCAAAGGCAAGCTCTCATCAAGGTGCAGCTGTACCTGCTGTCCATCTTCCTCCAACTGATCCGGCACTCGGCAAAGTTCTGTTGCTCTGATCAAACTGACAGGCAATCTGGACCACATCTTTCGCCTAACTTCAAACTTGTCCGCAGCATTTGCCCAGAAATCTTCCAGTTCGACCCTATGCTTGTACCTCCTTCCATCCACCGTCTTGATATGGTGATGCGGGTCAAAGTGGCTCCTAGATGGGTAGGTAGCAAAAGGATAATGCTGAATCTCGAGCCTGGCACTATCTGCTGCCTGTGATGACGGACAAGACTCTAGCATGTTCCCTATAAAGAATGGAAAGGTTACTGCCGCCTTTTGCTTTGTCCGTTGGAGGCCCTGAAATTCTTCTAACTGCCTTAGTACTTCCAACAGGACCATCTTGTTAGTTGGGAAAATGGGCAAACGATATGGGCTCCCAGTGAATCCTTGGATTCTGATGTACGTATATCGGGGATACTGGATAAACCATGACCCATATTTGCCAATCAGCTTCTTGGCCTCAGGAGTCAGCCGTTGATGCGTCCCTCCCTGGAGTATTCTGGTGATATACATAAGGAAGGCGTCATGAGCTCGCCGGAAGTGCGCCTTTTCTTTCAATTGCAATTGTGGATAGCAGTCGTATGCCTTCAGCTCATTTGATCCACTGTCGACCGTGCCCTTGCATATCAAGCCTGCATACTTGTAAGTCCTAGCCAACATGTAGATGACATAAGAACTCATATAAAACGTTTTCGTTTTCTCTAGGTTGACAAGTTGCTCGTGGAGGTTGTTGCTAATCATTCGTGACCAGTTAAACATCTTTACGCCCGCTGTGATGTCCTCAATAAAATAGTACATCCATGGCTCAAATGGTGCTCCCAAAGGACTGCCTGCTATTCTGTTCAGCAAGATAATGATGTCTCCGTAGTCTTCCTTGAAGTCCGTACGCATCAACTTCTTGGGCATTTTCTTGATCGACGGCCTAGGTTTGTCCAGCCATGACTTGTTGATGTTGGCGGCACAAAGGTCAGGTTGCTCATCATACAATCTCTGGGCGTCTTCCTTAGTCTTGTAGGTAGTCTTAGGATACTTAGGAATGCTGAAGGCTTCTTGTATGGCCACCTCTCCCAGATGCGCCAATATTCTCCCGTCAGGTGCCACAATTTGTCTTAACTCAGCATTATAATGCAGAGCACACTCCACCATTAATTCAGCACACTCTAGTGTAGGCGAAAATCCGGCAGCTTGGAAGATACCATTTCTCACCATCCTTCTAGCGGCAGGCGTTGGCAAAGGTCCATTATGCCCATATATTCTCTTCTTAAATTCTTCGAGGTCAATGTGGCCAAGGTTGGTGTCCGAGACGTCTTTCCATTTGGATTTAATTCTAGTCTCTGGCTGCGATCCTCTGCTTGCAAACTTCATCTGTGCTTTGCTGGATTTTTCTCCTTGATCGACTGTCAACTTGCAAGTACAAAATGCTTAACATTAATATAAAAACTTTTAAAATCAAATTACTCCGGGTGTAGTTTGGACAAAATCGCACTTTTCAGCTTATTGAATTGAAATTTCTGTCAAAAAGCAAGCTGAAAGTAATAAATTCGCCTATCTATGAATGAAATTCGTGCCGGAAATGAAGTAGAAGATGAGGTGTAAACATATTGCCAATTAACTTCCAAAACTCAAAGATCTTGTTTTGGCTGCAAATGAATTTAAAAATTCAGAAAATCTGCTAGAAGAAGTGTGCCAAAGCTGGGAAGTGGGATTTTCAGCCAAGAAATGACTTATTTCTTCCTAAAAATCACGCTTGTCAACAAGAAATTGCTACCTTGATTCTCACAACAACGTTACTTGCACTAAATTTTCCTTCGCAAACGATTCCCAGAAGATTCGAGAAAGATAGCCTCTTCTCAGCCGAAATTGTGAAGAAATGAGTTGCTGAAACTCATTTTATGGCTGAGAAGTGCGATTTTCCTCAAGGAATTGCTTTCTTTTCTCTTATTTTCTTCCAATTTTTAGAAACGTTTTTCTTCTCAGATCGGCAAGTTTCTAATTTCACTTTCAGTTGTCGAGGCAAGTTTCTAATTTTCATCTCCGTGCCACCTCTGTTTGAGATTTTCAAATTTCTCAAAAAATTGCCTAAGTGTTGGAGAAAATATCAAAAGATATTAAATTAATTGTTTAAAATTAACTTTCCAACGTATTGTAAATCTTCAAATCATGGCGAAGTTAAATTCATCTAAGGCAGAATAATTTAATCTTCCGATTAATCTCCAAACTTCGAACTTTTTAATTAAAATTCCCTAAGTGTCGAGAAATAATTAAAATATTAAATTCCAACTTGTTTAAAACTGATACATGGCTAAATTTGTTTGTCTGTGGCTAAATATTCATTTTTCAATTGTCTGCCTAGCCAAAATGTGTTCAACGATTTGTCTACCAATTTCCACCTCTTCAGGTGGACTTCTGACCTTTCCGGACATTTTACTTAGCCAAATAATTCATTTTCTCTCTCCTTCTGGGTTGGGCGAACTTGGAGATTTCTCTGCCATTTTGCCATTTTTTTTTATTCATGCCTTAGGAATTTTTCCAAGCTGAGAGGGGCAGACTTCATGGTTTGCCTTGCCTTGCATTCTTCATTTCTTGCCAAAGAATTTCATTTCGTCTTGCCGAGGAGTAATTTTCATGCCGTCCTAACCTCTTCTCTCTCTAGACATTTCTTCATTTTCATGCCTTAGAAAAATTTATCTTCTAAAGTTGGGCAAATTTCTCATAATTCCTTGCCAATGGCGTGTTTTATCTTGTATTTGTCTAGGGCGGACTTCACCCTTCTCTTGCCATGGCGAGTTTTGGTCTTGCCTTGTCCAATGGCCAACATTACTTGTAATTTCACCATTTAATTCAATTAATAGTGAATTTTCTATGTAATTTCACCCCTTCCAAACACCTTGGAGCGGACCCCTTCATAATTTTACCCTTCTCCACACTTCTTGGGGCGGACTTCTCATATCTCATGCCACTTGACTTATGGCGGACTTCATAAGTTGTTTGTCATTTTCCTCTAGGCTGGGCGGACTTCACATTTTCCATGCCACTTGACTTATGGCGGACTTCATCATGCCTTAGCCACTTCCTATCTTGCTAGGCGGACTTGGAGACCTTCATGCCATTTGACTTTCTTGGGCGAACTTTGACCTTCTTGTGCCAAGGGCGGACTTGGCTTCTCCTTTGCCATGGGCGGACTTTAGCTTCCTTGTGCCATTCGTCTCTTCCAAACATCTTGGGCGGACTTCATGGTTTTCATGCCAAGGGCGGACTTGGCATCCTTCTTGCCTATGGGCGGACTTTGGTCTCTTTGTGCCATGGCGGACTTTGGGCCTAGCTTGCCAGTGCCTACTTTTGGCATGCCAAAGGTAGGGCGGACTTCCTATACTTCATGCCACTCCTTCCTTGAGGGCGCCATCTTAATACTTAGCCATTTTCAAAATTTTTGCTATTTTACCTTGATTCTTTTGACATCTGGAGGTGTGCTGATTTCTTGCCTGATGGAATCCAAAAATAGAAACTTTTCAAAAAATAGAAACTTTCTAAAAATAGAAAAAGCAAAAAGCATCCCTAAAAAATAGGAACTCCAGAATGGCCTAAAAATGCCAAAAATCAAAAAAGCAAAAAGCAAAAAAACAGAATCCTTAAAAAATAGGAAGTGTCAGAATTGACCGAAAGCAATGGGGTTCCTCGTCTACTGGGTCTTCTGAGCATTTCCATGACGTTTAAGCATTCAAACGGGTTCAAAATCTCACTTTGGTCGGACTGACTCTCAAAAAGTTATTCAAATTTAGGACTCTAAACTGGTGACTCAGAGGGCGACATCAAAACTTGGGGGTCCCCATTTGCAATGGGGCGATGTGTGAAATAGGTCACAACAGTTACCCATAAATTGAAGTATTTACGTGTATTGTGGCTCCAGGTCAATAATATATAATAAATACAGATAATTTTGCCCAAGGTTATTTCATCTGATGAAACTGAAAGTACCAAATGCATGTATAGTCCTTGAACACTACTGACACGTTTCTCTTTTTATAGTAAGGCTGCAAGAAAATTTATGTCCTTATTCGAGCAAACAATCAAATAGTGTAGTCAACTTTGGTATGTTAAAAATGTATTATAGAAATCCCTTTGATTGGGCTCTTAGTGGGGATGTAAAGCATGCCTACTTTTCTTGTCAACTAAATGAATATTTTCTACCAGCTTTATAATTTTTTCTTTCCAAGATTATAATTATTAACTTTCAAGCATCATCAGTTTCCTTGATGACTAGCTTATACATCAGGCTCATGGAATACCAAAGACACCATTGCATTTCTTTCTTGTACAGATTTGAGGTGATTTCTCTGTAATTGAACTTGTCAATGTTGGTACTATTGATGAATAAAAAATACAACCAACAAACCTTTTAAATAACTTAAGGTCAATATGTTAAACTCCAAGTTCCATTGACGGCACAAAACTTATGTTGGATGCCATCTCTTATCATTTCCATGTAGAATTCATATTCAGATTGAGAATGTACTTTCAATTTGTAATTTTACTTATGAAATTTATTGTGGCCAAATTTTCTCTCCAAAAACATGATATGCATGGAGCATGAGTTTAATATACATTTCTAAAATATGGTAAGCCTAGAGCTCCTTAGTAGAGCATGTTAACTGAATTTTATAGTACTCAAATTGAAAAAACTAATATTTAGGTTCTGTTTTGGTGTGACTAAAATCTCAAAGCTGAAATGATATTGACATTTATTCCAAACTGATATTCATTGTACACTTGTGTCACTATGTGACAATAACTTAAAATGTGCATGTCTTAGCTAAACATTGTTTTAAAATTCAATACCAAATACTTTATCTTTTTGGAGGACCCAGTCATTCAAGTTTTGTAATACAGTCCTGAAGTAAGTTTAAAATATGAAGCTATAAATTTGAGTCTAAATATATGCATCTGAATCTAAAATATAATACAAAATAAATAAATATAGAAGTCAGTTCAGGGTAAAGACTAGCTTTTTGTAATAAATTTTCATTTTTTTATACAGTACATTTTTTCTTTTTGTGCGAATTTCTTTTGGAATGCACTTTATTATATTTTGCGTGTACTTGTATCATGTAGCCATGGTCCAAAGTACTAACATATCCAGAAACTCCTTGAAAAGTATTTAAGCATGATAGTTCTGCTTTCTAAATTGACCATCTCTTTCAGTTGAGTATAGTTCTTATGATAGATTCATAGTTTTGCAGATAAAGCCAAAAGTTGGTACAGTTTGTTTTGGGGTTGCTGCCAGCCACAGTGCGTTGATTCTTGCTGGTGGAGAGAAGGGAATGCGCTATGGGATGCCAAACTGTCGGATCATGATACATCAACCTCAGGGAGGTTTTGAGGTATAATTTGATAGCACAAAATGTTTATGCACAAGTTTTATTTCATTTACTATCATATATCTTCCATGTAGAAACCTTTGTCTATTATTATTGGATGGCCTTGAATTTTGACTGCACCTTTTCTTCTATCTGATTTTTTTGCCAGGGTGACATCATAAAAGTAAGGCCACAAGTGGAGGAACTAGCTTCGAATCAGGATGTGAGTGGTCAATCCTTGCTTTGTAACTCATGCATGACTACATATTTTACATGGTCTTTTGTATTGGATTAATTAAGTACTATTATAATAATGCCTACAAAGTGATGATGTAGTTAGCATTGTTATGCTTGTGCTGTCATTGGCACATTATTGTGCATAGGTGGCTTATTTTTTGTGAGGTTGTTTCTCATTTGGAGAGATGTAGTTCAATTCTTTGGATTGTTTGATGAGACTCTTTGCATTGTATTTCCTCAACGACTCTAGATTACAACGATTTTATGGTGTCAAAGCAAGTTGATTGCTACGCCCTTAATCCTATAGTGTGCATAGGGATATGAGTAGTTGACTTGTGGCTACCATAACTCTCAATTTATATGATCATTAAAATAGTCTTATATAGGTAGGTATGTTGGCCTAGGTGGCATCCATGGCATACGTATTGTATATATAGGTGGCATCAATTTATATAGGATAGCTTATTATCATCATATTGTGAATTGTATTCTTATTGGAGACTTTTGGAGGTTTGCCCCCTTGAAGTTGTTAATTTTTCTCAAGTAAAATCAAGTATTTGCAGAATACTTCCTACAATATGCTTCTTTTGTGCAAGTTATTTTATTACAAGTGGTATTAGAGCATGATCTTGGCATCAGGAAGGCAAGAAACAAAACAATTGTTGTTGATTCAGGAGGTCAATTTGTGAAGCACATATCTCTTTCAATTTGGTGAATTAATTTATTTATTTTGGAGGGTGAAGGACATATTGAAGCTGCTTCAGTCTAGATTTGAGGTCATTTGGAACAGATTTGAAGGAGTTATTACAATATTAGGGTTTCCACCAAATTTGCTCTTAGTGATGTAAAACAACCTTTTTTTAAAAAAAATGGTGGGTGGATCAAGGACATGTGGAAGCTGGTACTGTCATGATTTGAGGTCATTTGGAGTAGAATTGAAGGAATTGTTGTGAAATTAGTGTTTCCACCAATTTCTCTCTCAAGTCAAGGAAATTCGTGGAGATTTTTTTTGACAAGTGAGATAGGCCTTGGTAGGTTATTATAAAAATTAGATTATTTTGATTTGTTTCGTGAAAACTATATTGGTGGCATCATGATAGGGGTTTCAACAAGAAGCAAAGGAAGGAATCCTAGTCACTCTCAGAAAGACTCCTTACAAAGATGATCCATTAGTATAGGATAGGGATTATGGAAAGAAACCAACAAGATGAAGGATGAAAGTTTGTCAAGGGTGGAAGTTAGTATAGGGGATCCTATGGCAAAGTTTGAATGAATAACTTCTCACCAAGGTTCTAGAGATTCCTAATTGATATAGTCACACTGCAAGACTTAGGAATAAAATGATCTTCTAAGGGACATGATGATTTTTGGTTTGACTCATATCTAAAGATGGTGTGTCACTCAAATAATTCTATGACTAGGCACTTCACACTAAAGATGGATATGTGAAAGTCTAATGGTAAGGATCTAACCATTGACTCTACCAAATGGAGTATTTCCATTATGTTCTAGGACCACAGAAGGTTGTAATGGCATTCTTATACTGGAAATAGACCAATTCATTTGGTATCATTAGCTATGTGAAGAGAAGAAAAGAAGGGATTGTTGTCACTTGGTCAGTTTCCCAAGAGATACTCACTATAAATTATGGTGACAATCTTATGGATAGCTACTTCAACTAAATGACCAAATTAAAGCAAATAGGTACAATCAAGGATACACTCAACAATTCCAACCATTGTCTTTAAGAGTGGAGCAAGTTATAGAGGAAAATTTGAAGGAATTATTTTTTGGGGCTTAATGGACCACATCAAATATGAGGTACACATGCACAATGCAACTTAGGTGTCTTGAGCAATGATATGGAAGGTAGGTAGAGGAAAAGGTTTTGGGTATCAAAAGGGAGTAATTCCCTAGCAACAAAGACTAGGGGATCCTTTCATCATCATTTATTCAACCTATGAGATTGACACCTCAACATATTGAAGAAAAAAGGGCCAAGGAGTTATATTTCAACTATATGGAAAATACAGTAGAGGACATAAATGTGTTAAGAAGAAATTGTTCTACATTGAGGGCACCTATGATGAAGAGGCAATCGTGGTTGGAGAAGGCTCAAAGGATGTCCAACCATTTCTTTCCATGAACTATCAGGTATTCATACCGTGTAAACCCTTAAGGTAATAGGTTTCCTTAAACAACATAAGGTGACAATATTTTGACTCAAGCTGTACTCATAACTTCATCAACAATAAGTTGGAAAACACAATTGAACTGTTTCATTGTCCAACCTCAAAATTTTAGATTATGATTGTAGATGGAGGTACATTCATTCACTCAAGAAAACACGACAATATTAAACTCTCCATTGAAGAGTACATGCTCGATTGTCTTGTGTTTGCTATCCCAATGGCCAAAGTAGACATTGTTTTGTGAGTCCAGTGGCTCACTACCTGAGGAACAATTGAGATGAACTTCTAGGAGTTATTCAAACATTTTCACTTAAAGGATAAAACATTTGAATGAAGGGTGTTGCATGCAAAATATCCATAGATGGTAAGCTTGCACCAATTGCATAAGATGCTTAACAAGGGGGTAGATAAGGGTGTGGCTTAAATATTGTCATCGAATATACAATAGTCAAAGATTCCTATATTGCCAAATCAACAAGCTATTTTGAGGGATAGGCCAAAAGGATTGCCTCCTGAAGGAGATCTTGATTAGGCCATTCGATCAATGCTAGGGTACCATGTACCATCCTTCACCTTTTCTTCAAAGGTACACCAAAAGATTAGAGAAATGAACACATTCAATAGCAAGAGGTACCCTCTAGTCTCAAGGAGAACAAGGCAAAGGCACATAACAAAATGAAGAGGCAAGCAAATCAGTGCAAAATTCTAACACAAATAGTTCTACTTGAGTTAAATATAGAGGGAATTGTCCATAACTTTTTAATCATTGTTGATGGATTTGAGGACGGCATTTGGTCATGAGCTTTAACTTGGATCCACCAGGGTGCTTCTTAATTACATAGAAGAAGAAAAGAAGAAACTCTCCTGCCATCCAAGGCCAGAGAGTTGTGGAAGAAGGGGATAATCTAGTGATACCAACTTGGTGTCAAGCTTGAGGCTGATATAAAATTGGTTATGAGGCAGCATACTGAGTCTGCCAAGGTCTTGGACCAGCCCTATAATTGGTACAATGTCAAGCTGGTGTGCTGCTGTCTGTGCTAATATCCTCTGTAGCCACAGGAAATTTGGTGTCTCCATCAACCGAAGTAGGTTGTTGAGAGGACGTAATCAATGCATGGATTCGTAGAAGTCACCGGAGATGTAATTGTTGAAGTCTTAACGGTATCAGATATCTAAAATTGCAGAGTAGTACCAGATCCTTGCTTTTATGATGTTGTGCTGTATAAAGGAATCTTTGTATTGCACTCATTAGTCATTAGAGAATAAATACCATATTAAAGGTAGATTTGACTGCAAGGACTACAATTTGACAGAATGTGACTAAACAAACCTGGACATATCTAAATGTGCAGGACATAAGAGAAAGGACGCCTTGTAGACTTATATATTTCGCAGTTTGAAGTTTTTTTTTTTAATCATATTAGCTAAAAGGTCAAACAAACATCTGTAGAAATCCAAATTCACTCTTCTGGACATTTAGTTTTGGGACATCACATATTGACCACATTCTTATCTAAATCTACCTGCGATGTAATTGTTGAAGACTTAACATTATCAGATATCTAAAATTGCAGAGTAGTACCAGATCCTTGCTTTTATGATGTTGTTATGTATAAAGGAATCTTAGTATTGCACTCATTAGTCATTAGAGAATAAATCCCATATTAAAGGTAGATTTGACTGCAAGGACTACAATTTGACAGAATGTGACTAAACGAACCTGGACATATCTAAATGTGCAGGACATAAGAGAAAGGACACCTTGTAGACTTATATATTTTGCAGTTTGAACTTTTATTTTGAATCATATTAGCTAAAAGGTCAAGACTCAAACAAACATCTGTAGAAATCCAATTCACTCTTCTGGACATGTAGTTTTGGGACATCACATTTTGACCACATTCTTGTCCAAATCCCCTAGTCCATTTTGTTTCAATTGGTAGAATTCTTAAGAATTTACCATTTAGATTTGAGTGGGATTTTATGCATACTTAATGGTAGAGAAAAATTGCTAAGGACTTGCATTGTGGCATATTTATTCAAGATGTTCTATTGTAGCTTTAGAAAATATATTCTGCTTTACCTTTTTAAGTTCAGGTTCTTTCTGTGCACAGTGGTCAATTTTGTGTCTTTATTATTTCCATTTGATCATCTTACTGAAGTTTGTATTTATGCATGTTACTCTGAAACTTTGAAAATAGAAACTGTTGTCTTTTTCCAAAACATAAGGTGTTTCTGCTTTCCATTTTCTAAATTTCTCTATCTACATTGTTGAGTGCAGAAAATCGATAAGATGTATGCTGCTTTTACTGGTCAACCTTTGGAAATAGTAAAATATCACACTG
>CM021106.1:567163323-567542122 GCA_007115665.2 Sequoiadendron giganteum | reverse complement strand
GATCACCCTCAACTCCGCTCATCCTCCCATCCTTCATTTGAGAGGTTGGAAATTACTAATCAAGTATTCTTTGTTAAATCAAAGTTAAGGGGAAGGGTCCTCTCCCATTTTTTTGTTCTATAAGATTATTAGATTTTGAGTTTTGCCTTGTGAGCAAGGCAAATTTACAAAATGGCGGAGTGCATAGGTGAAGTTGAACATATACAAAATGGCCAAGTGACAAGCCGTACTTTCTATCATATACTATCTATAGATATCTACTATGTGTAGGAATCTTATGTTGAAAACATGGGTTAGATACTATTAGTGTCGATGAAATTGGAACCATATGTCCCATCCTTGCATTTAACTAGCCCAACTCGACTTTGTAGATATTTGATTGCATTCTCGGCCTTGGCAATGTTGAAGGGCTCCTACAATGATGAGGATTTGATTGGAGCACGAATTTCTAGGGCATCAATGGAGCAAGTTGTAAAATCCAATTGTTCATAGAGATACCCCTAGACGTTGGCCACCTCCAAAATGAGTGTGCGTAGTCGACCCGCAATTGCTCAAGCTGTACCCATTGATGCAACACCTTAGAATTCAGAACTACAGTACATGATTGAGCTTACTATAATTAGAACCTCACTACCCATCGGTTTTGGCAATCGTTACTTGTATTTCTTTCAAATGTAGTGACATCCCAGGGCCTCAATTATCTCCTTATCACCAATGGTGACAAAGACGTTGGAGATGAACATGGAGGAAATGTTAGAATTCACCCACTATTGGACCACTCCTTCAACGAAATCCCAACCTACAATCTCTTTAATTGCATCACTTATGTCACTACCTTGAAAGAAAAGGACTTTTCTCATTCTTACATCCATGATCTTGCCTAGAAAATCCATTTGTTGTGGCTCCCTGTTGAGATGAATGTAGGGCGGCATTTGTCTCGAGTTTAGAGAATTTAAATGTCTTGGCAAGTAGAGAAGAATACAATGGATGAGTGTTGGGAAGTGAACCACACTTGAATTGATATGGGCTAATCACAAAGGGGGTCGGTAGCTCAGTGGTAGAACATCCCAATAGCAAATGGGTGGTTGTAGGTTCAACTTCTAGCTAGTTCATAAAAAGGTTTAACATGGTATTAGAGCTAGGTTAATAGAGCAAGGCTAGGCTAGAAGCCTCGAGCACTTGCAGTGTGGCTTGGGGGATGTTGGAAAATGATCCACGCTTGAAACAAATACGAAACGATCACAAAAGGGGTCAATAGCTCAATGGTAGAGCACCCTAATAGCAAATGGGTAGTCCTAAGTTCAACTCCTGACTAGCCCATGAAAAAGTTTAACAAAAAGATATGGAATAAAGTATAATTGTATTTGAATATTTTACCACTTCAAGTATGCCCACTGGCATGTGAGTACCTTGTTCCGACTTGAACTACTAATGCTGAGGTATGCCATGTTTAAACCTTCGCTTCATATTAGTTTATGATGACATCATGACTTGTCATTGTCTCATTATTTGTGGTGATTGGTTCAACCCACACCTTTCTTAGGTCCACTTGGTAGTTTATACCATTTCCAATGATGAAGTTGTAATTGTTGTCCATCTCTTGGTTAGAGAGGTAGTCTGCTACTTTGTTGTCCTTATGATAATAGTGATTACTTGAGAAGGCAGAGAGTGTGTCTAGTAATTCCCATGCCTCATTGAGGACGTTATTGATTTTGTAGCTGGACAATTGTCTCTTTATGATGCATATTATTGCCATTGAGTTCCCCTTGATTAAGATGGAGTCTATGCTGTAGGAATTTACCAAATGCCCTCCTAGGAGGAGGGCATCAACTTTTGCTTCATGTTTGTGCTGGGCTGTAATTTCTTGGAGGCCACTTTAAACAAGTTTCTCTGTGAATCTTATATGATGCACCTTGCATCCAACAGTCTGGATTTCCTCATGATGCACTATCAAAATTAACCTTCAACATACCATGGGGAGGAATTTATTTGATTTGATTCCTTTGCAAGGGGGGCTAGTGGAACTCAACGATCCCATGAATCGGAAAAATAATCCACATAATTGTTATGATTTATTTATGGAAGTTCTATAAGTTCTGTAAATAATATATACTAAATGATTGGGGGAAACCCTATATGTGTCTAAGGGATGCCTAGGGATAAAAGATGGGCATTTGGGTCCGAGTACAAGTTTCTGGGTTATTATGCTAACAACTTCACTTGTAAGGTGTAGTAATTTCACCCATCAACACACCATTCTTTGTAGAGATGGGGAGTCTACCTAAGGCTTATTGGAATAATTCTTTCCATTAAAGTTTCATTCGGTGTTGTTGGTTGAAAATTTTGTATACTTGGGAAAGCATACAAAATTGTGGTTTCAACCACAGCACGTGAGATGAAACTCTCATAATTAAGGGAAGGCTCCCCCTTTAACTAAGCA
The DNA here is from genome assembly GCA_007115665.2 of Sequoiadendron giganteum. Taxonomy (NCBI): domain Eukaryota; kingdom Viridiplantae; phylum Streptophyta; class Pinopsida; order Cupressales; family Cupressaceae; genus Sequoiadendron; species Sequoiadendron giganteum. Next base: position 567,539,682 of record CM021106.1, on the reverse strand, counting down.
AAACTAATATGGGTAGGACAGCAATCGTTCCTCTTATTTCAGGAAAGATTATATTCTTTTCTCTTCGCAGAAAAGCAATAGCAAACATTAAGAAAACTTATTATAGCAGCTATGCAGTGAAACCAAGAAAGAGGAAATAAAGTTCTTGAAAGCACAAAGACGTCCATCACTTCCTCCGGGACGGGAAAACAACCAACAAGCGCAAAGTCTTGAAGACCTGAAATCCTATCTACCCTTTTTAGAATGATTACCTAATGATAATATATAGCATAAAACAGCACAAAGTCTGCAACTATGATGTACCTATTAACTACTCTAAATGAGAACTACCACAAGCACAAAGTCTTGCAATTCATCTCAATTTCTAAATACTAACTACGAATTCAATTTTTAACATTTACAACACAAAGTTTGCAGACATTTCAATTGAATCTCTCTTCAGCAATATTCCACAATCTCCAAGTAGTCACAAAGTAATGCTCCAAAATGACATAAGAACACAAAGGATGCAAAGTAGGGCTTCAACACAAAGTTTGAAATTCCAACTCTTTGATATTACTTGAAAAATCACAACTTATAACTATAAAGCTCAAAGTCTTTATGAGTACAAAATTCTGCAGAAATTTCTTGCTTGCTCAAAAGATATCAATTACAAAGACCCCCTCAAGTATTTATAGGAGAGAGGCCTTGAGAAAAAGGTGGGAGGATCTCAACAAACTTGAGAGAATCACTCAACCACAAACTAACTGCAATTGACTATTTCAAAATTACAATCCAAATTGTGATTTGTCTTGTAAGAAATTACATGTAATTACATTTTCCAAAACTGCAAGAAAAAGAAGACTTGCAATTACAAAACTTGTTTTTACATATATTTTGTCGAAAATAAAATACATAAAATAACCTAATATTTTTCATTCCGTCCCGTTCCTAGCTTTGAAAGATATAAACTTGCTGATAATTCCCTGCAATTCATCAGGATCGGGGCCAAGTGTGTTTCTAGCAACGGCAACGGTCTTTATGATAACATCATGGTATCTGACTGTCGCCTCTCTATGTTCTTCAAAAGCAGCTTGCATCTTGTCGAAGATCATCCGGTGATTGACGAACTTGTGGATTGTATCCATAGAGAACTGATATGAATCTAGCTCTTGGTGAAGATTTGCAGTAATCTGAGAAACAACATCACTGGCTGCAAGCAATTCCCCTTCACAAGCAATTCCCCTTCATGACTTAAAACTTTGCAAGGGATTTTCTCAAAGTTTGAAAGAGTGTCATGCTCAACTTCAGCACTCATCTCAAGGCTAGCCTGGACATCTTTGATAAGATCTTGAATAACTAATGACTTATTTGTCATAAGTTCCTCAAACTCTATATACTTTTCTCTCTTCGAAATCACCGAGTTGCTGCAAAGAATTTCCAACTTCACTTGATCCATCTCATGCTAGATTCTTAAATCTTTCTCAAGAGAATGTAGGCTCTGCTGAAAGGCTTCCAGAGTTTGATTCATTTTGAATCTTGCTGCTTTAACAGTGCTCAAGTTCTTCAATGCCTTTTCGACCACTAGTATTCCTTGGTCAATTAATTGAGCTATCCAAGAATCAACTGCTTTAGTTTTTTGCGCATTTTTTTCTAATTGCCTGACTGATTTCTTAGGAGCAAACGAAGATAGTGAACCGACCGTTTATGAAGATCTAGTAATCCTTTGAATAACTGAAACTAGTTGTTCATTTTCTTCTTTGAGCTTTTCCTTCTTGGCTAGAAGTTCATTGTAGCTTTGTGCCAAGACTGTCACTAAACTTTGAGCATCTTGCATCATGTTAGCATGAGTCTGCTTGCCTAATTCCACCCTAGTGAATCTGTAATCAAACCCCTGCATCTCTTCATGTGGTTTGTCTACAAGAGGTTCTGCTATCTCAACATATTTCATCTTATTGCTGTCAACAAACACCTGCGAGACTATTTTTGCTTTCTTTGCAACCCTTGGTTTGGATTTCTTCAATTTCTGGAAATCAAACACATCAGGAGAGACTGTTTGTTTCTTCCTCTTTGGAGAAACTGAGTTCAACCACGGAGGAAGATCCAAGGTTCTCACATCTGAAACAACAACTACGGACTTAGTTTGTGTGACAGCTGTAATTCTAGGAGGTGCCTCAGTTTGGATAGCAACAATGGTCTGCCCAGAAGACAAATTGCGGCTAGAATCTGTAACAACCCCATCCTTGGGTAATTAAATTTTTTCTAACATTCATTCCAAACATATAAAAGTAACAAGTAACAAAGGCATTGCAATAAAATTCTTCCTTTCTTTATTGATAAATACATGCAAGTTACAATATATATTTCCACATGAATTCCATTTTCATTGTAAATATAAATCAGAGTACAAAAGTAAAACAGATTACATACATAGCTCGTAAGCTTTTGCACAAATAGTAGTAAGACGGTCCAGGTTCCCTTCCTTTCAAATCTTGGTGTATTTGTCGCCTGCGGTGGAGGAGAAACATCACTCAGGCGCTTTTTCGCCAACCACGGACTGTTAATGCGGTCCCCCGCACATCTATCATTCGACAGATGGTCCTCCCTTCAAACGAAGAGATTGGTAAAGTAACCGGCTGCGACAACCCAACTGAGCATAGTGCTGTGTCCTATACATCTAGAACTTGCTATTTCACAATCCCGAACTAGCATGATGGATCACAATGAACTGACAGTGTAGTCTCGACTATCTCACATCTAAGTGGATGTCGTACCTTCCACTGCTTTGGCCAAAGTATTCTCATTTAGTACTTCAAATGAAGGTCATCTATCATATACACTACTCAGGGCCGATTTGACTTAAGGCTATCTTACACTACGCGTAGGTTTTAGTCCTTCACTGGATTGTCAATCATCCCAAACTATCCTACCTCAATTACTTAAACAGGAAATGGAGTACAGTCAACAAGGGGTCCCTTTGGTACCTCCTAACATGGAAATCTTTATCCATGGAGTACATAGATTTCTCTAGTTAACCTATTCAACTCTAAAGCTTTAGACTACCTTGGTACTGAATCCACCCTCGTCCTAGTATTTAATAACTAGTTCCTTTTCCTTTATTTAAGGAGTTCAAGCAATATTCAAGTAATACAAATCATAATATACTTCTATTAAAAAGTAATCAAACATTTCCTTTTTATGCTATTCCTTTTACAAGCTTTCCTATGAATTCAAGCTATCTCTATTCAATAAGCTCTTTCCTATGAAATTAAACTATTTCATTTCAACAAGCTCTTAAGCTATTTCCAAATCAACAAGCTCTTAAGCTATTCCAACATAACATGCTTTCACTACAAAATAGGTTATTCCCTAATTCAATAAGCCTTTTCTAATGAAATTAAGCTATTCCCAATTCAATACAATTCCTTAGAAAATAGAGACTTTCTAATATTTTCCTTTCATGCTATAACATAATGCAAAGCATAATCAAGCAAGCAAATAAACTCATTTTTAATTCAAATGACAGAAATTCTAAAAAAAGGACATTTCTCATGCCTGATTCCCTTGCTGCGAAATGAATTCGATCGGTAGCTTTTGCTCTTCCTCCACCGTCCTTCACAGTCTTTACCAGCTACGTCTCACAGCATGAACAAGTATAACTCTCAGGTAAATGCAGTACAGTAATGAGGGAATGTAGCTCTCAGCAATATAGTCACAGCAAGATAATATATGGCTCTCAGCAAAATTGTATATGGCTCTCACAACTCACAGAAAATGCAAACAGCAATGATGATGAAATATGGCTCTCACAACACTAAACAGTAAAGAGGGATTGCTGCTCTTGAAACATGAAATTCGTAATTGCAAATGCAGAGGAAAGTGGTGTAAAAATAACAATGGGAGTAACCTCTTATATAGGTTTCGAATTCTCATGTTTACTACATTGTAGGCATGAGAATTCGACACCTCTCCTATTGACATTGTCAAAAAATGTAGTGGCAAACAAATAGCAAGACACTTCAGCAAAACAAGAGATGAATCAACCTCATTTTCGAAGAATGCTTCAACTCTCACATGGTAAATTCGTGAGACAGCCACCTACAGGCGTAGTCACTAAAAATGCCCTCAAAAATGGCGGAATGAAAGAACAAATGGCGTTTGAAGTTCATAGTCGAAAACGTCAAGGTTATTTCTGCAGACATTTGGCCTCCTTCCACCCACGCGTCCCAGAATGGTGGCGTTTTAGCAGTCGCGACCAGGTCCAAGGCGTGTGAGCTGGCCGCGGGTTCTCTTCCCTCTCCATTTTCACTGTTTTCAGCTTCCACAGTCACGCGTTTTCTTCCCGTGAAGAAATCCGCGATTTTTAGTTTTTCAAACATTTTTACTTTAAATCTTTAAAAGTCTATAGTTTCAAACATATAAATTTCCTTTAATATTTTCCATGTATTTCCAATGGTGAAAGAATTTCGAATAAATTTCCCCATTTATACTTCCCACGTATTTTCCAATGGTTTATAAATTTCGAAATTCCTTTATTCCATATGATAAATGTATTATATCACCAAATGATTATATAAGTCCATTTCAAATATTTCCAAGGTAAAGTCATTTTAATTTATATATTAAAATGTTATTAATATATTTAGCATTATATTTAAATATAAACTATTATAGTTTTTTTTATTTTACCTTTATTAAAATATATGAATATATCTATATAATATCTAAATATTAATATAGATATATCAATATATTTCATTATTGATAAAACTATAATAATGTCTATATTAAATATATTTATAAATATATCCACATTTACACTTAAATATATCTATACATGTTTATATTCAATTATCCAATTACGTGTATTATAGGCCAGTCAGAGTACCCTTAATACATGTATTTGCACAAACATGTATATATGCATTTAACTGTAAATTCCAAGCATCAGTATAACTTATCAGTTCACATTTCACATTCAAGGTTCACAGAACAGTAAGTCAGTCAATCAAGTAACACCACTCATAAAGCATAAAGAAGTAATCCAAAACTCCTAAGCCTAAGGATGACTTATCATGACAACTCAATTTGACTCAGTTCCCAAAACCCTCAGTGAAGTGTGTGTATGCTCAACTTGATCAACTTTACCGGTTACTCGACCAAGCCCCTCTCCCGAGTGATGTCTCCCCTCCGCTTGGAGGAATAGTTCCTGTTCCTGCATCCACAGACATACAATCATGGCAGTTACTTGTTCATAACATCAACAGTATACAAAACGTCTTAAGTTAGAATATTCTCAATTCAATACTATGCATGCAACATTTATCAAGGATAACATCGATAGAAGTATCAATCAGATGAAACAATCATTTAAATAGAACTCATTCATTTTGATAACAAAAACATGTTTTATTCATCACAATGATTCAAACATTACACTCAATTGCCCTATGCAATAGTAGCTATACAATCGGGGTGTAACAGAATCAGCCATGAAACAATCAAAGCTTGCTGCTGATGTATCTATCTCTGGGAGAGTTATCTCTGACATTGCCGGAAAGATTGGATTTGAATCAAAAACATTCTCCAAATTGTCATGCAAGCTTCTCACAAGTGTATTCATTATTGATGTAGCTGAGGAATGATGAATAGCTTCTGAAGGTGGGATGGAAGAAACGAATACTGTGGAGAAAGAATCAACGTCACTGTGAATGGGAGATATAGGGGATATCGCTGAAACAGGTATTGTAGCTTCAACGTGAGGAGACATTTCACTTAGAATAGTAGAGGTTTCAAGAACCTCTTCTTCTTGCTGATCCAAAACTTGAATCTGCGTTTCCTTAACTTCTTTCCCCTTTAGTGTTTCTTTCTCCAATGGTTCTTCCACAGCTCGGCTAACTCTCAACTTAATCCTGGTAACTGAAGAGGAAGCTCCTTCTTTTGATCTGTCTCTAACCTCTGACTTCAATCCTTTGGGCCCAGCTGAATCATCCTCAGCTTCGATTCTGATTTTTATAGTCTTAACACCTATGCTTTTGAGCCAAGTGTTGGTATTTGCTAAGACTGACTGAAACCTATAAAAAATAGAGGTAGATTCCTTCTGAGACCATTGGATTGTAGGAATGGGCGCGTTAGCAACCTCTTGTTCTTCATATTCAGGATCTAAAACCTGCCCATCATCAATTACTCCTTCTGGAACTAAGGTCAGATTGAGATCAACAACTTGCTCCACCGTGAGCTTGCAGTAATCCATTCTATGGATATCCTTTTCTGTTCGGAGGTCTGCCCAAATGTCTTCAATGCGGTGCACATGAGTGAAGGCCCTTTTAATTTTTGTCTTTCACTCTTCTGTAGTCAAAATCCATTCTGGCTTGGAATTTCTTTAACCTTATCTCCTGAAGTTCAGCCTCCATCGCTTTTGCCCTTGAGGAAGTTGTCAAAGAGTACCTCCCAATCATCAATGGATTATGTGATGAAATATTGACTCCAGTCTTATGTTGTGTAGCTTGACGTGCATGCACTGTCATCAACTGCCTTCCCAGCTCCATCAAAATGATCTTATCTGTCGGATACCTTGGAAGCATATAAGGTTGGTCTTCAAAACAGCCAACTCTTATGTAAGAGAAAGTAGGGAATTGAAGGAAAAGACAGCCGTATTCGTTTACTTTCCTCCAAGCAACTTCAGATATCCTATTGTTCTCCAATGCTTTGTCAAATAAACACATGAGATGACCAAAGAAAGCATCTTGAACCCTTCTATAATGCACCCGACTTTGCCTTAATGTCAGCTGATCGTAATACTCCCATACAGGCACCAATGATCTATCACCTTTGGTAGAAAGGCCTAGAAACTGCCTCAATGAAGCTGCTATATAAACAAGATATGAATTCATATAGAAGGTGAGTGTGGTGGGAACCTATGCAAGTTGTTCACACAAACTGTCGTTGATTATTTCACCCCAGAATATTGGGTATTGTGCCTTTCTGATAACCACTATGAATTTATACATCCAACTTTCAAACATATTGGAAACTTTCAACCCCACTATTCTGCTCAGGAGAGTGATCATATCATTAATCTCTTCCTTAAAATCAGACTGATACAGTTTGGGTATTCGGGTCACACAAGGTCGTGATTTGAGAAGCCACTTGTGATTGATATGTTTGATACAATCATTCTTTTTCTGCTCATAATGATTATGAACACTCTTTATTGTGATGTCTGAATACGTAGGAGCATCGGGAACTTTGAAGACTCTGTTGATGGTTTCAGGATCAAGTCTGATAACCACGTTGCCATCATCGTCCCTGATAGTTCTTGATTCATTGTCAAAACGGGATACACATGCAAGAACAAACTCTGGCTCAAGGACAGCAACAGGAAAATAAGATACCAGGTGAATATGACTTCTCAACAACAACTGCATATCATGAGAAGTCGATTTCTCCGCCCTCTTAAGAAACTCGGACATATCAACATGGCCAATTTTTGTATCCTTGATTTCATCAATATTTGAGACCACATGAGATGGAGAAATCTCATTCTGATACTTATCAAATTTGTACTTCATTTTCTTGTTTGTTGGAGAAGATGGTTCGTCTGTCATTGAGCAGGAATCTGCAAGGCTGCGGTGAAAACCCCATAAGGTCAGAACATCATCAGCATCAACATATCAAGACATGGTATGCAAAAACAACAAGACCCAAACCTTAGGGCAATGAAATTGCTTTTTGAATGATGGTGGAGAATGAATGGTAAAGACCAATTCGGATCTTGGTGGGCTGATTGCGAATGAAAGCTATGTTTCACCTTCTCGGAACAGCCAGTCAAAACTCCTAACTTGAATTTGAAATCAAGTCCAAAAAGTTCAACATTTAGGCTTTTTGAAGCATTTCCGGTTTTTGAGTGTCTTCAACAACTTTTACAAAGCGCAGTCGGGATTTTTTGAACATTTAGCAATTTTATTTTTTGCAACTTTTACAATTGCAATTTTCGTGACAAATCTCGACTTGCTATTTGATAATGAAAACCCGAATTTAAGCCAAGGCATTTTTTGTGAAAAATGGCAAAGAGGATTTGATGATTTGATCAAAATGAGATGAGTGAAATGAAAGAGGCGAATTTGGTGAAGGAAAATGAGAATGGAAAATGTAGAATGAAGAAGTGAGAAAATGGCAAGGTGAAGATGAAAAACGTGTTTTCACACAAAGGAAAGACGCTTAGCAAAAATGGCTTTTGTGACAATGACATTTTCAGATGCAATGTATATGATATTACTTAGCAAAAGACGTTTTGAGTAAACACGCATTTTTTGGAAGCGAGGATCTCATAAATTGCATATGCAGCTCTTGAGATAATGCTTCCTAGAGAAAGCATGATTTCATACACACGATTTTCATTCAAATACCTCCTTTTACCATCGTATTTTCATGCAACAAGACTTTTTGATAATTTTGAGCATGAAGAACACGGCCATAAAAAATGTTTTTGCTGAGAACCTCCATTAAAAGACTTTTTAAAAGACACAAATTCATAAAAGGGAGACGCCAAACAAAATCGCGATTTTGTTATGAAGAAACACGTTTTTGAAAACCTTGAAGTCTATACTCAGTAAAACGTGTTTTTAAAATGAAAAAACACAAAAACGTTTTCCTTATATCTTTCGGCTTTGACAGATTATGCAACCACGATTTCACTACGAAGAGACGTTTTTAGAAAAAAAGACTCAAAAATGCTTTTGAAAAGAGACTGCACAGCACAATGAATGAAAAACGCCTTCACTAAAAGTATTACGTGATTTGCAAATGACAAGAAAACAACAAAAGATAAAGAAAATAAAGCCATACCTGAAAAATGAAGCTGAAGCATAAAAATGAAGAAGAAGACCCTAGAAAACTTGCATTCTCTTCAACAAAACGAGAGCCTAAATATTCAAGCTGAGAACGCGAGTTCAGTTGCAGAATTTATGAAAGCTTCCACAAAAAGAGGTAAGGAATCGAATTTGAACACAAACTCCTCTTGAAATTTGGGCGAACTCTCAAATCGGGCTTTTGGAACCAAGCAACAATAAAAAAAAATGACCAAAATTGGGTTTTTAAGCTCACTCAGCAACTTTTTTCACTACTCATGAGTAAAATAGGAACTTTTTGGCACTTCAACAATTTTATTTTTGTCAAATAAGTGAAATCGGACCTTTTTAAAGTTTTAGCAATTTTGCTTTTGACAAAGTAGGAACTTTTCACAACTTAAGCAAAAATCGGACCTTTTTGAAGTTTTAGCAATTTTACTTTTAGACTTAAAACTTCCTATTCTGCTGAGCTGCCTTAAAAACCCGAATTTGACCAAAAAGACAAGAAAAATGACTCAGAATTTGACAGAAACAGAAAGAGGAGCTGATGAAAGGATGCCCAAGGGAATCATCAACTGAAATCTAAAGTTTTTTTTTAACCTCAACACCTCGTAAAACGTGCTTTGGAGAGAAAAACTTCAATTTTTTGATAGGTTATCCCAATTTTTGCTATGTCAAAAATTGAGGACAACAGGTATGTTTTAGGCTGCATTCAATTTGTCTCAGAGACAGTGGGGGCAGATAGTTGGATTGTAGGTAGATAAGCATATTGCATGGCACAGACTTAGAAGTATGTATTTTGTTATTTTGGTGATGATTTGTATATGCTATAATACTTATTTATAAAATATACTCCTGGCTGGGTAGAATTTTAGGCATATACGGCCCACAGGTAATATTCCCATATTTCTATGTTAAATGTATGCTAACAATTTATTTTTATGTCTATGTCTAGAGAGGAATTCTAAATGAATGGTTTCTCCTATCTGCTGTCAATGTGTTGATCATTAAAAAATAGAAATGTTGTCAGGCAGAATTCCAGCTGTATACCCACTGATAATCATGTTGATATTTCTATATTCTTTGCATCTAAGTTACTGGGTTCGGCCCTGGGGGGCCCGGGTTTGATCCGGGTTCGAAATTCGGGTCCGGTTCGCCCTAATTCGCCCAGGGTCCGGAAAAATTCACTGTGGGTTCAAACCGGGTTCGAACCCGGACTGTGGGTCCGACCAGGGTTCGAATTTTTCGAACCCGGTTCGAACCCGGGTAGAATTTCGCGCCCAGGCGGACTTCAAAGCACAAATTTGACTTTTTTTTATAATTTTTTAAGTCTTTGTTGACTTTTAAATATTTTTTTATTCTTTCCAACCCTAATATGTGCCTCTAAAACATGAAATAGGTAAAGTGATAGTCATTTACCAATTTGTGAATGAAAAAAAAGGATTTTTTGCCTCCATTGCTGAACTTTCTCTTTTGCTTGCACAAGCTTGAATAGACTTGAAGGTTGATTGTAGATTGTTCGAAGTTGGTTGTGCTGCTATTCCTAAGCACTTGCAAGTGCCTATTTGTTGCCAAGAAGATCATTGAGCAAGATTTCTTCAAAAGAGGTAGGTTTTTTGAAGTTTTTTGATTATTTTTTTTACATTTTTTTAAACAAATGGACTTCAACTCTTTTGTTTTGTTTTTTAGTTTTAGTTTTGTTTTACTTTTCATTCCTCTAAATGTCTATAACACATGTTCAATTTTTTCATTTTTTGAAATTAATTAAGCCTGTTAGTTTCAAATTCAATCAATCAATACCAAAATTTCAATATGTTGTGCCTTAGGTATTCCATATTACAATGGCAACCGGTACCTCCTCAGGCTCAAGCCAATCTCGTTTCAAAACAAACCCAAACTCTCCCCTTTGGAAATATGTAGAAATGGTTCAACAACTTCCAGGTGGTGGAGGATATGTTTGGATTTGTAGTCATTGCCATGTTCAGTATTCAAGCTCATACAGTCGAGTGAAAGGGCACTTGGGTGGGATCTCTGAAACAGGCATAAAAAATTGTCCAGGTGAAGATGAGAAAGGCATTCCAGATAATATAGTGTTGAAATATATTGCTGAGCAAGAAAAGGCAGACCAAAGAGCAGCCAGTGGTAAAACAAGCCATCCTTTGAAGAAAGGATCTCGCTTCATGAAACCCCCTACACCGCCTTCTTATTTTCCACCTACAGGAAGCCATCCATTTATGGACATCCCTCAAGAGCAAACCACGCCCTCTTCAAATAAAAGATCTAAGGGACCGCTGGAAGCTTCATTTCAGAATGAGGCAAGAGAGATTGCTGATCAAGACATAGCAAGATGTGTCTATGCCAATGGATTGGCATTCAATGTTGTTCGTTCACCATATTGGCAAAAAATGGTGAAATCTATTAATGAGGCTCCAAAGGGGTATAAGGGCCCAGGTTTTGAGAAGGTTCGCTGCACCTTATTGGAGAAAGAGGTGAAACATGTAGCAGACTCTTTGAAGCCCATAAGGGATTCGTGGATCGAAACAGGGGTGACCATCGTTTCTGATGGATGGAAAGATGCAAAAATCGCCCATTGATCAATGTTATTGCTGTGTCCCCTAAAGGGGCAATGTTTTTGAGAGCAGTGGATTGTGAAGGACAGGTGAAGGATGGTCCATTTATTGCTAACATCATTTGCCAAGCTATTGAAGAAGTGGGCCATAAAAATGTTGTGCAAGTTGTAACTGATAATGCCAAAAATTGTAGGGCTGCTGGGTTATTGGTTGAGGAGAAGTATCCACACATTTTTTGGACACCTTGTGCTGTCCACTCCCTTAATCTAATGCTACAAAAAATTGGATCCAAAATTGAATGGATCAAACAGGTGTATGTTGAGGGCGAAGACATTCAAATGTTTGTCACCAACCACCATATGACACAAGGAATATTTAGACAATTCTCAAAATTGGAGTTGTTGAAGGTAAGTTAATTCTCAATATTTTTAATTTTTTTAATTTTTTGTTAATTTTAAATTTTGATTTTGTAAATTTAAATTATATTTTAGTTTTAATTTTGATTTTCAAACAGGTTGCCGAGACTCGTTTTGCCTCCAACACAATTGTGTTGAGACGCCTTATAAAGGTTCGTGAGGCACTCTCTGCAATGGTAATCAGCCCTAATTGGGCCATATGGAGGCAATCTACCAGTGAAAGGGCAAATAGGATCAAGCAAAGGATCCTAGATGATAGTTGGTGGGACCTTGTTGAGTATCTCGTCAGTTTCACTGAGCCCATATTGAGCATGATCCGTTACACTGACATGGATAGACCTTGTTTGGGTGAAGTATATGATGGTATCGACTCAATGATTGAGAAGATGAAAATCATCATCAATGCAAAAGAGGAAGATCCCGAAGAAAAGTTCTTCAAAGAGCTACAAGAAATCATTGTTGATAGATGGAACAAAATGACCACTCCGTTGCATCTTCTTGCTTTTGCATTGAGTCCCAAATATTATAGTCCAGAGATACTTTCTGCTTCAGCAAGAGTTGCTCCATATAGGGATGTTGAAGTGGGTCAAGGGTACAAGGCAGCAATTCGTAGACTCTTCACTGATCGTGACCAACGTGATCGAGTGAGGGCTGAGTTCATGGCTTTTGCATGCTCTGGTACTGTTGATCATAATCTTGATGCTGTTCGAGACAAGGTTAGGGTGGATGCTCATAGTTGGTGGTACTTCCATGGGCAAGAATACAGGCACCTCCAACCTATTGCAATAAAATTTTTATCCCAAGTAAGTTTTATATTTTGTAATTTTAATTTTAATTTTAAATTTATATTTATATTAAATTATTAATTAATATTTTTGTTTAGTTAAATCAACTTAAATTTTGTAACTCCTAACTATTTAATTTGGTCTTAATAGGTTGCTAGTTCATCTTCTTCTGAGAGGAATTGGAGCACATACTCCTTCATCCACTCAATAAAACGCAATAGGCTACATTCGAAAAAGGCAGAGGACTTGGTGTATGTGCATTCAAACTTGCGCCTCCTTACACACAAGCAAGTTTCCTACAAAGAAGGAGACACAAGGAGGTGGGATATTGAGCCAGAGCAGCTTGACTTGGATGCTTCCACAAGTCACTTAGCTGCACTTGATATTGATGATGACTATGAGCCTGAAGCAACCGCTGAGCATGAGAGTGGTAGTGTTAGTGCTAGTGGCAGTGCTTGTGCGAGTGCAACTAATGCTATTTGTGGTTCTACACATAATGTAGCATCTAATGATGATGATGATGCTGCTTTTTTTGATGACCCATATGACTCAGATTGATCAATGATCAATAATTATTAATTATTAATGGCTGATTGTAAACACTTTACATTTTTATGTTTGAACTTTGATGATTTGAGTATAAAATGGTGGTGTATTTTTCATTTTTGCTATGTTATTTAACTATTAATATGGTGGTGTATTCTGAACTTAATTACTGCTGCAAATCTGTATATATTTCTGATTTTTATATGTTTTTGTATTACCGAACCCAAAACGAACCCAAATTGAACCCAAATCAAAAAAAATCCCAGAACGGCGAACCGGGTTCTAACGAACAGACCCAAAACCGAACCGGTAACCGAAACTCATTTTATGGCTGAGAAGTGCGATTTTCCTCAAGGAATTGCTTTCTTTTCTCTTATTTTCTTCCAATTTTTAGAAACGTTTTTCTTCTCAGATCGGCAAGTTTCTAATTTCACTTTCAGTTGTCGAGGCAAGTTTCTAATTTTCATCTCCGTGCCACCTCTGTTTGAGATTTTCAAATTTCTCAAAAAATTGCCTAAGTGTTGGAGAAAATATCAAAAGATATTAAATTAATTGTTTAAAATTAACTTTCCAACGTATTGTAAATCTTCAAATCATGGCGAAGTTAAATTCATCTAAGGCAGAATAATTTAATCTTCCGATTAATCTCCAAACTTCGAACTTTTTAATTAAAATTCCCTAAGTGTCGAGAAATAATTAAAATATTAAATTCCAACTTGTTTAAAACTGATACATGGCTAAATTTGTTTGTCTGTGGCTAAATATTCATTTTTCAATTGTCTGCCTAGCCAAAATGTGTTCAACGATTTGTCTACCAATTTCCACCTCTTCAGGTGGACTTCTGACCTTTCCGGACATTTTACTTAGCCAAATAATTCATTTTCTCTCTCCTTCTGGGTTGGGCGAACTTGGAGATTTCTCTGCCATTTTGCCATTTTTTTTTATTCATGCCTTAGGAATTTTTCCAAGCTGAGAGGGGCAGACTTCATGGTTTGCCTTGCCTTGCATTCTTCATTTCTTGCCAAAGAATTTCATTTCGTCTTGCCGAGGAGTAATTTTCATGCCGTCCTAACCTCTTCTCTCTCTAGACATTTCTTCATTTTCATGCCTTAGAAAAATTTATCTTCTAAAGTTGGGCAAATTTCTCATAATTCCTTGCCAATGGCGTGTTTTATCTTGTATTTGTCTAGGGCGGACTTCACCCTTCTCTTGCCATGGCGAGTTTTGGTCTTGCCTTGTCCAATGGCCAACATTACTTGTAATTTCACCATTTAATTCAATTAATAGTGAATTTTCTATGTAATTTCACCCCTTCCAAACACCTTGGAGCGGACCCCTTCATAATTTTACCCTTCTCCACACTTCTTGGGGCGGACTTCTCATATCTCATGCCACTTGACTTATGGCGGACTTCATAAGTTGTTTGTCATTTTCCTCTAGGCTGGGCGGACTTCACATTTTCCATGCCACTTGACTTATGGCGGACTTCATCATGCCTTAGCCACTTCCTATCTTGCTAGGCGGACTTGGAGACCTTCATGCCATTTGACTTTCTTGGGCGAACTTTGACCTTCTTGTGCCAAGGGCGGACTTGGCTTCTCCTTTGCCATGGGCGGACTTTAGCTTCCTTGTGCCATTCGTCTCTTCCAAACATCTTGGGCGGACTTCATGGTTTTCATGCCAAGGGCGGACTTGGCATCCTTCTTGCCTATGGGCGGACTTTGGTCTCTTTGTGCCATGGCGGACTTTGGGCCTAGCTTGCCAGTGCCTACTTTTGGCATGCCAAAGGTAGGGCGGACTTCCTATACTTCATGCCACTCCTTCCTTGAGGGCGCCATCTTAATACTTAGCCATTTTCAAAATTTTTGCTATTTTACCTTGATTCTTTTGACATCTGGAGGTGTGCTGATTTCTTGCCTGATGGAATCCAAAAATAGAAACTTTTCAAAAAATAGAAACTTTCTAAAAATAGAAAAAGCAAAAAGCATCCCTAAAAAATAGGAACTCCAGAATGGCCTAAAAATGCCAAAAATCAAAAAAGCAAAAAGCAAAAAAACAGAATCCTTAAAAAATAGGAAGTGTCAGAATTGACCGAAAGCAATGGGGTTCCTCGTCTACTGGGTCTTCTGAGCATTTCCATGACGTTTAAGCATTCAAACGGGTTCAAAATCTCACTTTGGTCGGACTGACTCTCAAAAAGTTATTCAAATTTAGGACTCTAAACTGGTGACTCAGAGGGCGACATCAAAACTTGGGGGTCCCCATTTGCAATGGGGCGATGTGTGAAATAGGTCACAACAGTTACCCATAAATTGAAGTATTTACGTGTATTGTGGCTCCAGGTCAATAATATATAATAAATACAGATAATTTTGCCCAAGGTTATTTCATCTGATGAAACTGAAAGTACCAAATGCATGTATAGTCCTTGAACACTACTGACACGTTTCTCTTTTTATAGTAAGGCTGCAAGAAAATTTATGTCCTTATTCGAGCAAACAATCAAATAGTGTAGTCAACTTTGGTATGTTAAAAATGTATTATAGAAATCCCTTTGATTGGGCTCTTAGTGGGGATGTAAAGCATGCCTACTTTTCTTGTCAACTAAATGAATATTTTCTACCAGCTTTATAATTTTTTCTTTCCAAGATTATAATTATTAACTTTCAAGCATCATCAGTTTCCTTGATGACTAGCTTATACATCAGGCTCATGGAATACCAAAGACACCATTGCATTTCTTTCTTGTACAGATTTGAGGTGATTTCTCTGTAATTGAACTTGTCAATGTTGGTACTATTGATGAATAAAAAATACAACCAACAAACCTTTTAAATAACTTAAGGTCAATATGTTAAACTCCAAGTTCCATTGACGGCACAAAACTTATGTTGGATGCCATCTCTTATCATTTCCATGTAGAATTCATATTCAGATTGAGAATGTACTTTCAATTTGTAATTTTACTTATGAAATTTATTGTGGCCAAATTTTCTCTCCAAAAACATGATATGCATGGAGCATGAGTTTAATATACATTTCTAAAATATGGTAAGCCTAGAGCTCCTTAGTAGAGCATGTTAACTGAATTTTATAGTACTCAAATTGAAAAAACTAATATTTAGGTTCTGTTTTGGTGTGACTAAAATCTCAAAGCTGAAATGATATTGACATTTATTCCAAACTGATATTCATTGTACACTTGTGTCACTATGTGACAATAACTTAAAATGTGCATGTCTTAGCTAAACATTGTTTTAAAATTCAATACCAAATACTTTATCTTTTTGGAGGACCCAGTCATTCAAGTTTTGTAATACAGTCCTGAAGTAAGTTTAAAATATGAAGCTATAAATTTGAGTCTAAATATATGCATCTGAATCTAAAATATAATACAAAATAAATAAATATAGAAGTCAGTTCAGGGTAAAGACTAGCTTTTTGTAATAAATTTTCATTTTTTTATACAGTACATTTTTTCTTTTTGTGCGAATTTCTTTTGGAATGCACTTTATTATATTTTGCGTGTACTTGTATCATGTAGCCATGGTCCAAAGTACTAACATATCCAGAAACTCCTTGAAAAGTATTTAAGCATGATAGTTCTGCTTTCTAAATTGACCATCTCTTTCAGTTGAGTATAGTTCTTATGATAGATTCATAGTTTTGCAGATAAAGCCAAAAGTTGGTACAGTTTGTTTTGGGGTTGCTGCCAGCCACAGTGCGTTGATTCTTGCTGGTGGAGAGAAGGGAATGCGCTATGGGATGCCAAACTGTCGGATCATGATACATCAACCTCAGGGAGGTTTTGAGGTATAATTTGATAGCACAAAATGTTTATGCACAAGTTTTATTTCATTTACTATCATATATCTTCCATGTAGAAACCTTTGTCTATTATTATTGGATGGCCTTGAATTTTGACTGCACCTTTTCTTCTATCTGATTTTTTTGCCAGGGTGACATCATAAAAGTAAGGCCACAAGTGGAGGAACTAGCTTCGAATCAGGATGTGAGTGGTCAATCCTTGCTTTGTAACTCATGCATGACTACATATTTTACATGGTCTTTTGTATTGGATTAATTAAGTACTATTATAATAATGCCTACAAAGTGATGATGTAGTTAGCATTGTTATGCTTGTGCTGTCATTGGCACATTATTGTGCATAGGTGGCTTATTTTTTGTGAGGTTGTTTCTCATTTGGAGAGATGTAGTTCAATTCTTTGGATTGTTTGATGAGACTCTTTGCATTGTATTTCCTCAACGACTCTAGATTACAACGATTTTATGGTGTCAAAGCAAGTTGATTGCTACGCCCTTAATCCTATAGTGTGCATAGGGATATGAGTAGTTGACTTGTGGCTACCATAACTCTCAATTTATATGATCATTAAAATAGTCTTATATAGGTAGGTATGTTGGCCTAGGTGGCATCCATGGCATACGTATTGTATATATAGGTGGCATCAATTTATATAGGATAGCTTATTATCATCATATTGTGAATTGTATTCTTATTGGAGACTTTTGGAGGTTTGCCCCCTTGAAGTTGTTAATTTTTCTCAAGTAAAATCAAGTATTTGCAGAATACTTCCTACAATATGCTTCTTTTGTGCAAGTTATTTTATTACAAGTGGTATTAGAGCATGATCTTGGCATCAGGAAGGCAAGAAACAAAACAATTGTTGTTGATTCAGGAGGTCAATTTGTGAAGCACATATCTCTTTCAATTTGGTGAATTAATTTATTTATTTTGGAGGGTGAAGGACATATTGAAGCTGCTTCAGTCTAGATTTGAGGTCATTTGGAACAGATTTGAAGGAGTTATTACAATATTAGGGTTTCCACCAAATTTGCTCTTAGTGATGTAAAACAACCTTTTTTTAAAAAAAATGGTGGGTGGATCAAGGACATGTGGAAGCTGGTACTGTCATGATTTGAGGTCATTTGGAGTAGAATTGAAGGAATTGTTGTGAAATTAGTGTTTCCACCAATTTCTCTCTCAAGTCAAGGAAATTCGTGGAGATTTTTTTTGACAAGTGAGATAGGCCTTGGTAGGTTATTATAAAAATTAGATTATTTTGATTTGTTTCGTGAAAACTATATTGGTGGCATCATGATAGGGGTTTCAACAAGAAGCAAAGGAAGGAATCCTAGTCACTCTCAGAAAGACTCCTTACAAAGATGATCCATTAGTATAGGATAGGGATTATGGAAAGAAACCAACAAGATGAAGGATGAAAGTTTGTCAAGGGTGGAAGTTAGTATAGGGGATCCTATGGCAAAGTTTGAATGAATAACTTCTCACCAAGGTTCTAGAGATTCCTAATTGATATAGTCACACTGCAAGACTTAGGAATAAAATGATCTTCTAAGGGACATGATGATTTTTGGTTTGACTCATATCTAAAGATGGTGTGTCACTCAAATAATTCTATGACTAGGCACTTCACACTAAAGATGGATATGTGAAAGTCTAATGGTAAGGATCTAACCATTGACTCTACCAAATGGAGTATTTCCATTATGTTCTAGGACCACAGAAGGTTGTAATGGCATTCTTATACTGGAAATAGACCAATTCATTTGGTATCATTAGCTATGTGAAGAGAAGAAAAGAAGGGATTGTTGTCACTTGGTCAGTTTCCCAAGAGATACTCACTATAAATTATGGTGACAATCTTATGGATAGCTACTTCAACTAAATGACCAAATTAAAGCAAATAGGTACAATCAAGGATACACTCAACAATTCCAACCATTGTCTTTAAGAGTGGAGCAAGTTATAGAGGAAAATTTGAAGGAATTATTTTTTGGGGCTTAATGGACCACATCAAATATGAGGTACACATGCACAATGCAACTTAGGTGTCTTGAGCAATGATATGGAAGGTAGGTAGAGGAAAAGGTTTTGGGTATCAAAAGGGAGTAATTCCCTAGCAACAAAGACTAGGGGATCCTTTCATCATCATTTATTCAACCTATGAGATTGACACCTCAACATATTGAAGAAAAAAGGGCCAAGGAGTTATATTTCAACTATATGGAAAATACAGTAGAGGACATAAATGTGTTAAGAAGAAATTGTTCTACATTGAGGGCACCTATGATGAAGAGGCAATCGTGGTTGGAGAAGGCTCAAAGGATGTCCAACCATTTCTTTCCATGAACTATCAGGTATTCATACCGTGTAAACCCTTAAGGTAATAGGTTTCCTTAAACAACATAAGGTGACAATATTTTGACTCAAGCTGTACTCATAACTTCATCAACAATAAGTTGGAAAACACAATTGAACTGTTTCATTGTCCAACCTCAAAATTTTAGATTATGATTGTAGATGGAGGTACATTCATTCACTCAAGAAAACACGACAATATTAAACTCTCCATTGAAGAGTACATGCTCGATTGTCTTGTGTTTGCTATCCCAATGGCCAAAGTAGACATTGTTTTGTGAGTCCAGTGGCTCACTACCTGAGGAACAATTGAGATGAACTTCTAGGAGTTATTCAAACATTTTCACTTAAAGGATAAAACATTTGAATGAAGGGTGTTGCATGCAAAATATCCATAGATGGTAAGCTTGCACCAATTGCATAAGATGCTTAACAAGGGGGTAGATAAGGGTGTGGCTTAAATATTGTCATCGAATATACAATAGTCAAAGATTCCTATATTGCCAAATCAACAAGCTATTTTGAGGGATAGGCCAAAAGGATTGCCTCCTGAAGGAGATCTTGATTAGGCCATTCGATCAATGCTAGGGTACCATGTACCATCCTTCACCTTTTCTTCAAAGGTACACCAAAAGATTAGAGAAATGAACACATTCAATAGCAAGAGGTACCCTCTAGTCTCAAGGAGAACAAGGCAAAGGCACATAACAAAATGAAGAGGCAAGCAAATCAGTGCAAAATTCTAACACAAATAGTTCTACTTGAGTTAAATATAGAGGGAATTGTCCATAACTTTTTAATCATTGTTGATGGATTTGAGGACGGCATTTGGTCATGAGCTTTAACTTGGATCCACCAGGGTGCTTCTTAATTACATAGAAGAAGAAAAGAAGAAACTCTCCTGCCATCCAAGGCCAGAGAGTTGTGGAAGAAGGGGATAATCTAGTGATACCAACTTGGTGTCAAGCTTGAGGCTGATATAAAATTGGTTATGAGGCAGCATACTGAGTCTGCCAAGGTCTTGGACCAGCCCTATAATTGGTACAATGTCAAGCTGGTGTGCTGCTGTCTGTGCTAATATCCTCTGTAGCCACAGGAAATTTGGTGTCTCCATCAACCGAAGTAGGTTGTTGAGAGGACGTAATCAATGCATGGATTCGTAGAAGTCACCGGAGATGTAATTGTTGAAGTCTTAACGGTATCAGATATCTAAAATTGCAGAGTAGTACCAGATCCTTGCTTTTATGATGTTGTGCTGTATAAAGGAATCTTTGTATTGCACTCATTAGTCATTAGAGAATAAATACCATATTAAAGGTAGATTTGACTGCAAGGACTACAATTTGACAGAATGTGACTAAACAAACCTGGACATATCTAAATGTGCAGGACATAAGAGAAAGGACGCCTTGTAGACTTATATATTTCGCAGTTTGAAGTTTTTTTTTTTAATCATATTAGCTAAAAGGTCAAACAAACATCTGTAGAAATCCAAATTCACTCTTCTGGACATTTAGTTTTGGGACATCACATATTGACCACATTCTTATCTAAATCTACCTGCGATGTAATTGTTGAAGACTTAACATTATCAGATATCTAAAATTGCAGAGTAGTACCAGATCCTTGCTTTTATGATGTTGTTATGTATAAAGGAATCTTAGTATTGCACTCATTAGTCATTAGAGAATAAATCCCATATTAAAGGTAGATTTGACTGCAAGGACTACAATTTGACAGAATGTGACTAAACGAACCTGGACATATCTAAATGTGCAGGACATAAGAGAAAGGACACCTTGTAGACTTATATATTTTGCAGTTTGAACTTTTATTTTGAATCATATTAGCTAAAAGGTCAAGACTCAAACAAACATCTGTAGAAATCCAATTCACTCTTCTGGACATGTAGTTTTGGGACATCACATTTTGACCACATTCTTGTCCAAATCCCCTAGTCCATTTTGTTTCAATTGGTAGAATTCTTAAGAATTTACCATTTAGATTTGAGTGGGATTTTATGCATACTTAATGGTAGAGAAAAATTGCTAAGGACTTGCATTGTGGCATATTTATTCAAGATGTTCTATTGTAGCTTTAGAAAATATATTCTGCTTTACCTTTTTAAGTTCAGGTTCTTTCTGTGCACAGTGGTCAATTTTGTGTCTTTATTATTTCCATTTGATCATCTTACTGAAGTTTGTATTTATGCATGTTACTCTGAAACTTTGAAAATAGAAACTGTTGTCTTTTTCCAAAACATAAGGTGTTTCTGCTTTCCATTTTCTAAATTTCTCTATCTACATTGTTGAGTGCAGAAAATCGATAAGATGTATGCTGCTTTTACTGGTCAACCTTTGGAAATAGTAAAATATCACACTGACCGTGACCGTTTCTTCTCAGCAGCTGAGGTGAGATTTGCATTCAACTAAAAATTATTGTCTTTAACACATTTGAATATTTACAGGAAAGCATTAATTCAGATGGCAATTGGTGTAAAGAAGAACTCTTTCTTATGTTTGTTCCTTTTATTGAAAGGCTGCTATTAACTTAATTTTGTTTTTGTTCTTCAAAATTTTAAAAATACTTAGAAGCTTTAATTTCATTAGTATATATATGGAAGCTTAGAACAGTTTTATGATTTTATCACTAGAGAGATGAAAAGGATTTTGTTTGTTGAAATGCTCCAAAAATAGTATTTTCTTCTGTCAGACTTCATTTTTATTGAAGGAAAGCATGTGCTCAAAGCCAGAGTGAAAAGCTATAGCTCTAAACAGCTCTAAAAATTCATTATTTCTAAACACAAGGCTTCATCTCAGACTGTGGCATGTCTGGGAAAGAAATTTCCCTTAAGAAAAACTGGGTTGCTCATCAAAATTTGAGGGCAGAATTGAAGGCAAACAGTAATTGAGTATTTGGAGAACACATGCAAGCTAATCTGAAAATAACCTTTAATAATATTGAGTCACTGACAGGAGTTTTTAAAAAATAAAATTATTTAATTGGGAGCACTAGATGACATGAGAGGGGATGAACTTTTTCCTATAAAGGTGTGTGGGGTCACCAAGATAAAAAATGATGATAGATATTAGAAACTAAAACATTTTCATATTGAAATCATCAATCATGCTATAGTTGGGATTGCAAAATTGGATGAGAGGAAACTAAAACATTTTCATATTAAAATCATCAATCATGCTATAGTTGGGATTGCAGAATTGGATGAGAGCAATTATTTGATCATTTGAGTAAGATTCAGTGGCTGCAAAACTAAGTATTTGCATTATGTGTTGCAACAGTAATGTGAAAGCAATAGATGCAAATGACAATCCATAGAATTAATGGGTAAAGTTTCAATATTGTTTGTTTAACTACAAAGAATATAGATGAGGCTTTAGAGTGCTTGAGATCAAGGCCATTAATTACCCATCTTACCAAACTTCCAAGGGATGGGAAAGCTAAGAGGATGACGGAAGAGAAATGACATAGATGGGAAGGGCAGGGAAAGCTACAAGGATGATGAAAGAGAATTGACATAGATGGGAATGGCAAGGTTAATGCATAGAAGACTAATTAGAGAATATAGGGGGAAAAAATGGAACAAACATATGTAATGCCATACAAAACAAATCAAAAACTAAAAAATTAAAAATTAACTGCACCCAGTCCCAAAATGCTCCTGAAAAGTATAAGGTGGCTGTCACCTCTCAATGATCAATTTTTTCGTTAAAAGTTTGCTTTCCCCCACTTTCCTGGCTTGTTCTTTTCCATTGTGTTTCATATGAGAAATATGCCCAAAATGAGGAGATTAGGGGTTTTGAAGTGTTACAGAGTTTCTTTTATCTTGATTTATTTGGGTGAGTTAAGAGACTGAATAGTGTTTGGACTAAACAAGAGGATGTTGGTTGAAGTCCCAAAATTAGAGTTGTGATAACCTAAGTCACAAGGTTTGTGTTAGCATTAGAGTTGACCAAGGAAAATATTTGAAATGAGTTTGTCAATTGATAAAACTTATGATTAAGTTTGAAGAATATAAATCTGTATTTTTAATCATATTTATTTTCATCCTAAGGAATAGATCCACAACATTGTCAAAATAGTCAAATATTACTAAATAGATTTGAAAACTATATAAGATGTCCAAACTTATAAACTGTAAGCTGATCAAAGTTGAGACCAAAATATATATGATTTCACTCTTTTAAAGATGGTTTTTTGTCAAAATCAGAGTCAAGAGTCAATACTCTAAAGCATAAAAAATTATTAAGTCATCAAGAGAACTTGTTTGAGTTTGCTCAATATCATCATCAATAGAAGCACCACTTAATTCATCTCCAAGAAATTTTAGATCTTTTGCATTGGCCGTGTCTTTTTGAATGTGTTGGATTTGCGAAGAAGAGATGGTTTTATGTGGCTTTGTTAATACATAATTGTAAATTGTTGTGAATATAAACAAGATCTCCCAACCTTCTAGGTAATAATGTGTTCCCTTTTTTACAATTAGCGTGGTCAAGGAAGCTCCCATTTCCTCTCACATGCTGATAAAATTGCTCCCTGGTTCAATATTTGAATAGAAAAAGCATTGTAGTTCAAATGTCTCTATTCTATAGGAGCTCCATCATTCGTATCTAGGCATTTCAACACATGACTTGTCATACATCATTATTAGGCCCTGTATTTTCAGTGGCTTCATAAAGGCCACCTATAACTTCACAATCACTTTGCCTATCTAAATGAAATAGTTTAGGTTCTAAATCTCAAGTTGTTGCATGCATGGAGGTGTTCGTCTTTTTCCATCTAGTATCAATTGTATCACACATAGTTGAAAAACTCGCCAAGCCTGGAAAATACGGTACGGAAAAAACTCGGCAAAAGTTCAAAAAAAACTTGGCAACTTAAAAAATTGGTTAAACTTCATTAAAAACACATTTTTTTTGCAAAATTCAATGATAAGATGCATCCAATGAGTCAATAAAATGAGTACATAGAAGAAACAAGCTGAGTCTAGTTATATTTGATTGATTTTAAAGAAAATTAGATACAAAATCGCATTCCCATGTGGAATGCTCAATATGCTGATACTAATAGTCTGAAACAAAATGAAAATAGCAAATTGTTTTTGTAAAACTGAAAGTAAATACAACATTAATATATTTCAGCTTTTACAAATTCACATCTTCCTCTTCCCATGTCTAGTACTTCTAGTTCTCAGTAATACGGGAGAGGGTGTAGTCGTGGCCTGACTTGTAGGCATTTGCTGTGGCTGCTCAACCTCCATCTTGGATGTAGATCCTACTACTGGTGGCTCTGGCACTGCCAATGACTCCTCCTCAAGATCATCCTCAATGTCATCCAATGAGAATGCAAATCCACCCCCCCTCCCCCCCTCCATTGCATGTCGCTCAAAGTCGTAGATCTCATTCTCGGAAAACAATGGAGGTTGCTCATCTCGCCCTATCCAATCATTGTATGGATCTATCTCATCCAAATCAATTGGATCATCTGATATTTCCTTAATCTATTTTTTGCACAGTCAAAAATTATATTGCACGTATACAAGGTCATTCATGCGTTTTCGAGCTAGTTTGTTCCTTTTCTTTGTGTGGATGGCCTCAAACAAGCTCCAGTTGCGCTCACAATTGGATGAACTACAAGGCTGCGATAAGACACGAAGGGCAAATTTTTGGAGATGTGGGGTATTTCCACGCCAATTTGACCACCAAACATCTACAAAAAACAAATTAAAAGTTAGAAAAGAACTTAGAAACTTAGAAAGGAAAGTCAAAACTCAAAAGTTGAAAACATATGTTATCAAATTATCAATATTTGTAACTTGTAAATTTCAAATTTTATACCTGGTGGCTGATTGTATATTGTCTTCTTTGCTAGCTCTAAAGAGAAGAGTGCACCCCTTTTTTCTCTATAACTTTGGATTTCATTAACAACGAGTTCTCCCTCCTCAAGGGTGGGTGACATCCTCTGAATGCACTTCATGAGGCCCTCCATAACCTCTCCAGTAGGATCTAAGTAGGTGCTTGAATGGAAAAAATGAGGGTTCAAGAAGTACCCTGCTGCATGGAGGGGTTGGTGGAGTTGATGGTTCCACTTCCTATCAATAATCTCCCAAATGGGATCAAATTTGAGGCTGTCCCCTTTATAATAATTTTTTATAGCCTCCTTGGCCCTATGCATGGCCTCATAAAGATATCCCATTGGGATTTTATCCCCATCCACCAAGCGAAGCACTCTAACCAAGGGCTCTGACACCTACAAATTACAATATAAAAATGCAAAAATATTAGAGTTTCAAATTTACAATGAAAGACATAAAAAAATTTATTCAACTTGAATTCAAATTCAATGTTTTGAAATTGAAGTTACCTTCACAATCTCTGTTGCCCTTTGTGCAAATTCGGCATCAAACACAATTTTTGACACCTTTTCTCCTTCTGGCTTCTTCGAATAGGTTGAGTCCATCCATGTTTGACTCACAAACATTTGTTTTAAAGCCGTCAAAAAACTAAGAATGCTTTGCAACGTTAAGAAAATCGTTGCAAACCTTGTGACACCTGACCTCACCAATTCTTTCCCTTTGGTGTGCTCCCTCATCAAGCGAAGAACCCAAGGGTGATTGTAGATGTATTTAGTGATCCTCCTCACGTCCTCTACAATTGGTGTGACCCAATCTAGTTTTCCTATGTCCTCCAAAAGAAGGTCAAGGACATGGGCTGCACATGGTGTCCAACAAATTAAGGGGTGTCTATCTTGGAGGAGTCTTCCTGCTGCCACATATGTTGTTGCATTATCAGTTATGATTTGCACAATATTTGCAATCCCCACCTCCATGCAAACTTCCTCCAACATCTTAACCAAATTTTCTGCAGTTTTTACAATGTGGGAGGCATCAACTGATTTTAAGAACACCACCTCTTCTTTGCATGCAACCAAGAAATTAATGATGGTACGGTTTTTTCCATCCGTCCACCCATCAGAAAGAATAGAGCAGCCATATTTTATCCATTTTTCTTTTTGCTCCTCTACTGCTGCCCTTTCCCTTTCAGTTGCATTAGTAAGCAACCTACAAATACAAAGTGAAATTAAGTACACAATTTTAATATGTAAACAAAAAAATAGCTTAAATTCATCATAAATTAAACTTAAAAAACATAAACTAACCTCCCACTCAAGTCCGTGCGAGAAGGCACCTTGTAGCCTTTTCTTGCAATTGTCAATTCGGTGACCAAATGCCAGTAAGGAGAACTCACCACATTGAAAGGAATATTATTAAAATACCAAAAATTTGCATAAGCAATGTTTGCTTGCTCATGCACCTCCCTATTCCATCCAGTCACCTCTAAGGAAGGTTGTGCACCAGGTGTGTTTCTAGGCACGAAATAATTATCCAACCGTGTAGGTCCTGCAGCTGCCCCTACCCCGAGTGCTCTACTAGTGGTAGATGAAGCCGAGATGGAGGTGTTAATGGGTTGCCTTGATCTTTGCATACGTGGGCCACGAAGAGAGCCCATTATCTCCTCAGTAAAATCATAATCATCATCCGACTCAATTGGAGCACCTTGAGAAGAGGCAATGGTTGCTTGCATTGCTAGTCTTGCCTTCTCTCTTTGCACTTTATTTTCTTCTGCAGCTGAAAGTATGGCATTCATATGTCTTTTTATTTCTTTTGTGGTTTCAAGACATTCCTTAGCATCACGTTGAGGGATGCCTGCAAGGTGGTACTTGAGGCGATTGATGCCTCCACGATATACTTTTTTACATTGAATGCAATATATCGTGCCAGGTATGGGTCCTAGATAAGCATATTTCTAAGCTGGATCTCTAGCTCCTGGAGGACAAGTGCCTACAAACCCCGCAGGCATGGATGGGATATAGCTTGAGGCGGAAGCTGGTTCAGTAGCCATTATCAATTAATTATTAATCTACACAAAGTGAAAGTCAAAGCACAACTTGTTAGTTTTTTATAGAAAATTTAAAAACAAGCTAAATTAGATTAAATCAAAAGAGATTACTTTAAGTTTAAATTACTAAAAATCTATCACTAGATTCTAAACATTTTCATAACAAAAAAATTGGATTTAAAAAAAAATAATAATAACTAGGGTTTCAAAATAATGTGAAAAAATGTAACAAATCTGAAAATTACTTCAAACTAGTAAAAAATTAAGCTAATCTAAGATTGTAAACATGTTATTCAACAAAAAAGAGGATTCAAAACAAAAAAAATAACTAGGGTTTAAAAAAATGCAAAAATCAGCAAAATATGTGAAAAAATAAAAAATATTCATAAAAAAATCTTGTTTTGATGAATATAAATGCATTTAAATCATTTTCAGACTACATTCAGATGATTTGTTAACATAGAACCAACAAGAATGAAGAATTGATAAAAAAAATAGAAAGAATAAGAAAAATAAGAAAACCTACTTGGAAATCCAATTTGCCTTCTAAATTCGATGTAATTTTTCTTCAAATCTTGTCTTTTCAATGCAAAATCGCCGCAAATGAGTGCACAATGTCTTGGAGAGGTATTTTGTTGAGTGTGAGAAGAGAAGTGAATGAAAAAAACAAGTTAAAATTGTTTTTTAGCGGCTGCCTAGGCGTGTGGACAGTCGCGCAGGTTTTTCTAGAAAACTCGCCGTACATTTTGGAAAAACTCGCCAAAAGTACGGCGAGTTTTTCTAGAATGTATGACGAGTTTTCTCGGTGTACAAATGCTTGGAAAACTCGCCAACCAAAAAAACTCGCGAGTTTTTGGCGAGTCTTGCATCTGTGGTATCACATATTTCAATATAGTTTGCTTCCACATTATTGAGTGCTTTTTGAGTGACTTTGATCCATATAACATTGGAGATAGTCTCCTAGCTTTCACCAACTATGGATGTCTTCTAAATCAAATCTACAATTCAAGCACTATATATTGATCTCTAATGGATGTTGTTATAGTCATAAATGTTCATTTGCTATGCAAACAAAAGTAAACCATCAAAACAAAGAGTTCTTGGAGAAACCTTAAAAGAGTGAGAACTCTAGCAAGAGAACATTTTGTTTCACATTCCAAGTGTGCTACAATGCTTCCAAGGCTATCTAGAAGAGTCTTGACAAAGTTACAAATTCACTTCTCACACCTGTAACATGTGTAAGCAAGTTAGAAAACCCTGTTCTTACACTTCCAATCACAAAATAAACGTGAAAATGAAGGATACAATGTACAAATATATGATGTTTCTCCATCCTCCCATGGCACCAAAATGGAAGAACAAACGTCAAAAGAGAAAATTCAAATAAAAAAACCCTTCATATTCCACGTTTTGTTTTCACAGTAGAGAAATCACCACTTCCTACAAAAAGCATTTGAAAAATTGTTGTGGTTGATGGAAAAATCACTACTTGCACAAACTGGTGAAAACATCAAATTAGGTTTTCTAGGTAGTTTTGAAGCCTACACCCCTACTTCAAGGACTCCCCAAGAAGTTGCAGACCATCTTAGGCACTCCTCTAACAAGAATACAACCATTTCTTCTCTCTACCATACTAAACTTTGATGAACTTCTGGTTCTAAGACACTTTGACAACTTTCTTGACTAAAGTGGATCTTTATGACCCTGATGGTTCACTTTCAATCTGATTTCCAAATCACACCTACCTCATTAGGAAGTTTGTGGTCCCCAAAAGCTCAAGGACACAAATGCAGGAACTTCTTCCCCACATCATCCTTGGGATACCAATTTTCTTTGCTCGAACCTTAACCTTTCAACCCAATCAACCATGTCTCATGCTCACCTGTTTTTGTTCCCTCATCTTCTTTTCCAAAACCATGTCACCTTCTAGCTCCTCTTGTCCACTTGGAGCCAAGCCATCCATTGAAGGCAACACAATGTCTTCTTCTTCGTCTGACAAAGAAGGTTCAAACAATCGAAGCTTGTCTGCATTGTTTATGGAGGATATCTTCATAGGAGGAAGGGAACAAGAAAGCATTCTTGCCCACTTGCATCACAATTCAAAAATGATCATGCTCAATTGGTTTTAGCTTCATTGTCAATCCTTGAAATCTCTCCTTACCCAAAGGCACCCAAACCTTGTCACCAACTTGAAACTTGTGTTCCACTCTATGTTGATGTTGACAAAAGATGGAATTTGGCTTGAGACTTTTTGAGCCTTTCTTAAACACAGAGGTGTATTTTCCACTTTATGAACTACTCAATCTTTTGCACCTCTAAATCTTTGTTTCCTAGTCCTTCCTTTGACTGTCCCAAACAAATGTCATATGGAGTAGGGGTAGATACTTGAAACATCCCTCAAAAGGTGACAATTTTGTATGAAAATAACTTCCTTGTTATAGAAGTGTTGAATGTATGTCAATTCTCATTCCAACATTTGGAAAACTTGTGATTATACCTATGTAATAGTTGCAAGAAGGTTCTGTTCACGACCTCTATCTATTTGAGGATGAAATGTGGTGGAACGTTTCAACTATGTATCTATCTTCTCCCACAATGTGCACTAGAACTTTCCCAAGAAACAAGCATCCCTATTTGATATGATGCTCTCTAGAAGTCTGCGACCCCAAACATTCTTGAAAAATAATGTAATGCCCATAATTTTCACTAAGAAAACTGACTAATTTTTTTTTGAACATAAATTAAATATCAATTACCATTCAAGGGTACATGTATTAACTTGACTTGAGGACCTAGCCATGGTTTGAGCTACACAACTCCAAGTTGTGACATCTCAACAAATATGGAAGTTAACTCTAGGGATTCACCAACGGGCCATGACTAGATATTATATGTAAGAACATCTCCTTATATGCTTCAAGGATTGGACGTAATACCCTAGGTTTTGTTTCAACCAAGATACAACTATCAGGCTAATTCCTAAAATTGAGGGTTTCCTATTTATTTATTACATTCAAGAATGCCCTGTGAATAATAGAGTTAGGCATAGGTTAGATACCATCTCTACATAAAGTGATTAGTCTCTTTAGACTGACTTTAACCTGGAGGTTTTTTTAAAGCATGATCGAAGTTAGTATACCATGATTTCTTTATCCGAGGAGTTAGGACTTCAATGGACTTCATAACTTATAACATTAATCCTTATATCCTTAATGATGAAAACTAAGTTGAATCAATGTTTTTGATTAAGGTAAAAACAGGTTTTGAAGGGACCCGAAACCC
Organism: Sequoiadendron giganteum; assembly: GCA_007115665.2. Classification (NCBI taxonomy): domain Eukaryota; kingdom Viridiplantae; phylum Streptophyta; class Pinopsida; order Cupressales; family Cupressaceae; genus Sequoiadendron; species Sequoiadendron giganteum. Next base: position 567,509,158 of record CM021106.1, on the reverse strand, counting down.
TTTACAAAGAACATGGGCCTTTTTTTTTTTTAAAAAGGCTCCCACAACCTAAGACAAAGTTGCAAAAGGAACAACTTGCAGCCAACCAAAAACCAACCCCCAACCAAGAACCATCAAGATTTGCATTTAGAGCTACTCTTGTGGGAGCGGAGAGTCGTGTCAAAAGAAGGCGTAGAGAACTTAGTTTTCTTGCCCTTTATAGAAATCCAACCCTCTTCCACTTGCATTGCCTTATCATGCCAAGCCAACGCCCCAATATCCGGAGAATGAATGCCTGCAACCATTGTTTCAGAGATTTCATCAGTAATCCTCCCTGTAGGCAAAGCCTCCTCAGAAAAGCCACCAAGAATGAGAGCCGAAACGCTATCACCAGAAGTGGCAACCTGAGGCCTATTCTCTTTCTCTTTTGGGGTTTCAACAAGATAATCTTGCACATCAACAACCCCACCACTTGTGACATAAGTTGAATCAATGTTACACAAGAGGCTAGCTAGTTCTTTTAGCTTAATAAGTATTAACTAATTTCAGGGTGCATTAGGTTGGTTTAATAAATAGATGACGTTAATTCATAATCGGTTAACCAATAAGTTAGTCTTGGTCTCATTAGGAGTATTTAATGTTATTACAACTAAGACAAACTAGCACAAATCTCAAAGTAAAAAGACACGCCCCTTGCCCTCACACCTAAAGGTCAATAACACCAACTTTGAAATTTTATAATCCCCCTTTCAAATAAGGCTACTATATCACACTTTGATTATGTTTGAGATTAATTTTAAAATCTGGATAATAATTTAGATACTTGATGCTACCGGGGTTTAATTCTAACTACATCCAATTGAAAGCTATAGGCTATAACCAACTATAGGAATTAATTTATTTAAGGACTAATCCACTCAAATATTAATTAATAATTATTAGTACAAGAGAACATAATAAAGTTAAACTTTAGGAAAGCTCGTTGTTTCGATCCCCATTTAATATATTACATTAGTTCCTAAAGTTTACTTTAATTCATATAACCCATCTTTACTTACATTATTCTTAAGATGATTAACTCCCATATATTAACTTACGAGATCACTTGAAATTGTTAGCCAGAAGAAGGCTTTGGAACTTAAATCAATAAATAGGTTTACTTTAGTCTATATCTATTACTTTAATTAATTTATGAAGTCCTAAATTTATTTTATTAATATGTCAACAAGTGACTTTAAGTCACAACTTGAAGTCAAGGGACCTAACCACATTGTCCCCACCATGATTAATGTTATTTAATTAACTTGGTTTAAAATAAAGTGAACTTGGATTAGAGGCTAAGGGAATTGCATCCATTCTTAGCCCTTAGATTTAGGGCAACTAAGAGAACCCTAAATCTTAAGAATTTCCATAAAACCAATTTTCCTTAATTTTATTCCCCATTTGTTTTGGAGGATATTGAAGATTGACAAAGAAGCACGAAGATAATGGAAGTAAATTTTGCCTGTGATTGTCCAATGCTCCCCTACTCCTATTTCCTTGTATTTCAAATATAGACAATGTAATACACTCTACATTTCTTTTCTCTATACTTTTGTTTATATATATTGCTACTATTGGAACAATCCCCATAGAGGGGTTTCATGCAGCATTGTATAGAGTTTTATTTTTTATTTTTTTGCTTGATAATTCCTATGGGGTGGTTGCCCCCTATGGAGGCCACACCTTTGGGAAGGGGTCGCGGCTCTACAGAGGGGTTGCGCCCCTCCAGTGACGGTCGCACCCTTTTTGGGGAGGGTGGAGGCTTCCCATCTCAGCTGCGGTTGGGATGGGGGTTGAAACCACCAAGCCAAGAACTCTTCCCAAAATCTCCAAGTAGATACTTCCTCTCTAGACCAAAAACAAGAAGCAAAGAAAAGAATCCCCTCCCACAAGTGCTCACACATTTGTGAGACCTTTTTGGGAGATGGGGAGTGTACTTGGACACTCTTCCCATGGTCTCTTACAAGGAGGCTCACACATGTGAATTCTTTATGTGTTTCTCCAAATCCATAAATGAACTTAGGAGAATGAGAATGAGACAAGACAAGACATCCATTCTTCATCCCAAGACTTGATTTTCGTCACTCTTAATGGGCCATTGAAAGGGGTCAAATCAAGGTCTTTGACCAAGTTTGGGGTGTAAAAGAGCCCCATACCCATAGGTACTTACCCTAGGGTACCAAAACCCAAGAAAACAATTATAAATAAGCTTTTAAAGGCCCTCAAGAACCCCATAAAAGAAGGCATCCGATTTTTCCCCACCTAGGATGCTAACCCACATCCTAGGATCAAATAAAATTAAATAAAATAAAAAACTAACATTCATAATTATCTTTACAAATTAAATACATCAAAAACACATTCATAATTAATATCATGAATTAAACACATCACGAATGAGACTATAGTCCCTCCATATGGATTATAGTCTTGGTTTCACGGTTTAATCACATAGGGTTCTCAAGAGATCTTTGATTCCATAGGCCATAGGATTATACCTGCACACTCAATACCACATGCCAATATGTTCAAAAATTATCATAGTCAAAGCAACATAATTAAACAACCATATATACGTATGTTCATAGCTCAATTCTAATAACAAACTATTAACAATGTTACCTTTCACCAATCTATCTAAGAGCTAATTTTCAAGATTCATACTTTCTTGATTACTCAAAGCACATCTCATTTAATTCATATAAGATGAATGCAAATGACCTTAATTAATTCTATGTAATTATCTAATCATTCTAGATTAGCATTTCATTGCACTCTATCTAACATTGCATTCTCAATTTTACCTTTTGCATATAAATTTGTTTTGAGCATAGAATGATGAAGTATATCTATCATACTATATAACCCAAATTAAAATCTATTAATAAACTATATATATTAACCTTCCTAATTAATCAAGATATCTCGAGATACATTTCCTTTGATCCTCATAAAGTAGATCAATATCAATTATCCCCAATTAATCATTTAAATATTTTAGGTTATCCTTTTGTTGTAAATTCATCTAATGTCATATTGTCCATTTCACCCTTAGACACACATAAATGCATTGATCATCATCAACATCTTTTACTAGTCCAACTTATTTAATTACCTTATCCATACGAAGAATCCTAAAGTATCAAGTTGCCTAGGTTCAACTAGTGTCATTGTTAGGTCTATCCCATATTAGTCTTTACTAGTGTTTTATGAATCACAATCCATTTGAATCATAATGCTAATATACTTTAGCTAACTAGATATTTGCTATTTTGTTGACAATGCAACACACTTAGTTTATCTTAAATTTACAAGATACCCTCGGATAGTTTAAAGATACGCCACACAATCCTTTGAGATAGGTGACCATATTGGTTTATAAAACGTGCACTACGATATAAGATTTATCAATCTCTTATTATGACAATTTCGTGAAACATTATTAAACTCCTTCACCACTTGAATGTGTTCATGTCTTGGTGATTAGATCAATCCCAAAGGGTTTACCAACATAGCCCATGATATCTCATCATGCCAATCTAGTTACTTCTTTTAACAATTTCATTCTATTTATTTATCCATTAGTGTATTGTGCCTTAAAGATTAGGGTTATATTAGTTGCATGCAAAGTGGGGCCTTACAAATAGCTCTTTTGCATCACTTTTGGTTAAGGTCTTTTTGCATGTAATCAATATGTACATCTTATTAAACTGGTTCACAACCACAAAAAGGTAATAATGCACATGCTTGGTCATTGGAAGATCACCCACACAAACCATGGAAATGCTCTTCCGTGTTCTTGTAGGAATGGGATAGTGGTTGGTACAACCCAAGTTCCTGTTGCTTGGAATGCTTATGCTTCATAGTTTGCAACTCCTGATAAATTGACGCATCCACTTACATATAGTGCCAATGTACATACTGCTGAAAGTTAATTGTCTTAGCTACCCCTACATGCGCCACAATTCGTGAAGTATGAGCTTCTCACATGAACAATAGCCTTGTCTCTTTGGCACATGATTGACCTGCTTTGTAGAGGAGACAATCCTTGAGGAAGTAATCTAGGTGTGGCCCAAAATCGGCCACTTTCCCCTTCTGGTTTGTTGATATATCTTGTTGAAATCTTCATTTTGAGCATCTTCAGTATAAACTTCGTTTGCAAGTGGATCCAACATAGAAGAATACTTGCCACTGGGAGTAGAGGTGGTCTTGAAAGCATATCCGCCACCTTATAAGTCACACCAGGCTTGTACTTTATCTAAAGATGAAATTGTTGCAAGAATCCCATCCACTTGTAGTGATGAGATTGTTGGAGGTTTGTTTGAGCTCTCAAGTATTGCAATGGTTGTTAATGCATGAGAACCACTGTTGTTTTGCCCATTTGGTGGTGCATCCACTTTTTCTCTATGGACACCAAAGAACACAACTCTTTCTCACATGTACTATAGTTAAAGACAATCCCTTTGAACAATTCAGCATGATAACATATTTATCTTCTTCCTTGCAGCACAACAAATCCTATGTAGTCACTAGCATCAGTCTCAATCTCAAATGGTAGCTAGATATTAGGCAAAGTAAGCATGGTGGCATGACTGATTTTGTGCTTAAGATCATTAAATGCTTGCTGCTGTTTTGAACCCCAATGAAAGTTCTTGCCAGCCCCTGTTATAGCATGCCACAGAGCAGCAACATATGAGAAAGATTTTACAAACTTATGAAGGTCTTGGACTGCCCCAATGAAGCTCCTAGTGTCTGAAATGGAAGTGGGCTTTGATCAATTCACTATAGCCTCAACCTTCGATCAATCTCTATCTCACCATTCCCTACCGCATGTCTGAGGTAGACGAGTGATATCCTTGCAAATCCACATTTCTTACCCATCAAAAACAATTTGCTCTCCTTAAAAACTTGAAACACTTTCTTGAGATGGTTGGAATGTTCTTCTTGTCTTGCTAAAAACAAGATATCATCTGAGTACACAATAACACGAGTCTATAAGTGACCTTATTAACTTATTCATGAACCGCATAAAGTTACTAGAGCTTTGCACATACCAAATGGTAGACCAAGCAACTCATTGAGACCTTGCTTAGTTTTAAACATATTTTCCAAACATCCTCTTCCTTGATATGCACTTGATCATACTTTGATTTCAAGTAAAACTTGGTGTGTTGTAGTGGATCAAGTCAGCTATGCAGGGCAGTGGGTACCTATTTTTTATGGTAATTTTTGCCTAATGCCCACTATTAACATAGGCCATGTTAATAGTACCTATTTTTTATGGCAATTTTTGCCTAATGCCTAATGGTACATAGGCCATGTACCATCTTTATTTGGTACTACAACAATCGAAGAACCATAACGTGATGTGCTTGGCCTTGTAACACCTTCAATTGATGCCTTCAGCTGCAATTTGACTTCATTAGCATCTAATACACTCTTACGATACAACCTTATGGCTGGCAAAGGGCAATTCAGCAATAACCACATTTCATGCTAAATGGCTTGCCTAGGGGGCAATCCTTTAGGCCCAAAAAACAACTCAACAAATTCTTCAACATTCTAACCCATTTCTTGTTGTTCTTGACAAGTATGCACATTGCAACCCATGTAATGTCTTTATGTTAGCCCCTTATTGCTCTCCCTTTCAACATAGCAACAAGAAAACAAAATTTCCCACTTGCATTGATAAGCCTTTTGCTTGGGACACACTAACCATGGATTTCCATGTATAATTAGTTAGCCTTACTTTCTTGTACTAGCTTAGATAATAGATGAACTCCCTTTAGACTACATTGCTTAGCCCAAGTGACCTTAGGCATCTAGAAAAGTTGATCCATCTTGCATAGCTTAGTGAAATGTGGTGGGTCATGGTAGTTAGGCAATACGAGCACACTTTACATGGTGACTGTCTTGAATGTCACGTTTTGGTGTCTTGACAAAGTATTTACTCCTCACACCTATGACATGCGTGTACAACTCAAAAACCCCTATTCTTATACTTCAAATAATAGAATGAATGTAAAAATGAAGGATGTAATGAGAGGTGAACCCTTAAATTTCATCTCTCTAAATATGTTGCAAATACATTTATGTGGTCTAGAAAACTTAGAGGTGTTCAATCTTTCCACAACATTGCAACTAAAACTAAAGAAATTGGTCCTGCAAATTGTGAACACAAGGAGGTGAACCCCCATATGTTCACATCAATTGGGATTGCACATCTGTCACACACCAACAACATTCACTATGCATGCTGACTTCCCCTCTAGTCAACTAGATTGCCACATCATCAACCTTCTTGATACCCCACCTCCAGCCTCTGGGTACTTGTTTCTTACTTTGGTTAGTCTATGTCTTACTTTCCAAACCTCGGTCCATTTGACGATCACTTTGGGTACCGTCAAAAATATGATATCATTGGTTGTTTGACATCAAACAATTTCATCATCTTCCTTTGAGTTTTGATATGGAGATCCTTCTTAGTCCCCATCCGGAGATTGTCTTCCAATATTTTTAAAATACAGTTAATGGTTCCATAGCCAAATGAAGGCGTGGTTTGGGCTACAACACATTTTTTTCAATCTCCTATCTAGAAAGGTGTCTTAAATATGAGGTTATTATGTAGACTATATGTTATATCCTCTTACTAGAAACTAGTGACATATTTTGAGAGAGTGTGAACCATACTATTATGGATTTTATGTGAAGACTGGTAACATGACCTATAAGATCAAATTCATTACATCTCACAATCTCTTTTTGAGGGAGGCATTCACAATGACACATGTAATACAAGTGTAGACATTGAGTTTTTTTTTAAAGACAATGCCCTATTGTTTTGTTTTTATGGCATTCAAACCTGAGTTTATGATGATGTATTGAACTCTTGATAGTGCTTTTCTTAGAATAGCTCTGTATTTTCCCATGGTAAAAATTGTATGAGCTTTTGCCATTTTAGATGCAAGATTACAACATATATGTCTTGCAACCATTTTTTATTTCGCTCACGCTACTAGTTTTGGCAGTTTTTTACTCATCGACATTTCTTTTCACATCTATTCATGTATGGAATTTATATTACTCGTCACTTGCTTCATATCTTATAGCTACCATGAAAGGCCTCTTTTATATATGGATTTTCCTAACTATTTTTGTTCTTTATTATTATTAATTTACTTCGTGTCAATATGGTAACTACCATGATTTTGATACTCTGTGGCAAATTCAAAACTTGACTTTGTACACATTTCAGTTGATGGTTCATATTATTTTAAATGTGTTTGAAGATCTTCATATTTCTATGTTTTGATTTTACAGGCAATGGATTTTGGATTGATTGATGGGTTAGTGGAGACAGAGTATTAATATCATCTCGGCCTTTGTAATTTTGGGAAATGGAAATTTCATCGAAAAATAAGATTCTCACTGCTCAAGCTATTGCGGCTCTTTATCTTGGTAGCTTGCAATGATCTTTTTTTTTTTTGGTAATTCGAGTGTAATCTTATTTTTTTATAGATTTCTCAGTAAGCTGTGTACAGTTCATGCAATTTAGTTTTTTTAGAGCACTAGACAATAGTTTCTTAAATCTTTTAACTAATTTGAATCGACGTGCAATTTGTTGCTTTTGCATTATTTGATATGTACCAACCTATAGAATTTGACATTCAGAATAAAAACTTAAATGCGATATAGATGCATACTGATTTTTTTTAGGTTCCAAGGTGCTTTTAATGATGGAATGTTTGTCGTTTGTGGCTTATATTCGTAGTGTGGATTTAAATTTTGAAGTTGGTATATTTTGTGACGTTATCCTTGCATATAAAGTAGATATTGCATTGACTATACTTTTCTCTTGAATTATATCCCTCCCTTTATATAGGTGGATATTTTTTTTTCTAAGTTGCTTCCAAAGCAGTGGAATGTTTGTTGGTGTAGACACTTAAAATTCTCTTGATTGATATTGCACATTTGATCTCAATTACTAACAACATTTTCATTCTAATTTGACTCTTTCCAACAATTTAATTAATTAATCATAATTGTTTAATAAGTTCACCAGTTTCTTCTATTAATCGAATAATCAATATTATTAGGTTAATTCATCATTTTCATAATAATTTTCATCTTATTTGATTAAATAATTTGAATTATTTAATTAAATATCATTAATTCCCTTTTTTAATTAAATGAGTTAATTGTTTAATTAAATTTCCAAATTCCTCCATCATGCACAATTAACTAAGAATATTATTTAATTGACTAATTTCTTTCATCCCTCCAATTTCTCCCACTTGCAAAGGAACATTCTTCCATTTCAAATTCAAACTATTTCCCTCTTAAATGGAAATATTTTGCATATTCCTCCTAAATTTTAGGATTTGTGGTTATTCAAATCAATTTTAACGATTGATTAATTCATCAATCCATGTCAACTTTCAATCTCTTCCATGGATTGAATCTTTGACCCATGCCAATTTTTCTCATAAATTTGCAACCATTGATTCACTTAATTTTCTTATAAATAGCCTCCATTTCTTGAGTAATTCATCCACATTCAATGAGAGCATCTGCATTATAGTCATTTTTAGAGCAATCCTTATGAGCGTTTGCATCCATTTTAGCCAACTTTGTGTCAATTTTCATTAATTCTCCATTTGAGCGTCATCTTCAAGTTTGTTTCAACTATGGGATTGGGAAAACACTAACACTCCACATCAATTCAGCACCAATCCCCCAATTGAATGAGGTTTGATGTAATTAGGTTTCATTTGCAAGCATTTCATTGATATTTGATGTTTTAATGGCTTCCTAGCTTAATATTTCAAGAATTTCATTGGGAGCATGGCTTAATTAGCTTAATACTTGGTTAAATTGTTATAATTCAATCATGTTTAGCTTAATTCATGATTGTGTTTACATCTTGGCGTTAGGAGGGCTTTAGTAATCAAATTTGATGAATTTTCCTTGAGATTTACGTGTGTTTCAGGTTTTCGAGGTAGTGCAACGCATTTGTCTTGAGCCAGAGCGATGCAATTGATGTATTGCGACACATTTTTGTGCACTAGCACACAATTGTTTGCATTGCAGTGCAGTTGTTGGACTAACAGAGTGGCACATTTGTCAGGTAAAACAAAGAATTAAATCTTCATGTTTACTTTGAATTTTCAATTTGATTTGTTCTTTGATCATTTATTGACTTGTGCTTTGCTTGTGTAAGACTAACTATTTTGCAGATTTAAATTGGAGCATAAATTTTTGAAGTGAAGGAGCGAAGTGTTTATTAACACTTGTAATGGCATTGTTTAATCTTTTCTTCTAAAATTGTACTTAAACACTCATGGAAGGATGATCTAACTTGTTTATTCATGCTTTAAAGTAAATAACTTTCAATTTGAGCTTAAGAACTTACAATGCTACGAGTGAGTTGAAGGCATCCGAAATCATTCGAGCAAGACTACAAGATTGTTGGAGCATTGTGGTGGATTCATTGTTGCATTGAGAAAGTGTTATTTGTGTAACGTGTAACATTCCTTTTCTATCTTCTTGTATTTCTTTATGTGGCAGTGAACCCTAGTTGCGAGCCTTTTTGGATAGTGTCTTATTTTGGCAGTGAGCCCTTGTACCGGTTTTGCAATTACTTATATTGTAAGTTAATTCTCATCATGGTTTTTCCTTCATTGAGTTTTCCACGTAAATCTGGTATTCTCTTGTGTATGGTGTTGCTTTTTTAGTTTTTGTTATCTGCATTTAATGTTTAATCACATTAAAAGAATGTGGGTTTAAGGAATGCATGTGGATCTGATTATTGTTGAGGGTTTGAAGGTTTAATTTGCTATAATTGATTCACCCCCCCTCTCAATTGTCTTGTCCATTCAACACTTCTCTCCACATCTAATAATGCACTGAAAACTCTATCAATTCAATCTTTCTCTCAAGCACCACTCCATCAAATGCAGTCCCCTAAAATCCCCCACAAGAAAGAGAAAATACAAGTAATATGTTTTTTCAGTAATAGTGAGTTTTCCACTTTTTATAAGTGACAACACATTCACTAGTTTTCGTAGTTGATGAGTGCAAGTTGAGAACATGAGTTCACCGTGACATTCAAATGACTACAACAACAACCTCAATTTTGTTTTTGAAAAGTTAAGCAGCATTTTCAGGGTGTCGTACCTTTCACAAAGGGCCCAAGGGGCCAAAAAAAAAACATAGTTCAAAACAGCATTTGAACTATAGAAACAACCAAAGATAGTTGACTGACAATTGTGGAAACCAAAGAAATTAAGCAACCCCAGACACAGAGGGGTCAAAGTTGGCTCTACGAGCCTGAGTTCGAGAAGCTGACACAGATTTCTTCTTCCGAAGAACGACTGACCAAGGAGGCTCGGATGCAGGGAGCAAAGAGAACGGAGAGAGGAGTGACTCCGCCACAGCCACCACATGACCACCAAACAGCGAGGGAGTCGGCAATGAGGCAACCAAGAAAGAATCAACCAACGGAACAATAGAATCTCCCAACAAAGGGCGGACAGGGTCTGACAGAGTAGCGACAGCAGGGGTCGGGTCAGGCACAACAGTGTCAGCAGAACAGACCTAAGGTGGATCCACAGCAAAGAGGTTCGAGAGAGGAGCAGCAACATGATAATCAACCTCCTCAGAAGAAACCTCTGAAGAACCCATCGTGAGGTGATCCAGGAGAGCAGCCTTCCACTAAGTCGAAGCACCCTTGCGACAGGCATGAGGGCAAGCAAAGGCCAAATGACCCACCGAAAAGCATCTCTTACACCGAAAGGGAAGACCCTCATAATCTAAGAGTTGCTTCCACGATCTGTCCTCCACCAACAAAACAACATCCCCATGGAGAGGTTTGGAGATGTCCAGATCAACTAACACCCGAGCGACTGTGGTGTGCCCAAACTCCCTAGTAGTATAATCCATCATTAAGAATTAACCAATGGTATTGCCAATGGCCTCAAAGCATGATTCCTCCTAGAACTGGAGAGAAAGGTTTGGCAGATGGACCCAAATATGTCTGGTGTTCAACGACTCCGTAAGTGGGTTGAAAGAGCGAGACCAAGGCCTAATGGACAAAGAATGAATACACCACATCCATACTCTATCCAAAACACAGTTTCGCTCACAAGGGGAGCCAAATGTAGCAATAAAGAAGCCCCTGGCACTAAGGTAGAGCTCGATTTCCCCAGGAAGCCTCCACCTAGTCATGGAGGTTCGGGAGGGAAGGCCACAGACTATTGAATCTGCACACCACACCCGTCTTCAGGTAATAATCCTCATTTTCCACAATCTCAAGGCCACAAACAACTACAGGTGAATCCCAGGCACACGGTAGAGACCAGCCAGAAGGACGAGAACCCATCATGGCAGCATTAGAGAAAGATTTGGTCATTCCCGAAAAACCCCCAGTAACAGGCAACTGAGTGGTTGGGACAAAATGCCCAACCACAGAATCCCCCATTGCAAGAGCCATAGAGACAACAGACTTCCTGCGCAGATTCCCACCTTTCAACCCAACCACCGTCGACTTAGCAGACCGCACACACGGGACAGGGGAAGGAGGGACCCTGCAAGGTACCGCATCACACCACAGCATGCACACCACCATCAGCAGCCTCAGTCGCCAACACCAAAGCAGACGAAGTCTTCCTGCACGCGCAGGACACAGGGGCAGAGAAAGGGCCGGAGCCCCCAGCAAGAGGGATCCCGCAGGACAAACCAGCCAACCCAGGGACAAGCCCAACATTGCTAGGGGAGAAACCGTCGAACCTGGCAACCGTTGCAGATGAGGGAGCCATAGGAGCCAATGTTGTTGGAACCGTATCTGCGGAGAGTGTCGTTGTAGAGCATAGTTCAAAATTTCCCCCGCTCATTGTTTAACACTCACAACCTCAATTTTGTTGCAATAAACTAACCAAATAAATAAATATGAATTTGAAATATAAAAGTCCACCTATTTTATACCTTGTAATCATTTTAAGCCCATATGTTCTCCAAGCAACAAATTTGACAAATTTTCATTTCAATTGAGATTTTGTTCCATAATCGAGTCTTGTCACCCATCACTTAGTATTTGTTGTCACATAAAACTGCACCCTACTAAACAAGAGTTTAGTGTTCTAATGACAATGGAAATGACATCAAGGTGTGGGACCTTGCAAATTGAGGTCAAGTCTCTAGAGAAGGTTGGCTTTCTCTTTTAAACTAAGTGCAAATGTGTTGGTCTAACCCAGGACATGAAAGTCTTAATGTTAACCTACTCTAACAGATCACAAGGGAAAATGGTAGAAAGAAACATGAAATATGAAAGGTGATACACAAATTTAGAGTTTGTTCCTTCCTACTTCATAACGGTATAATATGTTAAAAAAATAACTAAAACATCCACTCAGATATGAAGGTAAATGAATTTTATTCAAACATGCAAGAGGTAATGGTGATAATAGTTGAATTTTATTGACTTGAAGCTTGAAGTAACCTTTACAATGGCAAAAATGCAAGAGTTGTAGGTCTACAAAAGAAAAATTTCAAAGAAGCCAAAGGAAGGATGCATAATAATGATACAATATTTGCCTTTATGGTTCAAGCATAACCAAGAGTTGAATTCAAAACCCTAACCCTAAACTAACTAGGGTTACATAAGATGGACTTGATTAGGAAAAATTATTTGAATTGCTCCCAATAGAGAGCAACAAAACTAGCCATAAGGCTCTGACAACTCGAACAAGCCCCAAAAAGATGACTCATGCAAACACAGGGATGGGGACTCATGAAATCCGCAACCAAATATCAGCCCGACATATTTTGATAAGAGAATATAGCGTCTATAACACTTCAAGGAGTAATGGCACTGACCAACAATCAATACATTGTTGAACAAAATGTGAAAATTCGATCCATAAATGATAAGATCTGATCTGGTAGCTGAGAATGTCATTGAGACGTTACTTACACAAAACTGTCGCGAACATGAGTCATTGATCGTTGAAGTTTGAATGTTGGTCGTTGGATTGGAGATGGACGACTGAGATCGGACATCGGGCCAAGTTTAAAACATTATCGTTGATCTCCACCTTCAACTCAAAGTCGTTCGTCGTGCATCGCGCAAACCACTTGACCACCTTGCTTCACAACAACGATATGAAGCAAGGGCGCAATGCAACCTTAGTCATTGGATGTTTTCAATTTAATCTCAACCCTTCATCGCTCATCACAGAAAGGCACCCATCGGCAAAGTGTAAAGACAATGTGTAGGGTAGCTCTAATGGAAGGAATATTCGCTAGAATATTCGCCCATCGCTCATCACGTAAAGGCTTTTATTACTTTGGATCAATATCGCGATGCACTAAACCATCGCAATAGCTGTTAGATCTTCATCCTTCATCGTCTATCGTTGATCCTCGACCATCACACATCACAAGAAGCACAATACTTTTCATTTCACAACAATGATGTGAAATGGTGGCGCGATATTCATTAGATCTTCTCCATTGAATCTGAATCATTGAATCACACAAGGAAAACCAAAGCCTGAGCCCACCAAACACATGTCACCTACCCATTGTCCCTATTGATGTCATACACTTCCATTGAAAAGTCGAAGGGATTGCAAAATAGCTCCCTCCGACCTCAACCTGTCCCTCTAAGGAAGAGATCTTGCCTTCATCACTCTTCACGGAAAGGCTTTTATTACCTTGGATCATAACCGCGATGCATAGAACACTCGCGATGACTGTTAGATTCTCTATTGAATTTGGGTCATTGGTTGCGCATCGCGTAAATGACTTGAGCGCTTTAACATTGAAACAGTGATGCACGATGCGAGGAAAGTCCATCGCATATCGCGGAAGTGAAATGCAAAGACCAAAAGATTGTAGCGACAAGTGATGCAAAAGAGATGAGCTCATCGCACATCGCGAAAATGGAACCGATGGAGCAAAGGCAAAGCGCAATGGGCGATACAAAGACCTAAGTGGCGATAATTAGCATGTGCCTTAAAGTTGTTCATAAAAGGGGGCCACACCTAGGTAAAACGATGAATGGGGACATTAACGCCGTTTAACTTAGGGACGCAAGACTAACTAGGTGCAAAAGATCAATGAGCGAATAGAACAAAAAGTGACAAGGAAAAAGCACTAGGGTTTAGGGTTTAAGCACATAAGGGTTTTGAAAGCCCTATCTTGCAAGTTTAGAATCCTAATCAAACACAATTGAAGAGTTCAAAACCTCAAAGACCTAGACTCATCAAAAATAATGATGGATTTTAACAAGATGCACACATAAGATCTCTCTAATCGGGTATAAATGTTAAGCATCCAAAGGTGGCATAAAATATGTCAACATTACCCTCATCATATTCAAAATCCTCATGCCAATCTCTTTCCAATGATTACTTATGTGCTCAAAATGGTTACTAGTCACTCAAAGCACAAATTTTCAACCTCATTCATGCAAATGAACTTCTAATAAACCTAAATTTTCTTATATGTGATACTTAATTCCTTTCTAAGTGTAAATTTTCATGTAATTACTTTGACTAAGTGATCTAACTATACATTTCTAAACCCCACTTTGGTGCTATATCTCATCCTCCATTTTGGAAAAAACTATGTCATATGACACCATTAAATTGCCCTAGAATCTTTTTTTTTAAAAAGATGCATGGATCAAGTGGTATTTCTAACTTGGCACAAGTGTTAAGTTCTTTCATCTATTTTAGTAATTCTTTTTGGATTAATACTTTTATATATTACACGATCTCATAATTTGTATTCTTGCAAGTTCAAATACAAGAAGAAACTATAGGTGGGTACAAGTATGGATGTAATACCCCTCTGTTTTGCTTTATGGATTGGACAGTATGTCCTTGTTTTGTTTTGTTTGCTTTGATGTGTTTCTAGATATTTAGATACCTTATTACGTGTATGCGATTTGATCATTATTTATAGAGCGACAGTCTATTTGTGATGTGATGTATTTTATTTGACATGCTTTAATTGGTGTAATAATGTTGATTATTATAGCATTTTTATTGCACATGAGATTTGATTATTATGGAACTGTCAGCTTATGATGAATGTATTGGTGAAGGAGGACGAGATCGCATCACTCACTTGCAAACGCCCTGTGATTCCGTGATTTCCTCTTCACGGTGTGTTTTTATTATGATATATATGCATGTTCGATACTCTTTGTTTGCAGGTTGACAGGTACAGGACATCGACTCCACCTGATTTCACAGGTTTGAGCATGTCCATTGTCCAACGATATTTGATTGGGAGATAGTAGCTAGGTTTTCTATGTCAAGTCATCACCTTGGTCATAGTGTGTCATCGGCTTTAAGTCGGGTTCGATTGTTTTAATGTTATTCAATTTTACTTTGATATTATTTAATTGCAAGTTAAAAAGTAATTAATTGCATTAAGTATTTAAGTATTTAAGTTGTTTATTAAATTAATCTAGTTTATTATGTTGGAAGATGTTATTTAATTAATTAATTAATTTAATTTAATTAATAAAATAATTTAATCTTATATTAGATTTATTTAATTGAATTGAATTAAGTTATTTTGGAATTGATAGAAATTAAGTTTGAAAATTGAAAAAAGTTTTTAATTTGCATTTAAAAAAAATTTGAATGCAAAAATGAAATTGAAAGATATTTTCTATTTTCTGTTTTCAAAAATTTATTATGGTGGTTGGATGAGATATTTTGGATTTTCATGGAGTTTTGGCTATAAGCATAAAATTGAAAGAAAATGGAAAAAAAAAAAAAGGAAAAAGAAGGAAGATTTCTATTTTGTGAGTTTTGGATTTTAATTGTGGAAAAAATCTATTGATTTGCTAGAAAGAAGTTGGAATCTGAGAAAGAATCAATGCACCATTGACAACCTCTCAAGCTTTTGGAATCAGGTTTTTTATTTATTAAATTTGTTTCATTTTGAAAGGATTCACAATTTTTATATGTTGTTTGAAAAAGAAAATAAACTGTGTTTAAATTGGGAGAGAAACCCATGTGAAATATTGTATGAAATTGAAACAAAACCTCTGTTTGCAAATGATGTTCTTCAAGAAAAAATTACAATATGGCTGTAAATGTTTCATTTCTAGAATTTATTTGTTCAACTGATTCTATGATGTTCTTAAATCTGAATATATATATATATATTTGTTTATATTTCTTTTCTAATTGAGGAAATGCTGTTAAAAAAATTAGAAAAAACCCCTGTTTAAAATTTGAGTTTCGCATTTTATAAATCCGTAGGTGGTTTTTTTAAAAAAATATTAGTTTAAAAAAAAAATTGAAATTTTATTAGTTGAGGTTGTTGGGGGCTCAACCCACAGCCGACCCCATGGGAGGCATTGTGGGGAGTCGTGCCATACCCACAACTGCGCCCACACATTGGTGGGTCGGCTGTGGTTAACACAGTCACCGCCCACAATGGGTGGATCGGTTGTGGTTAACACAGTCGTGCCCACATCAATGGGGTTGGTTGTGTTAAACACAACCGCCCCTCCCAACAAAAACCTGCATGCACCCCAAGAAATCTGCGACCGCCTTTCAAAAACCCTACGCTAGTTCGCATGACTAAATTCAATTTTTATAAAAATATATATTATATTTTATAATATTAATAATAATATATATATATATATATATATATATATATAATATATAAATAACATATATATATATGTATATGTATATATATAATATGAGGATAGATATTATATATATAGTTGTGTTTTTTAAAGTTTAACATATATATGTAAATATATATATTAAAATGTTGATTTGATTAATATCATGTTTTAAATGTAATCGAGAAAATTTTAAATCAATATGCAATAGTCGAATTAATGGATTTATTTTAAAATAATATATTTGAAAGAACAAATATTGGTTTTAAAAGTAATATGTTTAATAGCGAGATTAATTGATTTTAAAATGATTTATTTTGCAAAGGAGAAATAGTTATTTTAAAATGATGTTTTGAATCGAAGAAGTAAATGTTTATTTTATTATTACTTAAAAGCAATTAGGGAATTAAATATTTGATTTAAATTTCATCCTTTGTCTGAAAGAGACAGTATTAAATCAGTTTTATTGAGCAATAAATTACTAATTGTTATTAAAGGAAGTGGATTTAGGAAATCCAAAGTAGATTTAATTCCGGTTTAATTATCTTTTTAAAGTGTAAAATTTCTTTTATTTTCGCTTTGAGGGAAATTGTTTAGTAAGGGTTAATAAGTCTTCCAGATGGGGTTTTTAATTAGTTGAGGTTACCATATTATGTTAGTCAACCTTTGAATTGTCTTGGGTAGTTGTAGAGTTGTATCCAGTAGGGGGGTGATTTGTGCCACCTTTGGAAGGAGTGGATTATGTGAATTGTTGCCTCTAATGTTTGGAGTGAGTTTGTTTTTAGGTTTCCTCCTAGAGTTGGAGGGGTTGTAATATCTATTTTGTATGCACTTGGGTTCCCTTGATAATTGGTTTGAATGTGTGTTGTCAAGTAGAAGAGTGGCTTCCGTTAGGGGCCAGAGCCCATAAGAGGTAAGACTGGGTTACCTTCGGAGGTAGTTTAATCAAGTGATAACTAAAATAATGTACTTAGAAGTTTAGGTAGTATTTCACACTAAAAAGATAAGTTCTAGCCTCATTCATAATCTCGAGTGCTTGTTTAGGCTTGGGGTGAGTGGGAAGGGCCTGAAATGGCCAAAGTTGACTACCTTGTTTTTATGAGAGGTATTTGATCCCGCATTAGTAAGTATGAGGGTCGGGGGTCGGTTGACGTCTCCAGAATATCCAGGACCTATGAAGATCCGCAGTGGGTAACTTAGTATAAGTTGTGCGATGACACTCTGTCTAGGACAACAATTGGTATTTGATTTTATGTGTATGATTTTCTTAGCATACCTGATCTGTTTTATATCTGGAAGCAATGTGACCATGTTAGAGTTGTACTTGTGTTCTACCTGTGATTGGTTGTGTCAATATGAGTCAGTTTGTGTCAGCCTGTGTCTAGAGGTAGATGGGTTTGTCTAAGAATCCTTGTTACTATCTCCTAGCACGAGGGGTGGGCCTTCGGGTACCACTTGGTTGGGTGTAACGTGCACCTTACTCCGTTGGGTTTTTTTCTTGTTCGTGTTGACGAGATTTTCGGTTGGAGAGCTCATGGGATCAATTACATTTCATGCTTATATTCATTTCAATTGATCTTGTAAATTTTTTACCCCTCATTTGTAATCGAGGTGGAAAGTTGTAATTTGTAATCATGCTTATTGGATTTACCTCATTCGGGAATGAGAGATGCAATCTTATTGTTAAATTATTGTTATATGCAATCTTATGGTATCTCTTATTCTTTGATGTAATTTATCACGTATGGAATGTATGTGTTCTTAATTTTTTAAGTAAATAAATGTTATAGATTCAATTCATGTTTTTTGTTTGGGTTTTAAAGTAATCTCAGTCTCGTAACCTTAGAGGTTGTTGGCAATGGGTAGTGAACTTGCATGTTAATTGTACTTAAACAAAAATATATTGTGTTTGAGTAGTTAATTGCAACTTCCTCTAGGGTTGTGTGGCGGAGCGTTACAATGGACCCACAAACCATGCCTCTTTTCAAAAAATTGCATCTACCAACTAATATGGTATGCCTCTCCCAAGATATCAATGTAACCATGATCCCATGTGTGGTAACTAACATGTGTCTCCAAGGTAAGGA
Source organism: Sequoiadendron giganteum (assembly GCA_007115665.2). NCBI lineage: Eukaryota > Viridiplantae > Streptophyta > Pinopsida > Cupressales > Cupressaceae > Sequoiadendron > Sequoiadendron giganteum. The sequence continues at coordinate 567,490,390 of CM021106.1, read as the reverse complement.
TCCACTTGTCAATCATCTAAAACCTCCTACTTGTTTCATTTGCTTGACATTTATAGTCTAGTAAATGCTTGTATTTTTGTTTGTGAAAAATCTTTATTTTTTTTCCTTTAGTTATGATTTTGTCACTTCATTCAAGAACAAGCTCATGTTCAACTTAGGGAGAAAATTTGTGTATTTTACAATGACAAAATCCTATCAAAAGCAATAGCATCGTGCAAAGCAATGAACTTGACATTTTTAATCGCATGCATAATTTACTTCAAAAACATGAGTTCCCTCCCCTTGTGTTCTTTCGCCAATTTTAACCAATCAAATTTTTTTTAATGGAAATCACTCTCTGCCAATGTATGCATACAAAATATCCATTCTATCATTTTAAGTGTCTCTTTAAAAAACCTATAACCACAAAAGGTCTATAAAAGCTTTCCTTAAAATCATTTCTAGCAATTTTTAAATCATCCCATGTCAAGTCAACATCAAATTTGTTCTAACATTCCAATCTCCCTTTCTCAACCCAACCTCTTACCCTAGATATTTACCCAATAGTCCCATTGCAACGTGAGGAAATCAAGCAAGAATGTATTTCGATTCTACAAAATAATTTAATGTTATAATATATTATATGATAGATTAAAAAAATATTATTGAAAGATTGTCCATATTAATGTCGATTTATTTGCATAGGAAATATTAGTTTAGGAAAATTATAAATTTAACAATTGATTTTGGCACATATTTGAAATGGGTTCTCCCACTCCTACTCCCGCTCATTCGTTTCCTATTGCAATGATCCATGGTTCCTCTACATTTGTTGTTGGTGTTTTGTTTGGCTTTATTTCATCTACTATTGGGGTTTTGTTCATCGTCGGTGATCTTTCTATTACTGCATTTGTTGGTGCACCATTTGACTCTGTTTCGTCTCATGTCACTTGTTGAACCTATCTTTGGTGCAAGCATGGGTTCTTTTGTTGTTACTAGTGAGCGATTTTCCATTGTTGTTATTGCACATTTTGCTCCTCTTGTTGTTAGTAGTGTCAGGGTTTCTACTAGTGCCTCCCCTTGGTACCGAATTTTGTTCTTGATGGACACAACTTTTCTCAAGTTGTTAGTTCTGGTGTTGCTTTCCCATTGAAAAATAAATACCATCCTCTTCCTTGTGTCAAATCATCCCTATTGGTGGTATGCAGCCAAGATGTGGAAAATGAGGACTTCTACCAACATAGGAGTTTGGTTGCAAATTATCCAATATGTGGCCTTCTCTTCCTAATCTTTATAAATGGGTGTTAGATTCATGGAGGCCTCTTAAACTCTATGGTGGAACTCTTTAAAAGCTTTCCTTAAAATCATTTTTAGCAATTTTTTAATCATCCCATGTTAAATCAACATCAAATTTGTTCTAACATTCCAATCTCCCTTTCTCAACCCAACCTTACCCTAGATATTTACCCAATAGTCCCATTACAATGTGAGGAAATCAAGCAAGAATGTATTTCGATTCTACAAAATAATTTAATTTTATAATAGAGTATATGATAGATTAAAAAAATATTGATGAAAGATTGTCTATATTAATGTAGAATTATTTGTTAACATGGGAAATATTAATTTTGTTCCATATACGAGCTGCAATGACGCGGGGCAGGAGAGGATTTTCAAACTTAGGCATTGGGCGGGAGTGGACTTCTACTGCGTCTATGAGTATCGATGGTGCATTGCAGGGGTTTGACCTCTCTACCCCAGTCGTGCCTACTGGTGTGGAGGAAGTCTCTTTGACCGACGCGGGTTTGTGTGGGTATGCGAGTGTTGGTGTTGTGGATGGGATTCTCCTCAATGCGATGCGTGATGTGGTTGCACGTGTTGGGTCTGCGGTCGAGGTTCTCTCTGCACAAGCTATGAGGGATGGTGTGGTCAGGGGCCATTGTGCTTCTGACGGAATATGTAAGTCTTTCTCGGATGTTGCTCGTGCCCAGGTTCCTCCTGCTCCAGCTCAGGTTTGGCCTTTGCACTGCGTTTGTGCCTCCCTTGTGGTGGTTTGTGGGCCTGAGGTTGTTGAGAATGAGAATTTCTACATCTGCTAAGGTGTGGTATGCATATTTAATGGTTTGTGGCCCTCCCTTCCTAAGCTCCATGAGTGGGTTTTTGGTTCTTGGAAGCCGGTTGTTTCTAGGCAGATTGACCTCTACCCTAGTGCTAGAGGTTTCTTCTTTGTGACCTTTTCTTCCCCTGAGGATCATGACCGAGTGTTGGATAGGGTGTGGATGTGGGGTGTTCATTCGTTGTTCATCCGACCTTGGACTCACTCGTTCAATCCTCTTACAAAACCCCTAAATATCTGACCTGTGTGGGTTCATCTATCGAATCTCCCTCTCCAGTTTTGGGAAGATTCATGTTTTGAAGCTATTGGCAACACCATTGGTAGCTTTTTGAAGGTGGATTCTACATCTTGGGATCTTGGGCATACTATGATGGCTCGTATTTTAACCAATTTGGACATCTCAAAACCTCTCCATGGTGACATGGTCTTGATGGCGGTGGATCGACCTTGGAAGCAACTTCTGGACTATGAGGGGCTCCCTTTTCGTTGCAAGCGTTGTTTCGTTGTTGGTCACTTGGTCTCTAGCTACCCTCTTGCTCACCGCAAGGGTGTTGCTACTTGGTGGAAGAATGCTCTCTCGGACCACTTCACGATTGGCTCTCCTTCTTCGGATAGTTCCTCTAAGGAGGTGACCCTCCCTTAACGGCTTCTCTCATGGAGTCGGAGCCTTCCCAGGCTCCTCTTCCGGCTATCCATTTCGTGGAACGTATGTAGCCTTGGTTTATTGTCGCTTTACTGCCGGACCCTGGTCATCCTTTGTTGATCGACTTTGTTGGTCATGTGATTGCTCTTGTCTCCTCTTCTTCGTAGTCACCTCCCTCGCTGCGTGGTGGCTCCTCACCCAGGGTCGTCATTGTGGATCCGCTCCCTTCGCCTCGCTCGATGGATTTTGATCCCGAGTCCACTTGGTTGGTTGTACTGAGGAAAAAGAAGGGACTCTCTAAATCCATTACCTCTTCGTGGCCTCAGGTTCAAGGAGTCAGATTAGTCCCCTCTGGTTCTAGGGTTGTGTAGTTCTACAACTATCGATCAGTCATTTCTATTGGTTTGAACTAGCTTTATTTTGGCCCTATGGGCTCTCTATGTTAAGGGTACAACACCCTATAAATGCTACTTATTTTATCAAAAACATAGGAAATATTAGTTTAGGAAAATTATAAAATTAACAATTGATTTTGGCACATATTTGAAATGGGCTCTCCCACTCCTACTCCCGCACATTCGTTTCCTATTGCAATGATCCATGGTTCCTCTACATTTGTTGTTGGTGTTTTGTTTGGCTTTATTTCATCTACTATTGGGGTTTTGTTCATCATCGGTGATCTTCCTATTACTGCATTTGTTGTTGCGCCATTTGACTCTATTTCGTCTCCTATCACAAGTGTGTTGAACCTATCTTTGGTGCAACCATGGGTTCTTTTGTTGTTACTAGTGATCAATTTTCTATTGTTGTTGTTGCACATTTTTCTCTTGTTGTTAGTGGTGTCAGGGTTTCTACTAGTGCCTCCCCTTGATACCGAATTTTGTTGTTGATGGACACAACTTTGCTCAAGTTGTTAGTTCCGATGTTGATTGCCCATTGAGAAAGAAATCTCGTCCTCTTGTGTAAAATCATCCCTAGTGGTGCTATACGACCAAGATGTGGTGGAAAATGAGGACTTCTACCAACATAGGCATTTGGTTGCAAATTGTCCAATATGTGGCCTTCTCTTCCCGATCTTCATAAATGGGTGTTGGATTCAGGGAGGCCTCTCAAACTCTATGGTGGAACTCTATGCGGATAAGATTGAGCTATTCCCTTGTACTAGAGGTTTTTTCATTTTCTCCTTTGCCTCCTCTAAGGACAGAGATTTGGTGCTAGGTAAGATGTGGGCTTGGGAGGAGCACTCTCTCTTTGTTAAGCCTTGGTCAACCTCCTTTAATCCTCTTACTAAGCCACTAAATGTGCACCTGGTGTGGGTTAGACATGAATCTCCCTCTACAATTTTGGGATCCTTCATGTTATGAGGCCATTGGTAACTCTATTGATCGCTTCTTGAAAGTTGATGATTCTACTTCATTCATGGGGCACTCCACATTTGCACGCATTTTGGTGGATATCGACATCTCTTAACCCTTCATGGAGATGTGATTTTGATGGCTGGGGGCAAGCCTTGGACTCAACCTCTTATTATGAGGGCCTCCCCTTTAGATGTCATCAGTGCTTCTCCATTGGTCATCTAGCTATGAACTATCCTCTCGCATTGCAAGGGCTCTACTACATGGTGGAAGGATGTTAATGATAACCACTTAACTATCCATACTCCTAATTATTCATCGAATGACTCCTCCCAAGATGATGTGTCTCTTGCTTCTGGTGCGGCTCCAATGCCCTTAAACTCAACGGTGGAACCTCCTACCCCTTTCAAACTGACCTACCCTTGGCTTCAAACCCCCCTCATTGTTCTTCTTGTGTTGATGGACTCTTGGTGGGGGAATTCCCCCTTGATTCACATTTTCCTACACATGTGGGTGCTCCCTCTTCATGTGTTGATGAGTCCTCTATGCAAGTTTCTCCTCATGCTTCCCCTTGTAAAGAGAATTTGGATGGAAGGATTGCTTGGATTGTTGTTTGTAGGAGGAAAGGTCTTCCTTATTCCTCCCAAACTCAATCTCATGTTGTGGGTGAAAGGTCAACTCCCTCTTGACCTAGGTTTGTCTAAGTGGGACATTGGTGGTCCCTGCTCTCTTTTTGTCTATGGTCTTGTTTGGCTACTTGGCTATAGTTCCTCTTTCTCTTGTTTGTATTGTTTCTTTGTTGTTTATGGGCCCTTGTTTCTCGCTTCTTTTTATCTATTTCTTACTTGTGTACAAGGGTTTGGGCCCTTTCAAAATCCTTACTTTTTATCGAAAAAATACAGAATACAAGTTAAATAATGTAGTTAAAAATGTAATATAAAACTATACAAAACGACATTAATGACCAAGAAACAAAACACAAAACTAGGACAACAAGGTCTCCTAGTTACAACAACAAAAATTGTTAAAGCTACAACAACAATATTTACATCAAATTTCCAAAGCAAAGTCTCCTTGTTGCAGCAGAAAACTGTAACAACAATACCAACTATGTTAACAAATACAACAATGGCAATATCCAGTAGAACTTAAGAGCAGCAAAAGAAACCAACAGTCACTTTTGCAACTGGAACCTTAAAGCTTGAGCAATATGAGAACACTTTTTATTAACACTTGATTCACTTGAAGCTTGATTTGTTGAATCTAGAACTTTATATTTGGATTCTTTTTGGACTCCACTTGCGGTTGTGAGAACAAAGAAGCAAGACAGTAAAATATATCAAAGTAAAGCCTTAAAACTATAAATGCTAGGTGATCGCTACAATTATTGAAAATTGCTTTACATTTGTTTCTCCATAAATGCAACAAAATGTCATGTCTTAACACTAGCGGCAATAACATTTTCATGAAGTTTGGTCCCAAGTAAAGCCTCTTTCCATTTTAGTTTATGCTCAAAAATAGCAGGAAAGTCATTAATATAGAGTTCCATTGCTTTTTAACAAGTTGGCACCCCCAAAAAGTGTGTCTCATATCTTCATTTATTAAGCAAAAAGGGAATTTAATCGACTATAACCTAATACGCTTCAACCTACCACCAATGGGCAGCTTACAGTGTAATAATTTCCAAGCCAATAATTATGCATCTGAATTAGCTTCTGATTTCTAAATTTGAGTAGACAATTTTGCCCAAAATTTTTCACTAAATCTACATTGCCATTGAGATTCAAGTGAGGATTCAAAAGCAAGAAAAGAAGTAATAGTAAATATAACTTTTTAAAAAGGAAAAATTAAGAATGGCTAAGTTGCCAACCATAGCCAATATTTGAAGAAATTGCAATGAATAAGGGTGCATAATTTCATAGAAAAATCAAGTGGCTCCAAAGAATTAATGAAAATCAATAAATGTTTGTAATTGTTGCTTAGACTAAATTGAGTTTTGACAATATTCCATGGCAGCCAACTCAATGTAGAAAAATCCCAAAGGTCTTCACCATTGTGAACTTTTTTAAATAGAAAATATGACTATTTTGAAATACTTAAAGCTAAGGGCTACTCATGATAAAAGATAAGTTTGTTCCACCAAATGGATGAAGTAGAGAAGTTGAACCCATGTTGAAGAGAGGTGTCTCTTCATTTTAGAAAATGACAGATATATTGCCAAGCCTTCCAAACAAATTGAAGGGATGGAGAATCATTAACTGAAAACAAAGCAGCATGAAGGATTTTGTGAAGCCATCCCACCAATTGCCACTTACCTTTAACTAAAGCTAGGTTAATTTTGTTACTTATAAGAATCTTCTATGGTTCTTCACCTTTGACAACTCTTATAATCCATTTAGCTGCTAAACAAATTCCTTGAGTTTTCGGGTCAATTAGCCCCAAACCTCCTTTGCATTTAGGTTGAATGCAATGAATCCATGATGTGGATATAAATCCCATGTTGTCATCCCATTTAGTCCATAAAAAATGGCAAATAAGTTTAATTAGGTCTTAATAACCTTTCTTAGAGGGCATCCAACAAGATGAATATTAAACATGTGTGACAAGGAAAATTTTGTTAGCAACTTGGATTTTACCTGCCAAAGAAAGAAATTTATTTCCCCAACTAAAAAGTTTATTCTTGAGTCTATTAAGATAACAACTCCTAGTTTTGTGTTTTGTTTCTTGGTCATTAATGTCATTCTGTATAGTTTTGTATTGCATTTTTTAAATGCATTCTTTCCCTTGTAATCTGCATTTATTTGATATAAAGTAAGGATTTTGAAAGGGCCCAGTCCCTTGTACACAAATAAGAAAAACAAAAAGAAGTGAGAAACAAGGGTCTCGACCCTATACAAAGGTTGTCAAAAGGTTGGATGAAATAAGCCCAAACAAGCCATAAACAACAAAGAAACAATACAAACAAGAGAAAGAGGAACAACTGCAGGCAAGTAGCCAAACAAGACAATAGACAAAAAGAGAGCAGGTACCACCAACGTCCCACTTAGACAAATCTAGGTCAGGAGGAAGTTGACCTTTCACCCACAACATGAGTATGAGTTTGGGAGGAGGAAAAAGGAAGACCTTTCCTCTTGCAAACAACAATCCAAGCAATCCTTCCATCCAAATTCTCATTAAAGGGGAAGCATGCAGAGAAACCTGCATAGAGGGCTTGTCAACACGTGTAGGAAAATGTGAATCAAGGGGGGATTCCCCCACCAGGTGTCCAACACAAGAAGAACGAGGGGTGTTTGAATCTAAGGGAAATTCATTCTGAAGGGGGTAGGAGGTTCCACCAGAGTTTGAGAGCATTGTAGCCGCACCAAAAGCAAGAGACGCGTCATCATCCTTGGAGTCATTTGACAAATAATTAGGAGTATGGATGGTTAAGTGGTTATCATTAGCATCCTTCCACCATGTAGTAGAGCCTTTACAATGCAAGAGAGGATAATTCATAGCTAGGTGACCAATGGAGAAGCACTGATGACATCTAAAGGGGAGGCCCTCATAATCAAGAGGTTGAGTTTTCTGGCATGAGCAAGTTTGCCTTGGAGGGATTTTTCCTTGTATTTAGTGCATTAAGTGATGGTAATACACCACCAATCAATCCAATAACCTCCATCTAGTTTGGGTAAAGACTTCCAAATCCCCTCAAGGGGAGCCAAACAAATAGGGGTCAAATAAGAAACATTTAGTTTTGAGAGGGAGAGGATTCAATGTTAGAATTTTTAATTACATAGATGTTGCAAACGATGGGATAATGATATGAAAGAGTTGTAGAATAATCCACTTGGACACACTGACCCAAAGGATCATGAGCCAATGGAAAAGTAGGAGCTACATAAAATCTATCCAACCTACTCATTTTTTTGTCACCTCCCATTCTACAGTTGGACCAAGTCAACCAATTTGTAGAATGGCTAGAAAATTTATCAGGAATAGGATCCACCATGCCCAAAGAATTTTGACAAAACAACCCACTATCAAATTCCTCATTGTTGAGATTAACTATTTAGACCAACTGCAATCTTGAAGTTGTTCAAACATGTTAAAGTCACCACCAAGGATCCAATCCGCATTGGGTGAGTTATTGACCATTCAATCCTAGAGTTGAAGTCGTTCTTTAGTAAAATTGGAGGCATAAATAGAACAAAATCCTGTAGACCCAAACGCAAGAATTAGAGGGGTCTTCACCCTTATCAATGACAAACTTTGAGACCCATGGTGAAATCCCAATAACAGCTCCACCTTTGCCATCAGGTTTCCTCTTCATCACTACCTCTTCTACTTTATACTTATGATGAGGGAGTGAAATCCCTCTTAACGTTCCGCTAGAGGAGTCTAAAATTCATGATGAAGAATAGTAAAAGAATCCTCGTGTCAAAACATTGAAGTTGTTATCAAGAGTAAGTTCATGCTCTTTGCTCTCACGATCTTTGCCAGTGGAAGAAGGGGACCTGGATCAATGACAAGGGCAAGAAGGGGCAAAGGAGTCACAAGTGTGTGGTTGAGGAGAGGAATGATGAGGAGGAGAAATAGGCTCATGAGCAGCCAACTTGGGAGAGGAAGGAGGAGAAGAGGAAGGATGCTCACGAGGCGTAGAAATCGCATCTTTAAAAGAAGAGGAAGGCTCAACAGGCACATCTATAGGGGTGCAAGGAATGACAGAGGAAGAAGGTGAATTATTAATAACAGGTGAAGAGCAAGGGATTGAGAGGAAGTATGGTCACAAGACTAAGAAGAAAACAAGGGTGGTTGAACAATTTTGTTCCTTCTAATAAAACACTCAGATAAAATGACCTTCTTTCCGACAATTAAAACATGCATTTGGCTTATTCAAATAAACTATAGGCTGATCTTATTCAAAACCTAAGCCAATAAGTTTAATATTCTCTGGCAAGGGTTTGTTCAAGTCAACTTCCATACAGGGTCTTGGATGAACCCTTAAACTTGAAAATTTATCAAAGTTAAGCTTACACCAAATAACTCTCTACCTAGTTGAGCCACAATGTCCTTTAAAAATGGTCCAAAGGCTAAATTAAGGGGAGCTCAATCCACATGGGATAATGCGACTGAGACGATCCTTCAAGATGACAATTAAAATTTCATGCTTGCAAGTAACATATTTGCCCACAAATAACCCAGTTGCCATATTGTAAAACAACTTGAACATGATCTGTTGATTTAAACATGTATGAAACATACCCTTTGCCAAGGCCTCTTAAGGCTTCTATTTCCCAACCGTGATTTCCCCAACTTAAATGAGCCCATTTATAAAAATATGTTTCAAAAGGGATGCCTTTTATGAAGAATAAAACTACAGTTGTGTTTTGACATTCAACATTAACATCCATAATTTCATCGAGAAGTTATATTTTTTAAGTTTTACTCGATTGCATGGACAGTTGATCTTTTGTCGTCAATTCATCCAATGCTTTGCTCGAATTCAAAATCCTACTTACCTCAATCAAAAAATTAACACTTGATCTTTGTTTATTTAGTCACTTGTCATTATTTATATTTCAATTCTTCAAATCATATAAATCAATAACTTATCTATACGACATGTTCAATCTATCTCCAAAAAACTTAGATTCCAAGAGGTTTTTTCAACAACATTCTCCCAAGAGCCCTCCAGATTTTTTAAAGGTAAATTCCAAAGATGGGTAATCTCCCCAAAAGCAAAGTTGTAGACAATAACTACCGAAAATCCCTCAAGACATGAAAAAAGCATTGTGAAGTTTCATTTAGAAATTGTCTTTTAACCATGCTTTTAAGAGGTGAAGATTTATTTCTTGAGATTGAAAGATTTCTAATATTGAATATTAAAAAAAACTACATATATGTATAAATAGTGATTCCTTGGAATGAAATGTATTGTTTATTTCCACATCTACAACTACTACTTCATTTTCCAAAAAACAACCAAGTGCTTTTGTATTAATTGAAGAGTGTATGAAAATTGTACATGTTCTATTAGTATGATCAAGGTATATTACCTAACTAATTTCATATTAAGTCCTCTTCACACTTACATCATTAAGATTACTTATATCATTTACTTATCTTGTGTCTCATATTGTAAGAATAAGATACTTGTCATGAACTTAGTTTGTCCAAAGATTTCATCTTAGGTTTCATCCTTATTTTTATAATAAGAAATTCTTCATGGTATATTGTATCAATTTCATTTTGCATCTAATGAATTCTTAAAACTAACTTTATAGCATTTCAATTATTCTCTCGTGTGGAAGGTTGTTTTGGTTGCAAGTAATCCTTAAAACTATTGTGGGATTGATCAAGAAACCTTACGTGGTATCAAAACTCTAGGTCTAAAATTCCCTTCCCTCTTTTCTGAAACTTAAGAGAGTTCATATGATGCAACCTAGTGCACAAAGGACCTCATGGTTGTGCTTGAAAGGTCAAAAGACCTATAAATCCATATAGGGTGCAATAGAGTTTGGTATCAAAAAAGTTCAAAGCTCTATTTGTGGGTTTGCAAAAATTGATATCAAATTATGTATGGTTGATGAATTTATACAATTCCACAATCATATAGATTGTACTCACTTGTATGTCATCACTACACAATCAAAATCAAAGAATATTCCTCTACACTTCATACATCTCAATTACACAATAGTACGATTTGATTTTAAAAAAAAACTTACATAACTTATAATTGTCAACACAAGGCTGACATCATCAGCTACCAATCCTCATCCCTTAGCCCTTAGCACATGTTCACATGGGTGACTAATGCCAAAGCTATGCAGCTCACTTTTTAAAAGAACCCTAAAAATATAGTTTTACTAAAAAAGACCATAACTTGGACATTCGCTATCATATTTTTGCATATAAAGAAGCATTGGAAAGCTAGTTCAAACACTACCCATCCATCCACTTGATTTTGTTTAATTTCTCCCAAGTACATGTTATTTTAGTTTGAAGTTATTTTTTTCTATTTTGAGTTGTACTCTATATATTTTGTAAAAATGGGACCACTGTTTATGTTGCGAAAGATCCAATTTCACATGTCTTAATCTCTAATCTATATATAAAGTGTCTTATAATTGTAAAATCGTGGGTTTTTCAATTCATCTTTTTGTAATCACCCTAAAACAAAGTGAACTATAAGTCTCGACAAGGCAAAACCCTACATCTTAAGTGGCTTCATCTCTTGCCCCATCTCTATGGAATTGTTCATAAACTAGGTTCAACTAATCAAAACAAGCATAGGATATCAAAAATGATCATATCCTTACACTAATTGATACTAACATTGATGTTTATAGTATGTTTTTTATCTCACATATTGAGTGGAAAATCTTCAAAGACCCACATCTCCCTCCATTTTTGAATGATCTTGGTGTGGACAATATTCTACCCTTTGAGAAAAAGGAGAGGAAAGGTCCTTTTATAGTCCATGATACCAAGCGATCTGTTTTTGGATCTACAAATGGCTTACAATATATGAGACTCCTCGTACTCCCAATATGAAGGAGGCACCTAACTCGTGCTCCACAATACGAGGTGTACATACCTTACCCCCGACAAGATTTGAACTTGTGACCTCTCTTTCAAGAGTACAAGTTCTCCACCATTAGGCCAACTCAAGTGTACAAAGATCCTTTGATGATTGTGATAACCTACCATATGACAAATCTTCATAGTTGTGATGAAATTGAGGCTTTTCCTAATGCTCCTCCTACAAAGATCTTAATTAATTCTTCAACTTTTATGACTCCTAATCCAAATTGAAAGGCTTCATCTTCTTATCTTGAAACCAATATCTTGAAGTTGAGAATTCTTGCATTCCAACATTGGCACAATCATTTCAAGTGTTCATATTCAAACATCTTGTGTGGGACACATCATCATTAGATGGCCATTTTAGTAGACAATATACATCAAGATCGTATCTCATCTCTTGTTGCTGCAACTCATTTTTCATAGGAGTTACACCATAATCTTCCAAACTTGTGACATTGAGATGATTTGATAAATAGTCTCATTTTACATATTTGATACACTTATTAACATCATATACCTCATATTCAACAATAAACATTGAAATGGCCGTGGGCGGGAGGAAGCCTGCTCTGCAACGGGCATATAGGTTTGTTGCGACAGTGGATTCGGCTCTGCTGCAGGCGGAAGGGTTGGCCGCGGCTGTGGCCACGTCTCTGGCTGGGGTGTTGGACGAGGTTCCTGCTCCTGGCGTGGGTGTTGTGCTTGTTCCTTTTGTTTTTGCTCAGGGGTTGTTGGTTGTTTCCTCCTTTGTTTCCACTAGGGGATCCACTGGCCCGGTTCCTGGCTCTGCTTTCTCTTCCGTTGGGGACCCCTCTGTCCCGGTCCCTATCCTTGGTCTCTCGTCTACTGGGGGCCCCACTGCCCTATTGCCTGTGGCTGAGGCTGGCCATTGCTTGGTTCCTCATGCTGCTGCTGCTACGGGAAAGACTAGATCTTTTTCTGATTCTGCTAGGGGAGGTGCTTGACCTCCTCCTCATGCTCGTAGGTGCCTTCCCTGCACCCAAGACTCCCCTGTGGTCATTTGTGGACCTGAGATCATTGAGAATGAGGATTATTACTCGAAAACAAGGGTGGTCTGCAAGTTCAATGGGCTTTGGCCCTCCCTCCCGGATCTCCACAGTTGAGTGTCGGATTTTTGGAAACCTTTGGTTATTGGGGAAATCGAGCTCTACCCTTGCGCTAGGGGTTTCTTTATTGCTACCTTTGCCTCCCCTCTTGAGCGGATCAGTGTTTTGGACAGGGGATGGATGTGGGGTATTCATTCTTTGTCCATTAGGCCCTGGTCTCGCTCTTTCAACCCCCTTACGGAGCTGTTGAACAGCAGACTGATTTGGATCCGTCTGCCTAATCTTCCTCTACAGTTTTGGGAGGAATCTTGCTTTGAGGCCATTGGCAACTCCATTGGTCGTTTCCTTTTGGTGGACTACACAACTCGAGAGTTTGGACATACTACGGTTGCTCGTTTGCTGGTTGATTTGGACATCTCCAAACCCCTCCATGGGGATGTGGTTTTGCAGGTGGAGGACCGACCTTGGAAGCAGCTCTTGGACTATGAGGGCCTCCCCTTCTGATGTAGGTGTTTTTGTGCGAGTCATTTGGCTGCTGCTTGTCCTCTTGCCCGTCGCAAGGTCGCTGCGTCTTGGTGGAAGGATGCTCTCTTGGACCACCTCACGATGGGCTCTTCTCTGGATTCTTCTTCTACTAGGGAGGACGAGCTTGCTGCTCCTCTCTCGTCCTTCCCTTCTAAGGATCTTCTTACGATTCATTCTACGACATTGTTCAAACTGTGCCTGACCGATCTCCAACTTTTGATGTCGCTGCTCTGTCAATCCTTATCTACCCTTTGCAGATTTCCTCTTTGATTCCTATGGTTGACTCGATCTCTGTTTCTCTGATGCCATCTCCTTCTTTGCCTGGTGGCTCCTCTTCTATAGTGTCTGGGGTTGAGCCACTCCTCACTCTTTCCCCGTCGGTTCCCTCTGAGCCCCCTTGGTCGATTGTCCTGTGGAAGAAGAAGGGGCTCCCTTGTTCTGTTGCTGCTTCTCAACCCCAAACTCGTGGAGCCAGCCTTGACCCCTATGTTTCTGGGTTTGCTTAATTTTTTTAGGTCTCTACAACTGTCCGTCTGCTATTGCTGGTTTTTCCTCTAGTTCAACATTCTTCTTGAACTATGTTTTCTTTGGCCTTTGAGCCCTCTAGTTCAACATTCTTCTTGAACTATGTTTTCTTTGGCCTTTGAGCCCTATGAATAGGGTACAGCACCCTGTAAATTCTGCTTAATTTTTCAAAAACATCATATACCTCATCTTGGATTTGTTTTTTTCAAAGGGACAAAATGTTGTTCAATGTTTCTTAGATCTCCATCATCATTTGTCGAGCATCCACCATCATTTTGGGTGTACTACATAGTCTTTATAAGATTAATACACTTGTCATAATTTTAATTTTTCCTAGAATTTCATTAACGTCTTTATAACAAAAAATTTATTTCCTATTGCCACCAGTTCCATTTTGTATCCGATAAATTGACTTGTAGCATTTTCAATGCTTCTCTCTTATGTGGAAGGTTGTTTTGGTTGCTGATAATCTTTCAACTACTATGAAGTTGATCAACAACTCTTACAAATTATACCCTTAACCTGCCCATATTCCAAACATACTTTTTGGTATCTACCAATTTGCCCTTCTTTTATTGAGAGACTGTGTTCTAAGATATCATGTCTATGTTTGATCGCTCACTTGGAAATCTAGCTTCTGGTAGTTGAGGTTTCTAATAACGTTATCTTCAAATCTAATCAAATAAGTTAGTATTAATCAATCTGAAAAGTAAAAACACAACAATCTTTAATAAATCATGTTGTCCTCTTGAATGTGCTATTCAGGTGCTTTTCGCTAACATCGTTTTTCAGATGGCGTCACCCTCTAATCTCGTGAAATATCCTTTTTTAGCCAACCAGAGACTGATGTAACAGCTCAACAAGATCCAAGATTAAACTGCTCAACTGGCTGCCAACCTGGCAAAAGATCAAATGCTTGACATCCAGGACTAGTGGATTGTAGTACCAGCTCAGAATTACATGCTCAAGACTAGATTTGCAGTAACACGTTCCAAACATCCAGATTATGCTCTGTGCTATGCAGGGAATATCCTTCAAGCTTTGGACGGGCTGTTACGCACCTATGTTGTTGATTGTTCAGCACTTGTTTTCATTCAATTTCTACTGTTGGACCTTTGTTGGCTGATCTGTGCCTAAATTTCTTTCTACTATTTCTGATCAGCTTTTGTTCGTATTAATAAAATTTAAGCGTGAATTCAAATCATCTTTTCCTTTTTTTTCTAAACCCTCGTGAATGATTTGTGTCATCCATGCAATTTAAAGTTGTGTCATCTATGCAAAAAGGTAAGGAGGTGTCAGTAGGTTAAACATACCCAAAAAATTGAAAAAATGATTTTACTTTTCGTTATTTTGCTCTAATAGACAGATACCAAAATAAATGATTTTGCTTTCAATATTTTGCTCAAATTAGACCGGCTCCTCAAATATATAATTGGTTCCTCATTGCCGAAAGTGTCAAAAAGAGATTTTGGCAAAACGAAGAGACTGAGTGATTTGCATATAACCCACCATGTCAAATAGATAGCCCCATCTGCAGAAAACCATTGCTATAAAACATAAATAGTTGAAACAACCTTTTACGTTAGGTAGAATGACCTTACCTTGGTCAAGTAAGTTCAGAGGGTTCGTAAGTACATCGTGTTCAATATGACAATTGCTTTGACATCAAAATTCAAATGTTTGCGGGCATTATTGTCTGTGTAACATTTAGCAACATTAAGTACTTTCTCAAGTGCGTCCAAGCAAAAGCTTTGATAAAACAAAACTTCCTAGTAAGTACTTAATATTATTTTATTCAGAACATAAAAGCCATCGACCGATTTTATGCCAAAAAACTACTTTCTCAAGTGCGTCCAAGCAAAAGCTTTGATAAAACAAAACTTCCTAGTAAGTACTTAATGTTATTTTATTCAGAACATAAAAGCCATCGACCGATTTTATGCCAAAAAACTTACACAGAAAGAAAAAGCCCGAGTAACAAAAAGAAGCAGATCTGATACGTTCGCAGGCAAAGGAAATATCAATTAGAGTGACAACTGGAAGCAACCACTTATTTAATCATTATCGGAGGATGTGATATAATTTCCCAACAGTCCCATTTATCGTATATAGCAACCTATATAAAGTTATAAACATTGTATTTTTCTACTTCCAGAAACTTTCAAGGACTCTCTAAATGCTTTCTCCAATCTTTCAGACAGAAGAGAATCTATCAAAAGAAGATGAGAAATATATTTCTCAGCTTTCCAAATTTCCAACGATGTTCCTGGGAAGCCAATAACATTGTACTTTCAGAAGTTTTCACGGCAGCTTTTCTAGATGCTTTTATCAATTTTTTTAATGGAATATTTTTATATCAATTCAGATAAGCTGAACCCTCTTCCATTGAGAGCGAAAAACTGAGTATCCATTCTGTCAAAGTTGTCTGTAAAACAATCATGACCTTATCCATATGATGTTGAAGCCTTGCAACTTAGTAATACTTGATCCCTAATAGACTTATTCCGAATCATTCAACTTCACCAACAGACCAAAAACCCACTGACCCAATCCATCGTCCATCTAGATTGATCTCAATATTATAGAGACGTGAGTATTTCTATTTCTCAGCTTCCACGAATTTCCAACAATGTGCCAGACAAATAATAGATGCCCCACACAACGAACATCATCCCGACATGCACACAGATAGCCCATATTTGATTCAAGTCACCTCAAATACATAACGTAAACATATATTATTCATATACAGCTATTACATTGAACTGGCCAGAGACCGAATATATTAGCTTTTATTTTCTCAAAAAAAAGATTAATTCTCGTATCTGGATTCCAAATCTACTGTAGTAGTAGCACTGAATAATTAATATTATAATCGAGGTGCATTACCAATTTAGAGGAAAAGCGCTTCGAAAAAAATCACTCATTAGAAATTTTGAGGTCAACGTAGAGAAAAATTTCAGCTGTATATAGTTAAAAGTTCTATATCCAAATATTATGCCATCTCTGTCCTCCACAAGAAAATAATGCCAACGACTCTAACATATAGAATAATCCAAAATGGTCTTCATTTTACTTCTCGATAGTAATGGATATGTTGATTCAAAAATATATCAATGTCCATAAGTAAATTTTGTATTATATATTTTGTTGCAATCAGGAACTTTAACAATTTAAGAGTATAGTCTAAGACTCTGTGGCATAACAAATGAAAAAACACTTCAACTGGTTAGAACTTCCATTGACTTGCATGCTCCGTCTAAACATGGTCAGAGGATCGCTTGTGAAGCTTCTGCTCTGTTAAAGTGTGTGTCTTCGTTATTATACTGTCCTTCAGACTTTGATGCCAGTTATTGTTACAGATGATCTCATATCTGTTAGGGCCATCTACAGAAATTCCATTCCCAGCGTACCGTGTTATTACTGTTCTTGTCACATTTAAGTTCTTTTAAGGATTTTTTCAGTGGCTCCCTAGAGATTGAATAGATTTCTTGCTATCAATGTTATATACGTACCTTGTGCAATAGCTTCCTTGGCAATCTCAAGGCCAGTCCCACTTGATCCTTCTGTTATAAGGGCATGCTTATCTTCCAAATATGGAATACAAGAGATATGATTTCCATACAAGCAAGAGAAAGCAGATGAAGATAATGGATACTGCTACAGACAGGCCCCAATCAATTTCAAAATGCTATTTCTACTTCTCTAGTACAGTGGATCTACAGGCGACCTAATATGGAAAGCCTGTGATACCATGGACTGAACAAAATATGACAGAATGACCCGTTAGTTAAAGCAATGGACCCCATTGGGCATTAATGGGTGAATAAAAAATCCAAGTCAATTCTCTAGTGGGGAAATTGTTAATCTAACAACCCAGCAGCAATATGCACTTGAAAGCCATTCAATGCCTTTAGCGTTCTACCTATGGCAGGTTGTTAATATACCAACTTAACACATTGCACATCTTATGACGTTGAATGATCTTTACAAGTTAGTTTTTGTAAATGGATTAATGTCAGGGTTGTTTAGATGTTAGCCTTAAGGAAGCCTTGGCTTGGTTTTATATTAGCTGCATTTGTTTGCAGATTTTGAAGCAACAGTACTGGTGATAAGCGTGCCCTGAGAATGCATAGGTTAAAGTTTGACTGGAATCTTGGCAAGTGTCAAGTAATGCATGTTCCTTTGCAGCCCTATTGATACTTATTTCTTTCTACTCTGCTTTGTTTCAAAATTTAAAAAAAGTTTGAAGCCATAATAATTCACACTTTATCTTAACTTTCATCATTTTCCAAAACACCTTTATTATTAAAACAGGTATGACTCCTACAGTTCACTCATAGGATTATGGACACACGCTGCACACTTGGTCTTTTCAACAGAGACCCCAGAAAATTTAAGAAAAATGCCAATAAAATCTGGGTGTCCACATTAACCTACTGCTTGATAGAGCCCCGAGTCTTTTCCAGGGGCAGCAGGTATCAACATTTTTGCAGCCAAAGAATGCAAGCAACATGAAGCTCACTCTGTTTCATCAGTGTAGATTTGTCGTGTACCATACGCAGAGAAAAACCGTTTCTTTTATACAAATAAAGCCGACATAAGGTGCACTTTAACCTCTTTTCTAAAAAAAGCCAGCATGTTCTATAAAGAAAACAACCAGGTATGCTTTCACCTCTTTTATAAAGAAGAGCCAACAGTGTGAGCTTTCATCGTTGTCAACAGTCAAAAATCATGATTGCAAAACCAAAGGCTGATCCTGGTAGATAAAATATATAACCAAACAAAAGACCTTAAAAGCAGATATTTTGTAAGAGTCGAAAACACCTTACAAACATTTAGCTAACAGTGTCAAACTCATAGAAAATTTGTTGGTATTAGGCATAACTAGAAAAGTTGCAACCAATATAGAAAAAATCTTTATTGACACATCTTTGGCTCACCATTTGTATAAAGATTACTGAAACTGTGTGTACGTTCTAATTAACCATACATGAAATTATAGCCATAATTTGTGAAATTTTATTTGACTCACCAACAATTCAATGTTTAGACAGGACTAAGTAGATATTTATAATAATGTGAAGTCATTTGCCTTTACAATTAATAAAACCTCATTTGACTTGTCTGAAATAAACTGGTTGGTATGAGTTTTCCACAGCCCATTAAGTAGAATGTAAGCTTTTGGATTAAACTGTGAATAGAAAATATACACACAAGTTTAATCCAAAAGCATGCATTCTAGAATAAAATGATAGAAGTCACACAACTACACAGATATTTACACAAACGATCACTTGCATTCATGAGCATAACACATGAACTCTTGAACCAAATGAATCAAACAGAAAAGAATTTATTTTATGAAGACACAAATAGAAAAGTCTTCTGAACCAGAAAATACAGTTTTTGAGTCTTTGACTATTACAACAAGCCAGCTTGGCCAGACATTAAAGACAATCTCATCTCTCATCTAATCTCACAATCTTTAATATTAGAGCAAATTGTAGGCCACGTATTATATATACACATTTTTGCAATTTAATCAAATTGCATTTTCAAAAAAAAAATTGGAGGATCGTTTCTTTAACTCTAATAACAAGGAAATGCGTACAATCTGAAGAGATCTCTTTGGGATAGAAAGGTGCCAATGTACACATCAGATCTAAAAATAAAATAAAATTTTCACGCAGATCAAGGTTCCTTATAGAGAACCCTCGTCATCTGAGCATGAAACCTACAGTACAGTTATATTAGATGTATTTCACCGATTGTAGATGAGGAGCAATTCCATAAAGTTTTGCAGGAGAAGATTATGAATATTCAATGAAAAGACCTCCTCGTAATTGGAAATAGCCACACTCTAATCTCGAACCAATTTCATGTGATCATATACTGAAATAGCAATATTCTATTACCCATTTCTTCTTTGTACATTATAGTCAAAAAGAAAAGGCCCATGTAACTAAGCCTGAGACAATTTGGACTCAACCACCAGCCTCAGATGATATAGATCTGCCTATGCTCCTATGACACAAAAATGGGATTGCAATTTGCTGTAGTATTTCTAACGCATTTTTTTTACTGATTTCCCTGAAACATGGGAAGGAATGAAAGATCCCAGGCATGAGCGCCCATTTACATAAATCAGAGGAAAAGCCCGCAGATTCAGACACCCAAATCCACACAAGCAACACCTACTAATCAAAAAAGCAGGATTCAAATTAAGTTTGCGACCACAAACTTTAGGAGGAAAACAAGTAAAACATACCATCACAGACGCAATGATATGCCCCAAAAATTCCTGTAGTCTTTGTCGTCGTCGTCACAGTCGCAAGGCGGCAGGTTCAAATCTGGCAACAAAAACTTGCGCTCCTCAGGCCGATTAAAAAGCCTAACCATTTCCGAATTACCTTCAATTAACGGCATTTCATCACATGAAGCAGCGTCAAGGGCTTCATTATCCACAACAGAAGATGACGAATCACAGTCGCTATGACAAGCCGTGGCGTCAAACCCTAACGGCGGCGGCATAACTCCATTCGCCCAATCGTAGCCTCCATTTGCAACCTTCCCTCGCCTGTATCTCTTCGATACAGTACTTTTCTCGCCATTAACTCGCTTGCCGTTATGAAGCACATCTTTGGAAACCCTGGACTTCACAAAACGAGAGCCTGTTCTGTTCAGATCGCCACTTCCTGTGCTCTTCTTCGATAGGCTATTTTTCTGCCCGCTGGAGGATTCTACTGTGCTGCTTTGGCTTGTACTCTGATCATCACAGGGAACAGGAAAATTTGTTTTCGCTTTAGCGCCTCTGAGAGCCCGGGCCGCATTATCGTAGGCACGGGCGGCATCTTCAGCTGTATCAAATGTGCCGAGCCAAACCCTCGTTTTTTTCCACGGATCTCTTATTTCTGCTGCAAATCTTCCCCATGGCCGCTTCCGTACACCTCTGAAATGCACTTCTTTGGACAAAATCGCGCCTTTCGTCTCAATGTCTTGCCAAACATTGCTCTTGAGCATCTTTGTACCAAATGCCGTGCAAAATCAAGCCTAGGGACCAAAAAATGTAGCAAATTTTCTGAGCCGCAGAATTGGCTCAAAACAAAACCATGATCGGCGCCCGAAACCTCAAGGAGGAGGCTCCTGCGCCTGGACTTCTCAAACTTCCAGATATTTTTATTGATGAATCTTTTGAATCCACAGATTTTAAAACTATCTGCAGACACAAACCTTTGAAACCGCGACTTATCAAGAAAAATGTAGATTAATGCTTATAAAAGCCTGGTCTTTCCAAAAAATATCGAGGAATCGCTTTACACCCCCGTCTGTTTTCCAAAAACATGCAGGCAAATACTCTCAACCCTGTGATTCCTTAGGAGAACAGCAGGATTGAAACTTCAAACTCTGTAAACTGCGGACTAGTCCTCTCAAATCTCTGGGTTTCCCTAAAAACTACAGGCTACCCTTCGAACACCAGACCTAGTCATATCCTATCCCACTACAAGTTAAAAAACCCAATATCAGATTTAAAAAAACCGAGCCTTTCAAACCCTAGAGTTATTCACCTCTAACACTACGGCGAATATAATAGGCATCCAATGTCTGAGATTACTCGGATTTTTACAGGGCAACACTTTCAAACCCTGGACTTAACCATCTGGATTCCTGGACAGCGAAATACAAGACAAAACCTACCCTTCAAGAGCAAAAACCGTAAGAGAATACGCAACGGCTTTGATACTTCAACTACTTTGCACAATATAAAAAATAAAATTAAAAATAAACGCTTATTAAATAGCGGGATTTTGTAGCAGGAGGTCTTGAGCCATTACAGAATCAACAAACCCCAAACGATCAGAAAAAAAGACGCCAAAAAACCAGCCAACCAAATGGAAATGGCACCAAGAAGGGAAAAAACCTGAAAAATGAAGTGGGAAAAAACAATAAACTCCACCACGATTTCCTCAGGTCTGTATTCGGCTCTAAAGAAGAAGACGCCCACTGATGCAGACAATCTGCAAATATTATCTTTCTCCTGGTTTGAAAACCTGCATATTTTTTCTTTGAGAATGGAACGATTTGGGAGATTAGAGATTTGGGAGAGGGTTGCTTTAATAAACGGGGCGGGAATCGATCAGGCGACCTGCGAAATTAATTGGGGAGCGTGTGACGAAAAAAGAAGGCAAAAAGTCGGTGCAAAAATTGCGTCAAACAACGTAAAATCCGTCCGAGAAGTAGGCCGTCGGAATACTCATTGCCGGTTATATTGACGGCCGCTTCGCGTCTTTGTTTGCTTTTAAAGAAATTTCAGATCAAACGGATTTGATTTTTCGGTGGAGTTAAATTTTTTGATACTTTATTATTATTATGTTTTACGCGGGATCGTTCAGAGCGAACGGGGCGGAGCCGCACCGACTCTTCCTTCACAAATTAGAAATAACAAAACCAGTTTAACCTAAACTTCCTTCACTAGATACAATTTTTTTTAAACACTCTTTCTTTCTTTTTTATTAAAATTAAATTAAATAGATATGATTTGTATTGATCAGAATTGTTTATAATTTATGAAAAGGTGAGAAATCAAGAGTAACATGAAGAGACAACTAATTTTTCCTTTCATTCGGTTTTTTAAAAAAGAGCAACATATGAGGAGACAATTAATTTAAAACATTTTATTTTTCAATAATAAGTATGGAGTAGTTTAAAATGTTATCTTTTGTGAAAGTTATGTGTATAATTTAGATGTAATGTAAGGTATTTTAATTGTTTTATTTTTATGAAATTTGTTTGAAAGGAAGCGTATAGGGATAATAGTTATAGGAA
Source organism: Sequoiadendron giganteum (assembly GCA_007115665.2). Lineage (NCBI taxonomy): Eukaryota > Viridiplantae > Streptophyta > Pinopsida > Cupressales > Cupressaceae > Sequoiadendron > Sequoiadendron giganteum. The sequence goes on along the minus strand of CM021106.1, from coordinate 567,467,782 downwards.
TTGTAATTTATATAGAATAGTATGTAGAAATCTAAATTTATTTTAAATTGTTTTATTTTTATGAAATTTGTTTGAAAGGAAGCGTATAGGGATAATAGTTATAGGAATTGTAATTTATATAGAATAGTATGTAGAAATCTAAATTTATTTTAAAATATAAGTGATTTTAATAAATTTTATTTATGATGTACAACTTTTTTCTCATTACACTCTCTCTATCATATTACAATCAATGAAATGTTCAAGGAAAGTTACTAAGCTACCTAATGCATAATAAAAGTTTTATTGAAGAAATTACAATCAAACATATATATGGAATATGTTTTTATTAAAGAATAATTCTTATGTTATTTTTTAATAAAAGCTTTATATACCAATGGCAAACAGACACTCTATGGTCCCTTAAACTCTTTCACACTCATGTCATGCCAAAGTACTGTAGAAAAGAAAAATGATAAATTTGATCCAATTTAGTATAAATTTAGACTAAAAAAAGGTATAAAACTTTTACATAATTTCAAAACTTTATGCATAATTTTGATCCCAAAAAAAAACTCTTAAGGGATCAAGACTTGTTTTTGGTAATCTTATAATAAAATGAATTATTCTGACCTTTCAATCACTATACATGTATATTTCAATTGGCTCGCTCAAAACATCTTTTAAAAGAGCTCGTGGAACCGTGCTATCAAACATTTCAAAATCAAATAAAGAATCATATATTTGATCTTCATCATCTACTACCCGATTTAATGTTTGTTCAATAACTCTTTTACTTGTAAATTCCAAGGCATCTGCCACCACCCATAAAGAATATAGGGTGGTGGTAAAGCATTGAGTGGTGGCAAAGCATCGGGCGATGGCATAGCGCCCAGCAGTGGGCAAAGCCATAGTCGATGGGGTTTTGCCTCAACCCCATCAGGGCTTCGCCCATCGCCCTAAAGGAAAATTGAGTGGTGGTGAAGCCTTGGTTAGTGGGGTCTGCTCTCCTTTGGTTGGTGGGGTTGGTGGCCCCTAAGACGTAGTTAGGGTTCTAGCCATTAATCTGGGCGGGGGTCTAGCCTGTAGCGACCCCTCGTCCTGAAGTGAAACCCACCGACCTAGGCCCCCAACCCCATCGGGGCTTCGTCCACCGCCCTAAAGGAATATACGGGTGGTGGCTAAGCCTCAATCTGTGGGGTCCGCTCTCTTTTGGTCAATGGGGTTGGGGCCTTGGGTGGTGGGGTCTACCTTGGGTGGGAGGAAACAAAGTTCGAAGCAATAGCCCATAGAATAGTAAGGACTCCAGACCCCACCACCCTATTTACCTTGGGTGGGAAGAAGAATGGCCCGCAAGACCCCACCACCTAGGGCCCCCACCCCCATAATAGATTGTTGGTAACCATTCTACCAATCACCTCATTCATGTAAAAAATAATAATAAAATAATCTATTCAAAAATCCAATACAATGTACATCCTTCCAAAAGACAAATATTATGATTTAAAACATAATTGCATATTTAAATATTAAAAATGTTTGTAATTTAAATCTTATGTGTACACTATTTTTTTGGGTTAAATGTTAGATTTGGAGTGTATATCTATAAAAAATGACAATTCTCATTTAAATTTTAATTCTCTATTTAATTTGTTTCTTTTTTATTACTTCCATTTCAAATTTAATATACATGTGTATCTACATCAAAACAATAATAATATAAAAGTAACCCTATCTCAATCTATAAAAAAGTGTTGTGGATATATAAAGCCCTTCCTCCCTAACTTTATTTTGTGTAGATTCTATGATTTTGTTGTATATATATTCTTAATTTTTAAAATTAAATTAAGAGCTAATGAAATAAAAATATTACAGAGTTGAATGGTTAAAGGCACAACTTAGCCATTACAATAGTTACAAATTTTTCATCAAAGTTGATACAAAATTAAAAAGGAGATACAAACTTAATATTAATTAGATTAGACAAGTAGTTGTCAATCATTCTATAAATGTTGCAAGGTCACGACTCAAACTTGTAACAATAGGATGTCATATCATGTCATCTATGGAATGCATATTCTTATTCTTCTCATACCTTCATTTAAAACATATCCTTCTAAGCGGATATTGAATTATTTGTTGCAAATGTAGAGAAGATTTTGGAGAAGGCACAAAACAACACAAGAAAATACAAAGAGGCTAAACTCATCATTGACTCAAAATTTGCATTGGAAAATGGAGTGAAGAATAATAAAAAATTTTCCATAAAATACCTCATGGTGGGTTACTAGAACAAAATACAAATATTAGGCTCCTATTATAAATCATCATCTATCAATCTAGTGGAGACATGCTCTTCAAATCCCTAATTCAAGGGCCTCTTCTTCAATGAGACCGCCATCATTTTTAGCCTCTTCAAATTTAGGATCTTTTATTTCACACAAATAAGCTACAAGACACAAAGCACTAATTGTTGTGTGGAATAAAGCTTTACAATGGGTTCTTGGTATGTTTTATCAAGGATCCACTACCTATTTGGGACAATCAAAGGATTTTGTGAATTGACCTACTATGTCTCTAAAGGAATGTCACCTCTCTTACTCATTATATAATTTGATCATAATCTGATTTGATCTTAAATTGTATTTACACTAAAATGTATCACAATTCAATCTAAAAGGGGATTTTGATTTTATAATTTTTTATATATTGGCTGGTTTTGTAAAGATGTTTTCTATCAAGCTTAAAGAATTTGTTTGGTAGTCTTAAAGATGTTTTATGGTGTGGGATGATTTTCTAGCTCAAAAGGCCACATAAGAAGCCTATCAACTAATTATGTAGTGTGGAATCAATTGTTGGAATGGCAAGGTATTAGCATTGGTTGGTATTTATGCATCTAGTGAGGTTATCTTGAATGGATTCAAGTTTGAAGATTTAATCATGAACTTGATGCATTTGCCTCACAAGCTAGTGATTGGCTTGAGAGTGTCCTACAAAAGATTTGATAACGTGACCATTTGGAGAACAATGTTAGAGTAAATGTTATGAACAACAACTTATACTAAAGAACATGAGTGATTAAATAAAGCAATATAACATATATTTTTTCAAAGATGAATAAGTATAATGTGTCTAATAGATATAGTTGGTCACTAAAGCTCTTCTAACAAAGGAGAGGAACTTGTTAACCTATTTCATGATTTTTTCTTTAAGATGGCTTATGAACTATTTCTATTTAAGATGAGTAATTTGAGATGCATGCACTAAAAACTTGAAGATACCACAAGATCAAGAATTGCAATACTCTAAATGCACTTTATAAGCTACTAATATTTTTTTAAATGGTTAAGATTAAGAAGGTCAAATGTTGTGCATGCACAAAAGAGTTCATATTTTTATTTACTAAAATATAACATATTTTTCAATGTGTGCTCCCCCTTTTTTTCTTCATTCAATATTTTTTTAAATGGCTTGATAGAAATATAGTTAAGGGTGAGTACTAGAAGTTGTGTATTTTTTATATTTTATCATTTTTTGCGTATTTTTCAAAGTGGATGCATCCTAGAAATTGAGTTGATGAGCATTAGTGTTACATACCTTGCACAAAAATAATTGAATGTGTAAGCATAAAACAATCCAATATAAAAAATAAAAAAACTTTGATAAGTGTATAAAAGATATAAATACAAACTAACACGTATACATCTAAGGATTATAAAAATATTAGTAAAATAAAATAAATATTAATATTAATGTATTCCAAATAGAAAATATATATATGGTTAGAAAGCCAAGAAGACATGTGACATTTTGGTGGTAATTTATCAAATATTATTATAAAATAAGTAAATATAATGGTGTTGAAGTTGAAAATGCTATTGAAGATTAAAAAAAACATGTCAAACGGGGGAAATTAGAAGCCCAATCTCTTAGGCTCGCTATCCAAACCTGTTCCAAAGCAAAAAGGGTAGGAAATTTTTAATTAAAAAATGCGAGCACATTACATCATGTGCTCGCATTTCCAAAATACAATTATGTTTGTAAAGTGATTTTTATGATTTATAAAATGCAATCACATTTTATATTCTATAAAAAGTCGTCATATTTTGCAAAACATAGAATGTGATCACATTTTGTAAAATTATTTTTATGATCTACAAAATACAGTCACATTTTGTAAAGTTATTTTTATGATTTAAAAAATACGTTCACATTTTGTAAAGTGCTTTATCTGATTTACAAAACATGATCACAATATACCAAACCATAACATGATATCATGTTAAATTATTATTTTTCAATAAAGAAATTGCATAATGGTCAAAATCAATAATTTGGCCACTTTTGGTTCCCCGATTTGGTGCATTTGCTTCTTGCATAGGTCATTGTTACCATGTGATATGTTTATTACTCAACATAGTCACACATGATATCTAGTATTATCAAAAAATATATCTACATAACATATTCAACCATAGAAACAAAATGCCAACTATTAATAATCTTAAATTGGTAGACAATTAGAAGCCCAGTGGCCTAGGACATGAATAATTTTATCTTATTCTTATTTTGTAACTATAATATAATATATATTCATTCATATCTTCACATTGAGAATGATGGCAAATAACTCAATAGTTGTAGGCAAACTCATTTGATGTGTTTATCCTTTTCTAGTCATAGGAATAGTTATTCCTTGTCACATTATTTGTATACTTTTTTATTCCATATTCATTCTAAAGAGATGAATAAGACAAGGAATGGTGATTCCTATTACCAGAAAGAACTGAAAAAATTAAACTAGTTTACCTAGAACTATTTAGTTATCGATCATCCTCCTCAATGTGAATAAATGGGAAAATATGTATTACATGTTAAATAATTAGAAAATGAGATGTAATATTTCATGTCTTAAGATGTTGACCTATCGACTGTTTATCAATTTTAGATTCTTGATGATTGACATTATTTCCTTGGTTAAAGGTTCCACATCTAGCAAATCTATTGGAAACACTAGGCAATGCACAAGATTATGTTGAGCAATACATAGTAGTGCATGATGGGGATTGAACATGGTAAGGAATGATGATTCCTATAACAAAAAGGGGGTGAACACATCCAACCAATTTCTTATAACTATTCAATTATCTATCATTCTCCTACATATGAAGAGCAGTGAATATTTGGTTACAAGACAAGAAGAAGATGTAATAGTGTATGTCTTAAGCCATGGACCTTCTAACTGTTCATTAGTTTAATATTCGTTTTGGTTAGCATTGTGTTCCCATGGCTAAATATTCCATGTGATATAGATCTATCGATGATGCTAAGTGATGTGTACGATTATGCTAAGTCATGCACAATACCATGTAATAAAGTAATGACCTATACATGGCCATGCATGATGACCTACACAATGAAGCCACACACTATGCACAAGGTGCATTTATGAAGGAGAGCATGAGAGCACTAGAGACTATCAAGATATGCACAAGGTTCCCTAAGCTTGTTAGCCACACATTGATCAAGTAAAGTAAAGTTTAATCATGGATCATGCCATTTACCAACTTTGCATATAAATATGCCACATGTGTGGTAGAAATTGCACTTGGGTAAAATGATTCAAATAAGTTCCAATAAGGGGAAAGTGCTAAGACTATAATTTTTACCTTTACAATTCTTTAAAAAATATCAAAATTTAAAAATATATAAAAATAAAAACTCCTTTTTACAATCCTAATTTATTTGACTAACTTAATGATCTAGTAAATGCACAATCTATAATTTATTAATTTGCTTCAAAATTTTAGTGATATATTTACAACAAATTAATCTCATGGTCGAGAAGAAAAACTTGCTCTCCTCCTATATTTTTTATTAATATAAAAAAAACTATATTTGTCTAAAAATTAAAAAAATTATCTAAAAACTTGTCCTCTAAATATTAAAAAATTGTTTCAATTAATATTTTATTTAAATAAATGATATGTGACCACATTCAACTAAATAATAGTTCTTCTAATAACATTCATGAAACCCCAACCTAAACTTCCTTATAAAAAAAACATTTTTAATTTTAAACCTTTTACCTTCAAAATCAACTTAGGTTATGAAACTTCAAGTTAAAGCAATTCCACTCTTGCTATAAAGAGTTCATATCACATGAGGTGCTTAATTAAAGTAAGGTATAATTTGTGTTATGTGACCTTTATTCAATAACTAAATTATTTATGGCTTGGCTTTTGTACAAGTTGTCCATCCAAGAGATATTATCTACATTGGTGTAAATGCTTAATACCTCAAATTGTTAAAGGTAATAATGTATTTATTAAAGAGTGGAGATGCATGGTGTTGAAAAGAGTTGGTTAAGGGTTTGTTTTTATTTAATGTTAATATATTCTAGTGGATACAGTTGGAGAAACTAAGCCCATGCCTAATAAAGGAGCCTTTTCAATTCAAAAGCTTGAACACAATATCTTTGTAAATACAAACTAGAGGTAATGTGACGCTAATACTAAACAATGGTGCAAAGAGTTCTCGTTGGAAATGAGCTTTGGGCCAATTCCCTTTAGCAATAGCTAAAGCCACTTAAAGTGTAATGAATTTTTTGAAGCTTATTCCTTTAGATAACACAAGTGAAAATTTAGAAATAAGATAAATTACTTGTGTTTTGGGGTCGATGATACCTAATTTTCCTTTTGTTTTGGGTTGAAAATAATTAATCTATGAGGTAGCTTTGAAACTTTAAGTAGTATTCCACTTAATTATCATAAAATATTTGATAATATTTATAAGTTCCATGTAGCACCAATTAGATGACGTCTAGTAGGAGGGGAAATAAACAACATGGTTATCGAGGAATAGCTACACCTTGCACTTAAATAGCTCCCTTGATATGACCTTCAAGCTCAATTTCACCTCACCTCAAGGGACAAACCTATAATCTTGCATTTCATGTTTCTTGTCTCTTTCAAATTGAGTATTAAGCTTTCAACTCTTAACTCCTCGCAACTTCCTATAAGACTAGAACTTCCTCTCCTCTTGCCACTTCTCTCTCTTCGCTCTTAAATATATCTACCTCAATATTCTTCACAACTTCCCTCTTGTTCCGTGGATCAACGTTAAATCGAATTTACCAATTAATAAAGGATTTTTATCCAATATAAGTTATTGCCTATGGAACTCAAAAATTGATGTTGAATTCCAAATTTTGGCATGGGATTTCAAACTCCTTTTTGGTTATAGATTCAAGTTCTTTTAAGTCCAATCCATTTCTTGCCCATTTTATATTCTCCCCCAAGAATGCCAAACACATGTTCTAAGAATGTAGATTTGATTTCTTCTCTCAAAATGTTGTCCTTCATGATCTCCCACCATGTTTTAGTCACTTTGTTTCTTAGTTTAGATTTCAAACCAATATAAATATGATTTATTAATCAATAAGATAAATTATAAATAATTATTTTATAAAAAATGGTGTATTATTATGACTCCTCTCTTGTCCACTCATTTTGAAATTGTTTAGAAGATTTACTCTAGCATAATTTTTAAATGGCTAGCAAATTTGTTCTAGAATGCTATTAAGACCAATCAACATGAAACACATGGAGTAGATATAATCCTAGATCTTTGAGCTAAAAACTACTCAATAAGGTCTTACCAGATACATTGAGTCCATCATTGTTGAAACATCCTTCGTAGACACTACTAGTTCCACATTGCATGGTCAATGTGTGATCAATTGAAACCCTCGCACTATATAGAAGCAAATTGTTAAGCATATCAATGAACTAATATAATAGTAAGCCTCAAAACTTTAATAAAAGAATTAAAAGCTCCCATCACTCTAGTTGGGTAGGTATTTAAAAATATTAGACTTAGATTTCCCCAAATCCCCTAATGTCACTTAATTATTCATCCTATCCTTTATTTTCCCCTTCATGCTTCACTTCACACCATTTTATACTAGGTTACCACCTTCCCTATAGCCTATATGTGCCCGAATAGATTAGCACAATCTTCTTTCAAATTTTTAAATATTTTTATTGGTTTATTTCCTAACAATTTTGAAGGAGATAGAACAAATATAAGGCCAATTATCCAAGCTAGAAACTACTCAATAAGGCCTCACCAAATGCATCAATTCTATCATTGTTGAAACATCCTATGTGGCTACTACTAGTTCCACATTGCATGATTGAGCAAAGATCATTTAGAACCACTTACACTATATAGAATCAAACTATAGGCACATCAACTAGCCAATGCAATATTAAACCTCTAAATTTTAATGAAAAATTAAATTCTCATCTCACTTTGATTAGGAAGGTCTTTCAAAAATATTAGAATCATATTTCTCCAAAATCCATAATGCCACTTAATTATTCACCCTATCATTTATTTTCCCCCTCCATTCTTCACTTTATGCCCTTTCATATTGTGTTAGATCACCTTCCCTATAATCTATATTAGCACAATCTCTCCTTTCAAATTTGTAAATGTTTCTCATTGGTTTATTTCCTAACAATTTTGAAAGATTAATGGTACCTCTCTACACATGAGTATAGAGTGTAAAGAACTTCCCTCTTTCATGGAAGTGCTTCATTTATTTCCTTTTCTTTCCTTTCCAATCCCCAAAATTATTATTACATTCTCCTTGTCTACTCTATACAATTTTTGCCTTCCCTTCCCATTGCATGCATCAAACAACCTTTTTTCACATATCTCAGAGGAATTATATTATGAGTGTTTTGAGTTTGAAAAAATGGTGAAGGAGTTTTATTTGGATATCATCTCACGTACCTTCTACATTTACCAAATTATATTGAAAAATTTCCTCCCCTACCACTCTCTTTCAAGTGGACAAACTCAAGGCTAGTTAGAACATTTATTGTCGATGATTGTTAATTGTAGAGTTTGATAAAAGGGATAAACTTTCTCAAACTAGGGGATTTGTAGACAAACATCCTAGACAAATGCCCATTCTCTAAAGAAAAATGAATGAGTCATGTTTGTAATCCCCACATACACATTAGAAAGTTTGATTGACATTATTTGTGAATCACCTCAAATAATTTGAAGCATGTTTGTTTGTTCTCAATACCCTCCTCTCTAAAAAATAATTGTGGTAGGAAAGCAATACCTTTCTTGAGCTCTTCTCATTCTCCACATTCAACCCACCTTCATGCCCCATCATCAAAATATTGACTTAGTAAGCATAAAAAGGTCATATATGGTCTTGTTGCTACTAAGTGGATTTGTGAACAAAAGGGGTTGCATAATATCAATAAAATCCTCTTAGAACCTCCTAAAAATGTATCAAGTACTAATTAAATTAGGTATGTGTTTAGGCTTTGTAGCCAATACTAGTTTCATTATAATTGTTAGTGGCATCAAATTGATATTCATCTTTAGGAGAGATAAATTCCCTATTTCAATTTGCAACACCTTCCTTTTATTTTTTATGTTTTCACTAGTTTTCATTTGGAAAGAAAAGTAAAGACATGATGTTTAGAATGCAATTTGTAATATAGTTTGCCCTAGCAATATAACTAGTTCTCAATTTTGTTTCTAAATATTGTCTCAAAATTCTCTTTGTATTGTATTTTTGTTCTTGAATTTTGTTTTTGAAGGCCTTGCATGATCACCTTTAGGAATCATATGTTATTTCTAAATCCTAATCTCTATTATTATTTATACACTTTTTTTCAAAGGGTGATGGTGTTAATAGAATCTTCATTTAATTGATCAAAAAATATTATAATGTAATTTATAAACTTTAATGATAAATTATAGGTTGATATATGCACAATATTTTCTTAAATTAAAGTTTGATATCTTTGATTTTATAAAAGGTGCATTATGATCCAATTCATTCTATTTTAAATATAATTAAAGACACGAATGAACTTGCAAGAGTAGTAAATTAGTAAAGAGTATATTGATTATTTAAGTTTAGCATTGTAAGCTTACTTAATGTATAAAAATAATATTGTTTTGGTAAGTAAACACGGTTATATTCACATTATATTTGAGTCCATGTATCCTAAAGTAAAATAAAACCATGTTCACCGTGAAGAATTATTTTCTAAAGAGATCCATCATTTATTTAAGCTACAAAAAAAATGACAAATCTAAAGATGGACCAAATCACCTAACACCCTACTCAAAATTAGTAAACATGGAGGCTAAAACAAAAACCATAGATATGGATAAAATCAAATAAATTAATCACCTTAAACTATTAGACATAACATATGGATAAAAATTAGATGTAATAGTAACTTGAAAATCTATTCTCTTATTCTAAAATTATGCATTCTTCTATTTATTCCCTCTAAACCACTTCCAACCACTAATCCACTTAAATACCGCAACACCAATAAAAAATCCCTCAAATAAAACCACTTATTAATGAAAATAAGACATAATTCCATTCACTCCCTCTAAGAAAGACATGATAGGAAAATAAGGCTATACAACATCAAGGGTTTTTTCTCCATTCTTTCATAGTGATGAGAATGCTCTTCACCAAGACTCTTGGGGGATTGAAGAATTGTTTTTCTACGGCTATAAATCCCTATTTAGAAAGGCCCAAAAAAGTATATGAGTTATGAATCTCCAAAATCCCCCTTATATAGATGATCCTCATTTGATTAATATTCCTTATTAGATCAATACAAAAAGTTTCCAACATCTTCTTGTCTTCGTGTACCACTCAAATTCCACCCAATATAACACATACCTCCTACCTACCCATTTGAAAAACTAATAATATTTCCTCTTATTCTTCAAATTCTTCATCCATGAAGTTATTAACAAATAACACCAACTCTAATAGATCTTCCAAAATCCTTTCATCTCAAATATTCACCCCTAGCTTGAACCAAAACTCTTATCTAGTGGACACACATATCTAACATGAGCCCCTATATTTTCATAGACATAAAGCCCCAACACTCCCTTGATTAGGTGCATGACAATTGTATTTTGGATCCAGAAGATATTTTTAATTCATTTATTTTAACATTGTCCCTCCATATGGAAAATCTCATATATACATGGTGGCAACAAAAAACCTAATTTACTCCATGATCTCTTAAGACAACAATAGAAACCTAGTACTCAAAATTCAATGTTATAATTTAAATTGTCCAAGATTGTAGCCATAAATAGAAATCCATCCCACAATATAGGAAAGTAATTTAGAATCATCTCAAATGAACTATCTTGTCTAGTTGAATCTAATAGGAAATCCATTTGTACAAGTGAACAAATCTCCATCATAACCATACAACGCAATTTCCTCCCAAAGGGTAAGCCTCTCTATTATCCATCCTAAAAATGATTCCTAATGGAGAAAACATATGTAGCTAGCATTGCATCCAAACCTGATAAATCTTGCAACAAGCTAGTACCATGCATTTTTTGTGAACATCATTCCATTAGTACTTCACCTCAAAGAAAAAGATATTTAATTAAATAAATGACTATGATTAATGATTTATTTATATGATATTATTTTCTCCTCTTTCTATTTATTTTAAATGTATAATGTCATTTTCATCTTATAACACATTATGAGAGCCCACCAAATGAGTCTTTATTTAAGATCTCTTCAAGCCTATTCCAAGAAGAAGCTTAAAAAAAATTATACTTAAGAGGGGATTTGGTTCACTCCAACATTAGCTAGGAAATATGCTACCACATTGAATTCCTTGAAGCAATGATTAAATGTTGAAACTTGTCAAAAGCTTCAATTCTTCCTTTAGGATGCAACCAAGTCCCCACTTAGGTTTTTTTCCCTTGCTCAATCCATTAATGGCCACTTGAAGTCTCATTCAAATTCCCAAAAAACCTTCCCTAGATTCTTTACTAAATTAAGATCCCCATCTAGCCTTAAAAAATATATTACATGTTACTAGTAGAAGGTGGAATAAAAAAGGAGTTTCTCTTAATAAGGCCCCCTTCCTCAATTTATAATCAAGCAACAAACACTCATCAAGCGAGGATTTTCCTAGTTGCACCATCAATATCGAGTTTTAGGGAGCCTTTAGTTAAGAGCTTATCTCTTAATCCTTTAATAAAAAATGGACTTGAAAGTAATATTAGTTATAAAAATTTAATTAATAATATTTGCACAAAATATGTGTGAGATTTTAGTAAACATTTAATAAATAAAATCTTTTTTTTGCCAAATTTATAAAAGAACTTGAAAATATTATGAAAACTTTATAAATATGATATTAATGGTCTATTTTATTGCACTTAAATTAAAAATTACAAATCAATTTTTATGTATGACAAGTATTAATAACTACTCTTAAAAATCATATAAAACAAGTAAAAAATAACCAAAATTTTGATACTTTATACTTGTAGAGAAGAAAATTAAATACTTCACTCTTTCACCTCTATTATTTATGTCATGTTATGTGGTGGACATACTCGATTCATGATTCTATCACATTATTTAGTTCTTTCAACACACTCGTTGACCCTAATCCTAAATCAAACATTGTGATTTATAAAATACTCTAGTTCAAAAAAAAAATTATTTAGTTCCCAACACATTTTTCCTCTTGAATGGAGAAAACTTATTATTATATCCCCTAGATTGGATCATGAGTGCAATCACATCCCTAATTCAAAAAATTAAATTCTCACATTGTGAGGTTGCCAATCTTAGAACATGATTGTTACTTATCAACATGCATGTCAAAACTTTAAATTATGGGTCTAGGGTTGTGTATTTAAAGGTAACATCCCATGAAAATTTCATACAATAGTCACAATCAATCATTGAAAGCTCACACAAGATCATATCCTCTCATAGGAATCAACCATTACTTGACATCATACACCAATGATCAACAAATTGACATTCATTTTCATCTTTGCATACTCACCTATCAAACTTGGCTTGCATATGATTTAGGTTGTATCAAACTCAGTTTCCAACACATATGCTTGCATTGAACCTCAACATAATCATCAATCAACAATCAACATTCATTGCCACTGATTATTCCTTTTCATTATCATTAAATTAACTTAGTGGTCTAACTTAGAGTTAAGTTTCATACTTCAACACACTCATAATAGGCGCTAACATTACTATTTGGCACTGCCATATTTTCCTAGCATAACCATGTTTTCCTAGAATAAATATCACCAAAACAAACTTCTTTTGTAACTACTAAAGATCATTTTTCATAGCAAACAAAATCATGCCACCTAGAATAGAATCAAGCTAGGTGGATAAGATTATCAATGTGGTCTTGTCCTTGGTGCTCAAAAATCTTAGATCTTAGTTGTCTTAGCTTTATGGTTCTAAATCCAATTTAATAGTTCTTAATTTAGGTCTCAATCACATCACAATAGTCAAAGTTTGAATTGTGCCAACTTCAAGGTACAATCCCCTAATCCATCTCAAATATTTCAATTATTTTTATTTCGATTTATGTTAACATCTTTGTTTTTGATTAATCATCATCAAATCTTATTAATTTAGGGTCTATTTGTATTAATTTAGTTTTTTATACCCCACCTATTAAACATACTAAATTAATCACAAAATTAATTTATTTCCTATAATATACATATACATACATACATACATATTGTCTATGAAAACTTGAAATGATAAGTTGAGGCATTTATTATAAGTAGACCAAGTTTAAACTTGGTGAGTATGAATGCAAACTTATTCTCATTTTAAAATAGTAATAATAATGTATTGTAATTTTAAAAAAATAGTTTTCTATTGGGAGGATAAACATCCCAAAACACTTTTAATGGCTTATAGGTATTGAGTGTACAAGTTATTGACATCCTTTGACTTAGTGCCAAGGATTGAAAGGAAATAATTATACCAAATTCACACAAGACACGTGAATCATCGACCTTTTAAGGCTTAACACTATGAATTGATGAATATCTATTATGCCAAATAGGCATGGGGCATGAACCCAATCTCATCCCTTATGGTATTGAGTCTATTCACTTAGCAAGACTTGATCCTTGGTCGATTTTTTGTGAGTCATTCAAATTCATTAATAGACCAAAGGCTAATTGACTTTAAAAAATAATTTCACCATGACAATGACATAAATTCAAAATTTTATAAAATTGTATAAACCCATAATGTGAGGTATAAAGATAAAATAAAATAGATAAGGAGATTTTTAAATCTTAATATTTATCTTTGATGTTTTTTCTAAGAGAGAATTTAATCAAATAATAAAATATATTTTAACATATTTAACATTTTAAATTATAAAAATTAAAAGAGATTGTTTATAGAAATTAGACAAGAAATTGGGGTAAAAAGCTACAGTATTTTTGAAAAATGGTACAGTTTTATTGTTCCTATTTTGCTACACTCGATTAAGCGGAGGATTTTGGAACCTACATTCTATTTTTTGCTTCTTAGTTCTTAATCTCTATACATTAGAAGGATGAACTTATGCATACTCTTGTTTCACGTGGTGCAATTGTGTCCATACTCAATGATCCCACAATAGTGTATCCCACTCATGGAACATCCCAATTTTTGCTTGAAATCATACTTTTTTAGAAAAATGTATGATTTAATTATAGAGCGGTTGCATCTAAGGGGGCTTGAGTGAAGTGGATAAGATTAAACTCCCTCAGATAGAACCCTCAAGCTTAAATCAAACCTTCGATACAATCTCCTTTAACCAAGTTGTCACAATGGTGACTAAAAAGAAAAAAAATGGGGATCAAATGAAGTCATTTGAAAACACCATGTTGTAAGTATGTAACCCTTAGTATTGACTTTCTCAAATTTTGAGAATATATGTATATACAAGTCCATTACAAAAAACAATGACCTCTATTTAAAACACTATGAAAAATAACAAACCTTTTAAAAAAAATCTCAAAAAAGCATTGCACTCCACACGAATGTCTTCATTTCAATGAAAAATTAAAAAATGAACATTGATATATGCTGAGAGAAAAGTGTTATGGAACAATATAGGTATGCTTTTTTCATGTGTTAATTCATAAATTAATAACAAATAAAAATAAATATATCTATAAAATAGACATTGTAGTTAATAATCTTATTCCAAGAAATTGTATAAAAAAAATATTTGTAGCGAAAGTTATATGATATGAAAAAAAGTCAATAAAAATTAAAAACTTGCCTTAAAAAATAAATTAATAATAAAATTTTCAAATTAAAAGAACTATAGCTTGAATATACATAGAAATATAACAACTCATTAATTTATATCATCCTTAAATTTTTGACTTTGTTCAATATAATTGATACAAATTGAAAAATACTAAAAAATGTTGATTTTGAGGGTCCTACTAAAACCAAATAAAAAACACACTATTGTGTTGTCACCCACGAGTCACGACCATGGTTGGCCTTACTACTAAAGAAGTGTCCTATCCAACTAAGACACCACTCTACAACTCTATAACTTGTTTTTATAACAAAATGAACTATTTCGATGAGATGATGTCACAAATACCAACAAAGATTTATTCTAAAGTAGAACAAACCAAACTCCAAATCTCTAAACAAAGTTCATATATTACTTTAAAATGTACAATATAGAAAATGATGTCACCCACGACCATGGTCAGCCTTACTATTATAGAAGTGTCCTATCCAACTAAGACACCACTCTACAACTCTATAACAAAATGAACTATTTTGGTGAGATGATGTCACAAATACCAACAAAGATTTATTCTAAAGAACAAACCAAACTCTAAATCTCTAAACAAAGTTCAAATATTACTTAAAAATGCACAATATGCTAAAAAATGTTGATTTTGAGTGTCCTACTGAAACCAACTAAAGGAACACACTATTGTGTTGTGTTGTCACCCACTACCATGGTCGACCTTACTACTATAAGAGTGCCCTATCCCACTAAGACACTACTCTACAACTCTCTAACATGTCTTTATAACAAAATGAACAAAATGAACCATTTCGATGAAATGATGTCACAAATACCGACAAAAAATTATTCAAAAAAAATAGAACAAACCAAACTCTAAATCTCTAAACAAAGGCCTCATATGCCTCATATTGTGTTCCTCTCTACTGTTTATGTTTTGCCATTGATTGCAGTCTTCATCTGTAGAATAAGAAAATGCTAATATAGCTGGCATGAGCCATTAAAGTTGGCTTGAAACTTAGGGCACATTTCAAGTGAAGACAAACTAGGAAGGAAGAAAGTATACAGCTTTGAAATTCAGGCCTCTGTAGTTATTACGCATTTTGCTCTTTCATCAAGAAGGCTCCATATTCAAAGCATGCGCCACAGTTCCCAACGACCAGCAATAAGACTGTTTGTGTACGTTAAATCGACCTAAAGAAGAAATAAAACTGATATTTTTAGGGTTTGGATTTGAGATGTCCTGCAATGATCTTCTTGAGGCGGTCGTTTTCATGGCGGCATGTGCACAATTTTGTTTTGATTATCTAATCAGCAATGAGTGTTCCAAACTTTCTCTTGATCAATTAGGTTTTCCCGAAGGAGGTAATCCAATTATCTAAGGAACAAATAAGCAACAGCTTTAAGGAAGCAAAACAAACAAAAGGGAGAAAGCTCTGTAAATATATATAAATATTTCTTCCTTGCAAAGGAAGCTTATAGTGCGGTAGGTATATCCAACTCTCTTTTGGCTTGGATACCATTCACCTACAGTTCTAGAAAAAAGTTAACTTTGTGCTGCTCCTACCTAACATTCATTTGAAGAACAGATAAAGTCCTGTGAAGGTTTATCTGGAAGGACATTATTTTTTGAATTGTTGAGGCGGGTGGGACTCGAACTTGACATCTTTTTGTGATGTTTAAATGGAATTCACTGCAATTTAGACTTTTACGCCAAGTGCCTTTCAATTATTTCGAACAATATGATTACATTTAATTTTTAGGAATAATTAAAGAGCCCTCATAGATAAAGCTTCTTTCCATACGGTTTTTAACTTTTTTTTTGGTTTGATCACATTTAGTGCTTTTATGGATGATTGGTTGTGATTCCTAAGCCCATCAATATCAACCTTCCTTTATTTAGCATGGGTTAGTGCTTGAGTCTCGGACCTTACTACCTATCCATAGGAGTCCCTCTTGTTAGGTATAATTTCTCACTCTCAAGATTGACATTTTTTAAAGGACTGGTAACATGTTCATAATTCAGTTTTCATGAATGATATGTTGTTGAGTAGAAGTTGACAAAATAATTTGAATATAATTTTCATAATTTTCAAAAATATGAATCTAATATATAATTGTAGGGACCTATTATTTCATATTGATTCTACAATGTACAAATGATTTTAATTTAGATCTACAAGTGCAAATTCAACTCTCAAATTTTTAAATTTAAATTTTATGTTGAGCCCATGTTGATCCCTTCACAACTAGTTGTTATGCATTGAGTAAAGTGATGCTTGAAAAGACAAACCCCAAGCCATTATTATCATCAAGGACTTTATGAATCAGTGAGCACGCTTAGAAGGAATCGCACGAAAAATCTTCGCTACACAATGCATCATCATAAGAGCATTACATTAGCATTATAGGCATGTTGCATGTTGGTTTGGTGTATCCTTAATCATTGTCACAAATCATGGAATCGTTAACATGGGTTTGAACAAAAGAGAATCACCCTAGCCTAATAAGCTCCTCAATGGTTCACTCTATATTGATTAATTGGATGGAGAGAGATAGCATATAAACCTTGTAGTAGTCATGCATCCACATTATTCTTGGGTCAACAAGATAATGGTTGGCTCCCTCCCACCCCCTTTCTATAGTTATAGGAGGGCCCTTGCCTTTCATTGAACTACCTTTCCTGAGATCTCTTGATACAAATAGATGTGAAATAAAGATTGGGTAGATTTATTTTTTTGGGGATAACTCAAAGGAGGTGTCCCCGTGACCGGTCGGGCTTCTCTTAAGTTTTTGTTACCAGGCGAGACTAGTCCACCTCCAAGGTATAACTACGAAGCCCACAACCGCGTTACACCTTTTTAAACCCGAGAGCAAGTCGAACCCGAGACCTTGGGGAGAAAACCCAAGACTCAAGCCAACTGAGCTACTTGTTCAGGCTAAGATTGGGTAGATCTTATTAGTGAAGTGAGTGCATGAAAAAATTACCTTAATTTGAGGGTTGACTGATGCAAATAGAGAGACACTCTTTATCCTTGTTTGAAATCACTACGACTTTAAAGAATTGGTAATAATGTTTATCAACACCATCACTTTGTAGGTTATGTTGGTGATACAAGATGATCCGTACAACCCTAGACAAAAAACTGAGAGACTTAAGCCTAAGGAGTTATGTCAATCTGAAATAAGACTTGGTAGGACTCATGATTGATTGCAAGTAATTATAGACCAACTAACAAGTGGGCAACTTCTATGGTTTTGAATATATATGACCAAGGGTATTCCTAGAGATCTTTCACAAGAAAATTAAAGAGATGAAAAACATACTAGATCACACAACTTGGCCACACCCTTTACATGAGGATATCACAAAGATTTATCATTATGTACCCCTTACATTGCCCTCTTGGTCTTATGGACCTAAAGGTCTCTTATCTAAGAGATTTTAATCGGGGTATGTATGCAACTAAAGATGCAAATATGATTTATATTTTTAAATATGATTTCATTTACAATATCATACTTCATACATGACCCTTGAAATTTTAGAAATGCATAACCCTATGAAGATGAAATACATGAAATACAAGTTCAAGCTCACAAGATATATGGAAAAGCAAGTAATATTGAACTATGCAAACTATTATAACGCTAAGTAGATTAAACTACATTAAAAAATCATGTAATCAAATATGGAAGAATTAACTATTGAAAGGTTAGTATCTTAGCCTATTGGTGATAGATTCAAGATCTACCGTCAAGTCAAAGAAATATGAAAGTTTGAGACTATTGGCAAGAGATGAGTCAACACTAAATAAAGAACCAAAGATGTATTCAAGAGTCCCATTAGTCTAGCTATATGGTTTCATCCAAATGCACTTCACAAACTACTATAAACTTCATGCGACCAAATCTGATTTCGCAATCCACATCAAATCAAAAACAACCCATATGATATTATCAAAATAGTTCCCAAGGAATTTTAGAATTTTTAAAACCACTACAATAATCAACTAATCAAAATCACATTTGACATACTAGCAAATGTAACCTCAAAGGTATTTCATTATCCCTTGAAATTCTTAGCTAACTATGGAGATATTTAGACCATGGAAGGGATTTTTTGCAAGCGCCTTCTCTAAAATGTACATAAATGTAAGACTCAAAGATCCACACATGAACTAGATGTTGACACCCAAGAACATAGTAGGCCAAAGGACACACTCAGTTAATTTCAACATAAAAAGATTGACCTTGGCTTCATCAAGAGAACTCATATAAATATAACCCAACAATTTTATTCTAATTTTATCACATTTTCTATTTTTCCACATCCTCTATGTAAGACACATCTATTTTATTATTTTTTTTGCAATAATCTCTCATAAACATGCCCCTTTATGTCTAATTCTCAACAAGATAGATATATGATAGTCAATCTAATTACAAAAGATAAATTAAATGCTTGGGGATAAATTGTGAAATGCACATGCCTCTATACTCAATAGGACACCCTCTTAGATTTAATTCTATGTAGAATATGAAAGAAGTATTTTCCTAAGTGTGCATGTATGGCATTTGTAGCAATCTAATTCCATTAACTCTTAGCAACACATAATTGTCTTAATTGTTGCTCATGTACCCTAAAGAGTCAATTTATTTCTTAGTTTTACTGATAGTGTGGGCTTATATTATTTTCCTTGAACAAATCCATAGCTACCCTATCCTAGGGTAGCAACATGACTCACAAATTGGATTCATCTCTATAGAGGCCCATCATGTTATTCCAAATCCATTAGTCACCCTCTTAAAATTCTCCACCAACATGACTATTAATGTATTCACCTTCTTAACTCCCCATGCAACTAAATTCTTCTTCAACAAAACCCTTATCCCTATCATGTCTTTCTAAATAACTAAAAGGCGCTAATGTTAGATTAAATATTTTGAACCTTGCCCTTAGATAAATGGCTCACATTAATCGACAAATACTTGACAATCAAAGGTAAAATGAGAAAAACAAAGTTGCACATAGCTACCTTTCAGTGTTTTTGCATCAAGATTTATAGAAAATAAATGCACCACTAGAATTAGCAACATTAAGTGGCTTAAAATATGTAGTAGAGCCTCTTTCCAAGTAGACCGAGCATGCCAACCAAACATGTCACCCAATATTGCATGACATGCTCCCATTTATTACTATTAAAAAAGGTCTCCCTATAAACTCCACATATTGATCTCTTGATAAATAAGACAAATAAGAAGTAACCTCCAATATCACACATCCCTTTAAATTTTATTTTGGGTCACCATTTTGACCTATTATAATCCTAACTATAATTAGTAACTCGCATTGATCAACAAATGATCAATGATAGGGATAAAATTGGGAGAGCCAATGTAATGTGGAAACACTTTATTCACTCCTCACAATGTGAAACCATCCAGTTCACCCAAATATACTACCATTTAAACACTATAAACCATCACATTATTATGTATCTCATACAAATATTATCTCTCTAAGAAAAATGCATCCAAGCATATTAAAGAATTGCCTAGGTGGACCCATCACATTTGCCACCTAGAATGATGTGGAATTTCCTAATTTGATTATGTAGAGACAAATTCATATTGACATGCCATATAAACATTTCTCATCCAATAGATTAAAGACATATTAGGCTAGGTGACACTTGAGAATGACCCATTCATCTTTTATTCTTCCACTAGCCCATTGTAAATCTAGTAGATCAAATGTCCCACATTGATCAACACACAATCAATAGCCAAGGGTAAAATAACATAACCCCAAGTTTTATATGGCTACCTTTTGTCATTTTTCCTTTTCCAACAAGAATCAATCATGTAGTCCCAAAGCTACTATGTAAATTGTACATGAACATTCATTGAATTAATAGAACAAGCCCACAAAACACCAACAAAGATATACCACATAAAAAATTCATGAAGTAAATCTACATGTATCCACCCCAACTAATGAGATTAACACAAGTTAGGCAAGCTAACATCCCCCATCTTCTTCCTCTCTTTTAATTGACCTAGCCACTCATGTACACTCTCTTGTGATAAATTTAGGTTTGTAAGGAATTGAATTTATACTTCCACTTAACCTCATGAATGGTTTAACCTATTTAAAACTCCTAATTTGTGATCTCAATCAAACTCTCATACTACACGACCCTTAGAAACATAGGATTTAGTCTCCTTTTGTGATCACCAAGAATGAAGTCATTATGCTAGCTAAACAAACAACCTTGAAAACACTATTTTAACACCTCCTAAAGATGTAAACCAATAGATGCTTATTATGATGAAACATATAATAAAAATGAAAAAAATAATAAGCTTGTAAGAAAGTTTTACACGTTAGATTGAAAATACAAATATTACCATATCTAGAAACCCTAAAAGGTGAAAAATTCAACAAGAGTGAGTATGCATATTTAATCATACATGTGTTACAACAAAAATAAGGATAATCACATCCATTATATTTCTTTGAAACTCCTTTGCACATGTTATGGAAAAACATAACTTAGAAATATTGTCTCCTTCACCTTCCATATCTTAAAGAAAATGAAAAAATGAAGGTTACCACATGAATCAAACCTTCCAACTCCATGTTTACACAATATAACCTCTTCTCTATCCTTCCATGGTACCAAAATGGAAGACCAGACATCAAAATGGTTGATTCAAGATCCAAAACCCTTTATATTCCACTCTCTACTTGCATAGTGACATTTTTGCTACTTCCAGTAGATCAACAATTATGCAATCATTGTAGTTATAGTCCATTCTTTGTATTATTTTATGAAATCACCATAGTATCTATTTTTTGTTGATGTATTTTATGCTTTAATTTCCTATAAAATGATGTGAATTCATATATCTAACCCAAACAATGAACATAAGTTAGGCAAGTTGGAATTTCTTATCTTCTTTCTCTCTTGACATTCAACTAGTTGTTCTTGTATGCTCTCTTATGCCAATTTTTTAGATTTGTAAGGAATTGAATTTCCACTTCCATATATCCTCATGAATGGAGTGATCTATTTAAAACTCCTATTTTATGATCTTGAGGAATATTTGTTATCACATACCCTCCTTTTGTGATTACTAAGAATGAATTTCACCATATTAGCTTAACAACCAACCTTGACAATACTATTCAACACCTCCTATTAATGTAAAATATAGTAGTAGATATTTATTGTTATGAAACAAACAATAAATAATAAAGAAGAGTAAATTTATAAGGAAACGTCACACGTTAGATTGAAAACATAAATATTATACTAGAGAAACCTCAAAAGGTAAACTTTGGCAAGAGTAAGAATCTATCTCCTCATCCCACTATAGAAATCAATCATACAAGTATTACAACACCAATAAGGATAATTTCATCCTTTACATTATTTTGAAACTCTTTCAAACTTGTTATGAAAACATGCAACTTAGATTTTATTTTCTTCTTCACTTTCCATATCATAAAGAGCATGAAAAATCAAGGTTACCACATGAATCAACCCTTCTAACTCCATATTTAAACAATATAACCTACTCCTATTTTCTTTCCATCCTTTTGTGGAACTTAAATGGAAGACCAAACATAAAAATGTTGATTCAAGAGCCAAAACCCTTTGTAGTCCACTCTTTGCTTTCATATTGATATTTTTTTTGCTTTTAATAGATCAATAGTTATACATTCATGTAGTTGTGATTCATCCTTGATAGTATTCTAAAAATTCATCATAGCATATATATTTTTCTTTAATGTATTTTATGCTTTTATTTCCTATACAAAGAGACAAATTCATGTATCCACCCTAACCAATGAGATTAACACTTAGGTGAGATGGCATTCCCTATCTTCTTCCTCTCTTGCCACTGACCTAGTTTCACTTGTACACTCTCTTGTGCTAAATTTAGGTTTGTAATGAAAATATCTTGAACCTAATTAATGGTGTAACCTATTTAAAACTCACATTTTGTGATATCAATAAAGCATTGATACCACACAACCCTTCAAAATATAGGAGGTAATCTCCTTTTTGTGAGAAATTCAAGAATGCATATCACCATAGTAGCTTAAAAAAAAACCTAATAAAAAACCCATATCTCTACCCAACTTGTTTCCTTTTTTGAATTTTGGCTATAGCCATGGGATCAAGGCCCTTCCCCTGCTAATCTAATAAAAAACAAAAAACCTTGAAAGTACTATTTTAACAACCCCTAAAGATACAAAATATAGTATTACATGTTTATTATGATAAAACATACAAGAAACAAAAAATATATCAAACTTGTGATGAAACATCACACATAAGATTGAAAACATAAATAATACCCTCAAAAAACCCAAAAAGATGAAAAATCTAACAAGAGTGAACATTTTGCTTCTCATCCCACTATTACACTCAATATTATGTGTTACAACACTAATAAGGCTAATTGAATCCATTACACTACTTTTAAACTCCTTCACACTTGTTATGAAATTGTGAAACTTAGAAATCTTGTCTTCTTCACTTTCCATATCATAATTTACATGAAAAATTAAGGTTACTGCATGAATCAACCATTCAAAATCAAAGTTTAGATAATATAAAGTGCTCCTCTATCCTTCCATGGTACCAAAATGGAAGACCAAACATAAAAAAGGTTGATTCAATAGCCAAAACCCTTCATATTCCAATCTTTGCATGTACAATGATATTTTCCCGCTTCCACTGGATCATAATAATGCATTCATAGCAGTTGTGGTCTATAATATGATTATTCTATGTATTCACCATAGTATTTTTTTGTCAAGGCATTTGATGCTTTTATTGCTTGTGCAAATAGGTAAAATCACCATTCTTGATTTTCTACTTAGTATACAAGTTTGTAACTTACTTTGAATATTCATGAGATGCTTCAAATCACCTCATACACCCCATTTAAATGTTTAAAAATGTGGTTGCATTGAATATCATCATCAATTTTTGTCAATTTCTTTTTTCCAAGTCACAAATCACCTTCTTGACTAAAGTTTTTCTCATTTACTCTCTTGGTTCAACATGATTAAAACTAATTTTAAGATCATTGGTGAATCAATCAATAATATTTGTATCAATAAAATATTCACCAAACCTAATGCTAAGTAACATTATGTAATTTTGAGTGTTTATGTCAATAGCGTTATGAACTTCCTAACTTTTTATCTTAGGTTAGATGTGTTTGTTTGTTGTGATTTAATTAATTGACCTGGGATATTTGTATAAGAACATTTATTTTCCTTACATAAAATGGTAAACCTAACATTATTACACCCCTTGAGGTTTTATTTTTCTAGATTATGTTTTTGGATCTAATATTTATTTTTTCTTATTTTTTATTTAAATTAGGTTTGGATTCACCCTTATATATGTTTTACTTCTATTATCTTGATTAGGTTTTGGGATTTCATTATGTTATATTCTCCTTGATCCCTACCCACCTACCCTTGACTTTAAGGTTTGGCTTTTATTTTAGCTTTATATTTTTAAAAAAATCATTTAAAAAATATTAGATCTAAATTTTATCATTGATTATTTTATGCTTGTTCATGATGATTATTTTTATTTCATTCATGATGATACCATAGGAAATGATTGTGTTTTTGTGATGACTCTTTATATGATAGCTTGTCTTATGTTCCTTGTTAGGTATATGCTATTCATGACACATATATGTTTTAAAACTCTAATTAACATATATATTTTATGTTATTTACACATGTGCATTCTTTGACGTGTAGATTTTATTTACATGTATATGATTGTAAATTGTCATTATATAATATGTTTGTTCTTCCTTATATTGTTAAATTAGTCTAAATTTGGTTCCACTTATGCTTCATTGCTTCAATCTTTTATTGCTCATGCCTTATGAAGGATTACAAAGTCATCCACACCTTTGCATCATGATGTTTATTTTTATGCTCCTCCCTTCTTCCTTAATGTTCATTGCATCATTAACTCTAGACCTACTAGGGTACTATTCTTTCCATGGCTTCATATTTTCCCCTATTGTAGTCTATTCCATACCTTTCAATGATACATCTAGGAATTTTTTCTTATGTGATATTTTTGTACCTACTGAACATACTATTGTTCTCTTCTCTAGACCTACTAGGGTACTATTCTTTCCATGGCTTCATATTTTCCCCTATTGTAGTCTATTCCATACCTTTCAATGATACATCTAGGAATTTTTTCTTATGTGATATTTTTGTACCTACTGAACATACTATTGTTCTCTTACATTTATGGATTCACCTACTTGTGTCTCTCTTTCTCCATATTTATTTTAGGAGCCTAGAGTTGTGCTTGTTGATTTGGGAAAAACTATATATGATGAATATCTTAGTGATGTGATTTATGGTACTTGTATTCCTTCTACCACTAATTATAGCTCTTCTTCTATGTCTTTAAGCTCATGATATCTAGAGTACTTCTTAGTGGAATCCAATTTTTAGCCTCAACCTTTATTGAATCCACTTTCAACTCTATTTCTTTGACAACATGATTGAGATATACCACTAATCCTTTATAAAACTCACATTTCTTGATAATGTATGAAATTTTTTTATCCATTAAAACTTGCAAGACTTGATGCAATTGATGCAATTGTTTCTTCCCAAGTAGAAATAAGAATAAGAAAATATTGATTCCATCATAAAATAATTTATAACCATTCATATATACCATGATTCATCTTGAAAGAGGTATTCCATATATCATCATACTTCATCCATACTTACCATTAGCCTAACTTCAAATACAATTTTGTAAAATATTTTGTGTTGTAGTTGATCCAACAAGTCATCTACTATGGAAATGGATGATGCTTCTTTATGGTGATCTTATTAGGAATTTGATAATATTTGCACATTTTCCAAGAGCCACATATTTAAAAATTTGACAAACCACATGGAGGAGTACTTTAGAAAATTACACCTTGTTCTAACAACTCTTAAAGTTGTATTTCACTTCATTGCTCTACAATAATGATTTTTTATATACTCTAGTTTTGGTAGAGGGTATTTAATAAGCTAGAAAATCTCATTCTCTACCTTTATTTTGGTGGGATATCCTTAGGGTCATGAAAAAACTCTTGAAATGATGTTGATAACTTGTAGAAACCCTTAGATTTCTTGTTAGAAGAAGTCATATGAGAAATCTTGATTTTATCCTCTTGTTTATCCTTCAACTATACCAAACAAAATTAATTAACAAAATATCATATAGACATGCTATACCACCTTTATCTATAAATTCCATAAAATCAATTCATAAGACTGTGATTCATCTTCAAAGGAGTATTCCATTAACTTCAAATCCAATTCATAAAATACTTTATGTGTTGTAGTTGACCCAACAAGTCATCTATTCACAGAAACAAATAATTGTTCTTTATAGTGATCTTATTGAGAACTTGATAATGTTTAGACATTCTCCAAGATCCATGTTTTTTATTTCCATAATAATCAACAAAACAAGAGATGAAGTGCTTGGGAAAATTACATATTCCTCTAACAAATCTTGAAATTGAATTTCACTTTATTGATCTACAATAATGATTATTTATATAGTCTAATTTTTATAGAGGATATTTTCAAAGCAAGTGAATCTCATTCTCTACTCTTGTTTATGGGGTAGCCCCTTAGGCTCATGAAAACAATCTTGAAATGGTGCTAATAATTTGTTAAAACACAATTTTCTTACTAGAAGAAGCTACAAAACAAATCCTAATCCATCCTCTTGTTTATCATTCAAAAATAACAAAAAAAACTACTTAGTATCTTGAAATAACTTGAGGACTTGATTGAAACTTATCATTGTGTTTTTTCTTTTCTTTTCTTTAATGTTCACTAATGATGTACTTGACTCCATCCTTGAGTCACCTATACATGTTCTCCATTCTCATGAATATCTAGCATATCTAGCATATGCATGAAATATTAAGCACTATATCGAATGCATCAAGTGAAATCACATCAACCTCTACTTTGCCTATATACCATGCATTGATAACAAAGTAAAATTTCCTCCTTTTCTTGATTTTAATATCAATTTCCTTTTTTACCTAGCTCGCTAGGTCAAGTTGAGGATGATCATATATATTTAAACCAATCCTCTTAACCATGTTGAATAAAATCAAATTATAATGGGACTATGATCTACATATCCACTCACCCTTGGCTTATTCACTTGAAGGCTAAGAGTAAATATATGGTTTTTATTCTCTATTTTTGTGTGTATCATGATAATCCTTGTGGATATACATCACAAATTTTTAATTGGGTTTGAGTTGTCCTCAATTTCAACTTCTTAGCTCCAAAAAAAAATCTTGCAAATCCTAAAGCTTTTCCCACCTTCAAGGCCAAAAGCTTATTATCAAGAAGGTGAATAGAGGCTCATCGAGATACTCAAGATAGTTAAAGGTTAACAAATGAGAGTGGGTTATCTCTCCTACAATTTGAGCTCAACTTAGGCTTAAGAGGCTGTTCCTAGAGGTATGCCTGAATAGGCACTTAAATCAAACAAAATGAATAATTATATATCCCACAAGAACCATACCCAAATTTAAACTTAACCCCAATAATTGCCACTAAGTTAATTTTAAGTGACTAAAATAGCCTTTATATATATTATTCAAATGCTTTGCAATGTATCTTAAGATCTGACAATAGTAATGTAATTCCTTGAGATAATTTATATTTAGATTATTTAATATTAGCAGAGCATGAACATGTTGTAAATAATACATTGATAATATACCATTTCATTTCACCTAAAATTTATCCCTGGATGCAATAATGAATCATAAACAATAATGTACCAATCTACTTCTACTTCCTATAATACTGGTGAATGATTTTGATTATTTTAATGTATGTCGAAGGTCAAGATTTTAATTGATCAATGCCTTATTGGGTAATAGAGTAATATCCAACCATGATTATCAAAGCAATATAAAAAAAGGTACTATGTAAACCAAACAATTTTTTTTAATAATCCTTCTCTAAACTCGGTGATATTCATCTATAGTAGGTAAGAGACCATTACATATATTGAGAATATAATAGATTTAAATACTACAATATTTTCAAATACCTATTATAGTTGCACCAACAAATATGGTGGAATAAATTTTGTACAAGAAGAGAGCATGTAACACCTCTCACTCCAAAAAAATCTAAAATATCAACAACCAATCAAGTCCAAACAATTGTTACCCCTCTGCAACTCAAAGAGAAACTCTGATGGTGGACAAACTATCAAATATTGTAACCCAAAATCAGTTTGCATTGCGTCCAAAAAAAATCCAAAGAACCAACTCTTTGAATAAACAAAGAACTTGCATATATAGAATGAAAACCTAAGAAAATAAGTTGTGAAGGAGAAAGCATGAAAACTTGATTTTGTAGAGATCACCCATGCTTCAATTGTCATCGTGATAAATGGTGTGTACTGAATTGACCCCTTTGAGATTCACAAACATATAGAATAGTGATAGAATCATCCTTTGTCCAATTTTCCACACCTTTAAATATTAATGGCCCATGTGGATTTATGTGCAAAGACAAGGAAATTACCCAAAAAATATGTTGAAATAGTGGCTTAGAGATGGTGTTTCAATCATCAAGCTTTGCAATAATAACTATGGTACGAGTTGAGCATCAAATTTCTCCTTTCAATCTATACAAACCCACATAAATAATGATTTTTGGGCTCAATCAAATTAAATCTGGTAGTTGTAGGGACAAATTAGGTCATTAATGAAGCTCTAGATCACCTAGGAGGGTAGGTGGGTTTTGCAGCAAAAAGTGGAAGGAGTTTCAAATAGTCAAGGGTCAAAGGAAAGTCATATCACATGTCAGGATTGGAGTGTCAAGGAATCGAGGAATATCAAGAAATGATGCTAGAAGGGAAGAGGAAATGAAGGAAGGTAAATATGTGAATCCTAACAAAGGAAAATATTTTAGGATATCAAGATTGAGGATTAATAATACCTCTAAAGATATACCAAGATAATGGTTAGCCATAAGTCTGATTTTGATAAGTTGTATAGAGAAAATTGATAAAATTTCAAGCTTTCAAGTTGAATGAAAAGGGGTGTTTGAATAAGGAAAGATTGAAAGTATAATTTCAAAAAACTTAGAGAATTATTTGGGGTGTAATGGATTAGGATTCGAGGAATGGAGATGCGACAAAATAAATACCTTAAGGGTGGAAGGATGGGGACGTTTAAAAGTTTGATAAAAGGACTAAGACTTTTATATTATTTTGGGCTTCAAGGATCGAAAAGAACTCACACCACATGCTAAAAATGACATCAAGGTATGGGGAAGTTTGATACTTTGAAATATGTAGAGGGACCAAGAGGAGAAATGTAGACTTTTGGGAAAGGCATGCCAAGGATGACAAGTCTAACAAGAATGCCTAGATGTCAAACTTCGTACTTTAAAAAATAATACTTAGATGAATGTTACAAGGGATTGAGTGGGTTATTGGGATTGATAGGGAGGGTATGTAGGTATTTAATTTCCTAAAATTTTGAAACTCTAAAAAACACACGAAATTAAAATGCCAACACTTATACTTAGCCAATTTAGTTTGTTGACAACTTAGGTGGTTGACTAAGGGAGGAAATAAAACAACAAAAAATACATCTTTTGAACATATGGGACCCATTAAGAATGTATCATATTGATTATAAAGAATGGGTCAAATATGAATAAGACACATATAATGGAAGGGACAAGGAAAAATTGACATCAAATTTTGTAGTCCCAACATAACCTAGGATGCAACCTCAACACTTTTTTAGTATGACCATTGATATTGCAATCATAACAATGGTGTTTTTAAAAACCATACATTGATGTACAACACTATTGGTCTTCTTTCATTTCCATTTTCTCTTCGTAAAGATCTATTTTACCTCTCAGGATTATCTTTATCTTGTTGTTCCTAGTTAGAGGATTCATGCTTATCCTTATTTTTATCTTTTTTGATGTAAAGTGCCAACACACACACTTCATATAAATCTTTTGGCTTAGTGGTGATGAATCTTTTTATAAGATTAGAATAAAACATGGCTATGTATTTGGTAAGATTATTTCCATTTTATAATTTCATGCCAAGCAACATAGCTTGTCCCTATATTTGGTGGTGTAAGCTTGTAAAAAAATTCCACTTTCTTTTATAAGGTACAGTCAATTATTTTTTGGGAATTCTCATTTCCTATTAGATAGGAGTTTATATTTCCTATTAGATAGGAATTTATTCTCATAAATTCTTTGAAACCTTCCCAACCATACACCATTGCATTCTTTTTTATTTTTCATAGTAATCTAGGTAATTCTCCCAAAAATTAAGAGCATGCCCACTCATTTTTAGGCATGCAAAGGAAATCCTTTAAGCTATACAAGTACATGATAGACACTAAAATATACCTCCATTTATTTTAACCAGTGTATGATATATCTTCATCTAATTTACCTTCACATGTCTTGATATATAACTTAATTTCAACTTTGAAAATACTTTTTCCATAGTTTACATATTTTTCCTCTTCATTTTCTTCCTACTTATGTTATTAGTCACCCATTCCTTCTTCTCCATCATACCTAATACCAAAATTATTGAATATATTTAATTCCAAGACATTCATGGATGATTACTCTTTAGTCATTTACGCTTGTTGATAGACTAATTTCTCCTATTACTAGCTTACCCTTTGTTGGCACTTTATCACACTTGTTCCATGTGACTCTCCAAGGAAAAAAATATTGCATTTATGTCTCTTATTCTCACTTCTTAACCCCACCTTTGTATTCCAATCTCTATATCCTTGTCACTAGCATACACTTCAATTTTCACTCAATTCCTATGATTAGTTATGAAGTTCAAATAGCAAAATGATCCATAATTTAATCAAATAGTTAACTAGGAAACTAGTAAAAATCACTAAAATCACTTGATGTTATAGTTTGAACTATCTAAGAGCCCTTGGAATATAGTTAGAACGTGCATATAATTAGAAAAATGAACTCAACATCACACAAAAGGATCCCCCTCATTTTTTATACCTTAGAAAATATTCATTAATGAAGGAAAAATTAGGTGGTAGATGTAAATAACATGTTTACCTTATCCATAATGATTATAAAACATGTGCAAAGAGTGATTACAAATTCAAAAGCTATTATATGATCCCTATAAAGTTTTCTTCAAAAACTATAAATGACTTTTTATTATTCCATGCATAGATTTCCAACCTCCCAGAACCTATCTATAAACTTTTTAACACTATTATTCTTTTGGAAAGATCCTCCCATGAAATTGAAGCTTGTTGCATGTATTTAAAGTAGTGAAATTCATGACCATTCACTTCCCCTATTATTTTGTTACTTTCTTTAGTTAGATTTGCCACATCAATTTTGAAACTACCTTGGCAATTGTAAATTCATCATTGTCACTTGTGAAACTATGACCTATCATAAAACACCAAGAACTTTAAAAATATCAATTACCATTCTAGATGTTTTCTTGATCCTTTATGGAACAAAGCCACCTATTTATCACATTATTTGTGTTTTATTTTATATTATTTCATTGTGAAACATGTTTGCTTTATGTTTGGCCTTTTTTAATTATGCCATGTTTTTTGTGTTCATCACTCATCATGTCTACAGTTATCCCATATTGTCCTTATTTTGAACTTTTTTCGAGATAAGTTTGTCGTGAGTCCCTTTTTCTTATATCTTCTTATGTTTACATTCAAATTTCACCTTATTCACTATGTCATGTGCCTTATTTCATGCCTTCAATAGGTTTTGATATATTTCCTCACTTTGGGGAAATCCCTTTTTAGGTTACTTTTATTATTCTCCATTGATGATGTTTATCATATCATTCATATACTTCTAACATCACATTTTATGCCTTTACACCATGCTTACACATTTACATACATACATACCTTTATCTTGCCTAGGATGATTACATGTTAACATAATCATTATGTTTACACATTTATCTTATGACCATGTATTTAAATTATACTATTTATTATTACCATGTTATATCTTATGATTATCATGTTATCTAAGTTTACATGTTGTGTAGCACTATGGATTTTGTCAATTGCCCTTAATAGTGGTGCAACATGGTGGAAATTTGTTCCCCTTCTCTTACATAGGTTTACATGGTTACATCTTATATTATATGTATTTATGTTTACATACATTATACCTTCCTATGACTGTTATTATTTGTCCTCTACATTTAGGGAAACATTGGAGGGCTATTCCCTCACAAATTTTTTTTATGATCTATGTCACATTTAAATATGCTTCCATGAAATTATCTATTAGAACTCATTAATTTCTCGCACCGGGGGCACCTTGCTTCTTCTTTCGCACATGCTTTCACAATCACATCTTATTATGTCATTACATGTTTATCGCATGATGATATCTTTACATTCTTATGCATTTATGTGGTTTTACATGATTATATATTATCCTCTCCTCCAAGTCCTTGTATCCCTTGTATGTAATTAGAGGGAGGAAATAATATAATTAACATTATTTTATGACTATGATTATAATGATTAGCTCATGATTATGATGATTGTATCCATTATAGGCGGAGTCCTATTATTCTTTCCACTCTAGGTAGAAATAATCCTTTTACTACTTCTAATTCAAGGAGAATCCTATCATTTATGTTCTAGGCAGAGTCCTATTATTATTTTTGATCTAGGAAGAATCCTAGTACTACTTCTAATCCAAGGAGAATCCTATTATTTTTTATTATTTTTTTGATCGGTAAATTGTGGGAAGGGGCCCACTCCCTATATTAAAAATAAAGAATAGAAGTTACATCAATATGTTCCTCATAAATAAAAGGAACATGAGAAAAGAGAGGAAACATAGAGGGGACCACGAATCCAAGGATAATCCTATTATTTCTATTTGAGATACAATGCTATTATTATTTCTACTCCAAGAAGAATTCCAATACTACTATTGGAACTCAATTTTGTAGTGTCTTTTTTGCTTGAGCCCTAGTTTATTTGTACACTTAGGCCTCATTTTGACCTTAGTTTATAACCAATTTGAGAAATATTTGTATGGGTCCTTATGTTTTTTTTCCCTAAGTGTTGTAATCTGTGTGTTTTTCTGGTGTTAAGTGTTG
The DNA here is from genome assembly GCA_007115665.2 of Sequoiadendron giganteum. NCBI lineage: Eukaryota > Viridiplantae > Streptophyta > Pinopsida > Cupressales > Cupressaceae > Sequoiadendron > Sequoiadendron giganteum. Next base: position 567,434,376 of record CM021106.1, on the reverse strand, counting down.
CAATAAAATCTAAAAAAACCTAAGTGTTGGGTTTGTTAGGTCTTTTCCTTAAGTTTTTGAAAATTGTCAAAATTTCAAAATTTTCAATTTATCCATCACGATATGTCATCCTATAAATCCCCACCTTTTCCCTCTTTTCTTATTGCCCCATTAGACTTACCCTTCTTGGCATAACTTTTCCTTCACCCTTGACCACCCAATCCTTTTCAATTAAAAAGTTAGCTAAGTCTTTCAAACCAGAGTTTTGAACCATCCCTTCTTATCACCTTATTTTCCTCTTCCCCAATTCAGAACTCATGAATCGTTATTTCCACTAATTACTTTATTGGAGTTGGGGTTGTGGGTTATCTTTTACCCGTATACCCTTTATATGCTATCCTTAGTATCTTGATGCCCCAACCTTCAAAATTGTCTTGTCTATTTGTTAAAATTTTGGAATTTCCCTTTCTATCACGCCTTCTCTAACATCTTAGCCCCCAAAATTTGTTGATTCCTTTGTATATATTTTTAGAGTTAGAATTTCACCCTTTCCTTCACTTTGGTACTTATTATAAGGTATTCTCAACTCTTGATCCCTGACATTTTAAAGCTTATAACATTTTTGGGATTGCTTGTTTGGACTTCCTCCATTCCACATACCTTGATGGCATGAGTTCCCCTTCACCTTTGATCCTTGACATCCCAACCAAAGGAATGTAGTATGTGTTATCCCCAACCCTCGATCATTCAAAACTCTTTCCATTTTTTTATGGTAGCTTTCACCTACCTACTACACGATCCTAAGGATCATTTATGACCAATATTGTTGCACTAATGTATAAAATAAGGATTTTTCTACCTAAAACACATTATTGACCTAATGAAGGTGGATTTTCACATCATTTCAGGTGATAATGGTGAAAATGGTCTATATTTTCCATTAATGTCCAAAAATGATCTCTACAACTACCAATCATGATTGGATCACACCCATGATTCATTTTTATTTCGTAGGCAGATATTCATATGGGAGAGAAAGAAAATTGTCAATTTTCAATTAATGCAATCATTGTTATTTTTAGAACTTGATATCTTCACACTATTTATAGAATAGATTTTGTGAGCCCATTTTGACTCTATAAAAATGGATTTGTTTTCCTTAATTTCTTGAAATGATGGTGAGTGCAATGGTGAATACTTTCATGTATTTCTATAGGTTCCAACATAACAAATATTATACATAGGCATTAATGCAATGTTGATGAAATTTTGAGTGACCCTTGCAACACCACCACGTTTCCTTTGTCAAACTAATTTCTCATCCTAGAGATCTATATGTATGAGTTTTTTCTTCATTATAATGGTTGGGCATTTGGGTTTCCATTGTATCATAGTGTAAATTCATCTAGGGTTTCAAATTTTGTTAGCTTATTCACCATTAAAGTTGTCCTCTAAGTTGTGGAGAGGTAGCTACTATAATAAATGTATGTAATTATATGTCTCCTTGGTTGATTGGTGATATTTTAGAGTATTTTAGGATATAGAGGGGTGACAAGCTCTCTTTCTCGTAAAATTTCTTTCACCATAATTACTGGTGTGATTGTAATAGGTATTTGAATAGTGTTTTAGAAATATAATTTATTGTATATTTGTCATGTGTAATAGTATTTTTCCCATTATGGATAAATGCCAATGAGTTTGGAGAAGGATAATTAAGTCTAGATATGTTTACTATACAAAATATCTTTGTTATTTGCTTATAATGGTTGGATACAACTTTGTAACCCAAAAAGGCATTAGTCTTGAAGACCTTGACCTTCCATACTTATCAAAAACACAAAAATCCTTTTACCAATACTTGTAAAAATAAAAGTATAAACTTGACATGTTGTTCATGATTCAACAATGCAACTAGGGATTATTTTTAAAGAATATTAAACTATTAAATACTTAGAGAATCATGTCCACAATGCTTATACCTTGTTGATATGTAAAATGTGTTGAAAAAAATCACTTTCAAGGATTGTAAAATTATTATTATCTAAAGATACATTTGTAAGGCATGAAATTAGCTATAAATATCTCTATTACAACTAGTTTTCCTTGACCTAGTGACAACTATGTGGGTCAAGAATGTAATTGGGTATATAGTTGTTATTTGTTACATTAATTTTTCATTCTAATTGATATGATAACCTATTAAGATGGCCTCTAAGAAAATCCTCTCGACATTAAGTTGAGCTCAAAGTGTAGGTGACATTACTCACTCTTAGTATTTAGCCTTTAACCATTCTAAATCTATTGATGATCCCCTTTTTACCTTCTCAAGAAGACAATCCCTAGTCTTGAAGGTAGAGAAACATTCTAGGATCTAGGACATACAATTTTTGAACCTAACAATTATTACTCCAAATATAATCCTATATTTTTGTTTGAGGTTGTCATATTATCTTTTCTACACACTTTTACTTTTTGATCATAAACATTGTTGAGTAATTGTGTTTATGCATAATTTAAATTCTTGTCATATACTACTCATTGAAATTTTTTATACTTGAAAGTTTTAATATGGAGCACTCATTGCAATTAATTTGTGCAAAATTGTCATCCTTATCTATATATTTTATATGAGTGTCTAAATATATACTTCGATGTTTATTTTTTTAACTTTGACACAAGTCTTCATAGAAGTTCACATGCAAGTCAAGGCACAAGACTTTATTTTGGACTCACTTTCTCATATTGACTCCCTTAATGTAATGATAGTGTGTAAAATGACATGCTTTTGTGTGTAAATTAAAAACACAACCCAAGCCTATCCCCATACATCCCAAGGATATGAATTTAATTTGTAATTTTATCATCCATAAGCCTAGGTTGATTGTACCACAGATTCATCCCCTAATCTTCAAAATTTAAAATTTAGTTTGGGCACATGTTTTCCCCTTCCCAACTAGTCATTATGACTTAACCAAAGCACCAAAATATTTGAATTACATGCTAGAGTGTTTTTTTGATAAAAAAGGGAGTAGAATTTTTATTGAAAAATCAAGGAGAAATACATAGAAATCCAAGATACAAAAAGGGTTCCCTTGGATAGAACCAATTACATATTCTTGTTCTCCAAAATAACCTTTTCCAAGGCTACCACATAATCTGAAGGCAAAAGGCCCCAATCTCTAACATCCCACCCCTCCTCATGCTCTGAAGACCACTTGTCTAGGAAATTCATCACTCTATTCCACTCCCTAGGAATATGACGAAAGGAGATAAACTCCAAATAACTACACAAGCTCAAAACTTAACCACTAAATCCTATTGCCAACTAGCTCCATCCAACCTTTGATCATTTAGCATATGTACAAAAATCTATGAATCAGATTCACAAATAATCTATCTCCAACCAGGGGAACACCCTCTTTCCACTAGATGAATAATTGCAAGGGCCTCAATAAGATTATTAGTTTGCTACCCTTTATACACAAAAATAAAAACACCATACCTCCTCCACTATCTCTTCCAAAGCCATCAATCCCCACATGTCCATGGTTCCCCTAAAGGAACCATCAGTATTCACCTTCAAGAAACCACTAGGTGGGGAAGTCCACTTACCTTCTCACTGTACCTTTTGCTTGGTATGAGGATGCCTTCTACCAAAAGGGGAAACCAACCCACCAAAATCCAACTACAAGTTCCTTATGATATCCGCATCACTAGGATTCACCGTCTCAAAAAAACCACATTTCACATAGATGGTCTCTTGGACCCTATTACAGATCTTTTTCCATAATTGAGCTATCACCATGCGCACACCCTAAAATATACTTCAATTTATTTCCAACCATAGATTCCAGATAATAAAAGTGGGGTCATTATAATCCAAGAAATCTTAAGAAAAGAGGTCTGAGCAAGAGGTCTACCCATACTATCCCAAAACTCAACCAAAGAAGAGGCATGACATGGTTCCAAGCCTCCCACCAGAAGTGTCAAATTTCTTGAGAAAAATGGTATTGGAAGAACAAATGAGAGGAATATTCCTCACCGCTCTTACAAAGAACACAAATAGAAAGGGCCCTAAAAACCTCTCTTCCATAAATTGTCCTAGGTAAGGCATCTATTTTGGACCATCGGCCATAAGAAGAAATTGCATTTAGGCTAGGAAATTGTGTTCCAAACCTGCTTCCACCAAGGCATGCCGACCCTCCCATAAACCTGTCTATCCAACTCCAAATAGCTTGAGCCAACATAAAATTTTCCTTTCGGATTAGGGACCCAAGCTAGAATATCCCTCCTAGAAAGGGAATTACATAACTTATTAGCCAAAATCCTATCAATCTCTTGATGATCCTCCTTAGTGCCACTCAACGACCATTCTTACGAAGCCTTCTAGTGCATCACCACCATTTGACTCAAAGCTTAAACCGTTTTAACATCTTCCACCTTACTCCAACCAACGATAAGCAAATTGCCACATAGAGGCTATATGAGGAAACGTAGTCATGAGTGGGGGACGCCCATCCCATGAATCATGCTAGAAGAAGGCATCATAGCCCCTGTTACAAATCCAAAAGATGCCCTTCTTGATGAGATTTTCCCCTCTTTTGAGAGTATCCCAAATCATGGACCCTTTCCTTGAAAGGTTATACGAAGGAACATCAATAGCGCTCACTCCCAGAAGATACTTAAGACTGAATTTTGGCCCAATCATGATCCTAGCAGGTGCACCAATGCCAGTATAACTTAGCAGCTAAGGCCTGGCCACTCAAACCCATAGGATTATGCCAAGACCACCCTCCCATTTCAACCTGAACATAGAATCCCACTTCACAAGGGTCCATTTTGAATAAGACAAATTACCTGCCCAAAGAAATTGATGGGAAAGGGCATCAAACTCCTTAACAAAGCATAAGGGAGAAACCTGTACAAAGCATCTATAAATAGGAAGGGCTTGGACGACTGACTTCAAAAGAGTTGCACAACCTATCGATGAAATCCACAAGTCCAATGACTAACCTTCCCATGAAAAGATAAGACAATGGGAGAGAGCCAATCTAAAACTAGAGAATCTGAGTAATCCTATTTTGAATAAGACAAGGAATATTAAAGAAGAAAATTGAAGACTTACCTTCATTGATCTTTTGATGAGAAGCATCCAAGTAGGTATCCAAAGCCTTAAATTTATTGCTTCTTGAATCTTGGCCATACTCATCAAAGCTATATCATCCAAAAACTACAAGTGAGAGTGAGGAGGCACACTACCCCCCAGCTCCAACCTTGAATCAAACCTTGATTAACCTGAGACTTAATAAACCTTCCCAAGCCCTTAGCCATAATAATCAACTAGGTTTGTTCTAAGTATTTCTTTGTCAAAATCTAATCATGTTTTCATAGTGGATGGTGAGGGTCTTTTGTTAGTGTCAAGTGATCTACATGTTTGATTTAAAGTGGATAAGTCATTGGTTGGTCTTATTCTCAAGTATTTTAGAATCTTATATATCTCACATATTTTAAGAATCTGACGGTCGCTGTAGGTCCTTTGGGAAGTCTAGTTAAGTGAAAAATCTAAAATTTTACTTTAGCGCCATTGTGATTCTCAGCCGCGAGCGTGAGCATCAATGCTTGTGGGTTGAAATAAAAATAATTGAAAATTGAAAATCAAAAGAAAAGAAACAAATGAAAGAAAGAAAAATATTTAAAATCGAAAGAAGAGAAATTTAGCCTTTTAGGGGTATCCGAGCAACTCTACCAGGGCTATGGATGCCTAGCCGACAGTAGAGAAATGTTCAAGAGAATCAAAATGATAACCTCATTGGGGCTATGGATGCCTGACTTGTAGTGAGGCAATGTCTCAGATGATTTTGGAGCTAGGATAAACTAGTTAGCTTAACTTGATGGAGCTTAGGTTCTTTCAACAATTGAAGGATGAGAATTAACTCAATTGCACACACTTCAATTTTCAACATTCTAAAGGTTGGATTAACTAGTGGTTTTGATCATTTGGTAGAGCATAAAGATCAGAACCAAAGATTCTAGGTTTGTGATTCCAGTTTTTCATAAAAATCCTCTAGATAATTTCCTTAGCGAGTTGCCATTTGTTTTGCATGTTTTTCACACACACCCCATCGTGGGTAGGGAACCCCCCTTTTCACTCCCAATGAGCTACTTTTCTCCCATCTCATTTTGCATGCCCCTTTCTTGGAGCCTAAATTGGTCATGTATCGTCAAAAAATCAAATTCCCCTAACCAAATTCACTTACCTAAGTTTTTCTATGTCTTTCACTTTTGCAGAAGTGCCCCTATGGGTTTTCCCTTCGCCCATTGCAGTGATGTCCTCCAAGCCTCATCCCTACTCACTTAATTCATTTTTTTTAATTTTTGACTTTGGGGATAGGTTTCTTATAGATTTGGGATGTTTTGTGGTGCCTAAGTGAACTACCAAGGTTTCAAAAAGTTTCGAGAAGATGCAAAAATTTCATTCCGGAACTCCGTCACTTCGGGGTTCGGACTGTCTGTCGCCCTTTCAAAACAACATTCCGGCATCCGAAGCCTAGACTGTCCATTTCCCTTTCAAAATAGCATTCTCACCTCTAGGGCCTAGACTGTCCATTTCCCTTTCAAAACAACATTCTAGCCTTAGGGGCCCAAACTATCCATTGCCCTTTCAAATTAGCATTCTGGCCTCCAAGGTCTGGACTGTTCGTCACCCTTTCAAAACAACATTCTAGCCTCCAGGGACCAAATTGTCCATTTCCCTTTCAAAATAAAATTCTAGCCTTCGAGGTCCAGACTGTCCATCGCCTATTCAAAACAATATTCTAGCCTCTGGGGCTTGGACTATCCATTGCCCTTTCCAAACAACATTCTGGCCTCTAGGGCTTGGACTGGCCATTGCTCTTTCAAAACAACATTTTGGCCTCTGGGGTCCAGACTATTTGTCACCCTTTCAAAAAAAAATTATGGCCTCTCAGTCCCAGAATGTCACAACGCCCTCCCAATTTGAAAATGGACTTTGATGTACATGCTTAGATTGGATCCTCTTCTGCATGAACTTTTCAAATTCTAGAATTTAAGCTAGGAGAAACCATCTAGGTCATCCTGCCTTGTTCCCCCTTTCAAAACAACATTCCTTCTAGGGAAGTTCGACCTCTGGGACCCAGACTATCCATTGCCCTTTCAAAACAACATTCTAGCCTCTGGGGCCTGGATTGTCCATTGCCCTTTCAAAACAACATTTTTGCGTCTGGGGTCCAAATTGTCTATCACCCTTTGAAAACAACATTTTGGCCTCCAAGGCCCGAACTGTCCATTGCCCTTTCAAAACAGAATTCTTGCCTTTGAGGTCAAGACTATTCCTGACCCTTTCAAAACAACATTCTAGCCTCTCAGACCCGAAACTTCCAAACGCCCTCTCAATTTGAAAATGAACTTTGACCCACATGCTCAAATTGGATCCTCTCTTGCATGAAATTTTGAAATTCCAAATTTGAAGTATGGAGAAACCATCTGGTTTGCCTTTTCTTGTTCCCCCTTTCAAAACAACATTCATGCTAGGGAAGTCTGGCCTCCGGGGCTTAGATAGTCCATCACCCTTTCAAAAAAACATTATGGCCTCTAGGGCCCCAACTGTTTATTGCCCTTTCAAAACAACATTCTAGCGTCCAAGGCCTAGACTGCCCATCGCCCTTTCAAAATAGCATTCTGGCCTCCGGGGCCTAGACTGTCCATCACCCTTTCAAAACAAAATTTCGGCCTCTCGGTCTCGGAATGTCCAAATTCCCTCCCAATTTGGAAACGGACTTTGACCCACATGCTCAAATTGGATCCTCTTGTGCATGAACTTTTCAAATTCCAAATTTGAATCTGGGAGAAACCATATAGGTTGCATTGCCTTGTTTGCCCTTCTAAAACAACATTTTGGCAAGGGAAGTCTAACCTCTTGGGCCCGAACCATCCAAACTCCCTCCAGTAAACTGCTAATGGCAATTCATAGTAAATATTATGATCTTTTGATGATGCATGGATGGATCTAATAAATATTTTTCAATATTTGATTAACGTTTTCCTTGATTTGTGTATGAAAGCACTTACAAAAATTCATGCATGCAGGTTTCAAGAAGCTTACCTCGGGTCCATTGAGAGACCCATTGAGAAAGTCGAACAAGGAAAAGCACATAGCTCATATCATCATTCAATTTATGCCCACCTCTCTTCATAGTACCCATCAATAGAGCTAGAATTAGAAGAAGGCATGTGCCAAGGAATTCAATGACAAAATGCAAGGGGGTGGTCCTTAAGAAAGCAAAAGGGAGTTGTCCTACTTTCACAAAATGATGGTGATATTTAAGGGGTTGTTGACTCGAATCAGGGTCAACCAATCCATTGATGCTAGTTGTCGATAGACCCATTTAATCCAATGAATAATGCTACAAGTCCATCGAGAGAAAGACAAATTCTAGGCAGTTTCAACTACGATAAAAGGGAAATCAGCTAAAAGAAAAAACTACTACAAAACCTGAAAACTAAAAGACAAAATAGGGAAAAGATAAGAGATGCATTTTAAGTTGTTGAATATTTTGGGTTAGTTGAAGCCCTAGTGTATCAAATTTGGTCCACAAAATATAAATCAATCCTATCCATTCATTCGGGCTTTGGAAAACTATAAATACGGGTCTCCCCCTCATTTTTAAAGGATTGGAGAGCTAGTGTAAAGGCATTCTACAACAATAGAAAGAAACATTGCATGATTTATGGGTGTTTCTTTTGATTTTTCTCATTATGTGTGCATGGTTCTACTTCCCTATTATTTTAGTTGTGAGTTTCTTGAATTGAAGTGATGATGGTGTTTGTTGTTACAATATTTGATTAATTTCCATCCCATACTTTTTGCACTTGTTGATGATAAGCTATTGTGCAAAGCTAGCCTGGGCTTCGATATTTCATTATTGCAACTTAGTTAAATTGCATGTTCATGATGTGCATGCGCAATCTGAAAATCAGCACTCCTTAGAAGATTGCACTAGTTTTGTATAACTGTAGGTTTCTCTTGGCCAAGGAAAACCCAGTTTAGCGAGTTTGTCTACTGTAGTAGCCTGTATGATCATTTTTCATTCATAGTTTCAGATCCAGTAACTTTCTCTCTTCCCTACCCTTTTTTCCTTGTTTTTAATAAGTAACCTTAGACAAGGTTCATTGCATATTATAAAGCTAAATCTGATGTTGAAATGGAGTTACAAAATGTTTTTTTAACCTATAGCAAACACTTAGAAACTCTCCCATCTTAAGAACCCCATTTGCAGATCCAAATTCCCCACTTTGTGACTCATTCATAAGATCGCCTTGTGATTCCAGAAAATCACATGAAAAAACTAAGATATTCCAAGCACTGTCAAGACTTGACATTAGAGACCTTGGGATAGTGTTCTGCAATTTGATTATGGAAGATTGTATTTTAAGAGAGGTGATGCACCTATGCATCGACTATGTTGAGAAGTGCATAAAAAACACATCAACAAGTATTTCAAACCAAAAGACCAATGTTTGCATGGAAAACCATATGACCAAAAGATACCAAGCACATGTGTGGGGTTGAATTGTTCTTCAATTTTCTTAATGATTTCTTTTCACCAAAAAAAATCTCTTGATTAGCTTTTCAAACTAAATGTCTAATGTCCCAATTTCTTCTCATCCCACAAACCCCATTAAGTGGAAATCAAGAAAATCAAGGCAATAGTTCCCTAATGTTGACTTTAGTGATAGCAATTTAAGATGTAAGTCCAAATACTTAGAAGCCTCTAAGGACAAAATCCCTAGGGAAAGCATGAGCACTTGGATTCATCAAAGGTATTGGCTTCCCCTAAAGGGTTTGAAATTTTGAGGATTTTGTGAATGTTTGTTTTCAAATGTTTTGGATCCAAGCAAAGTGTTTTTCTTTCAAAGTGATGCACAATCCTAGGAGAAAATGATAGTATTTTTTGGGTTCCCATTTGGATAAATCCATCTATTCTTACTCTTAGTGGATGATTAGATTCTTGGCTACACAGGCTCCCCCTTACAGTGCACTCGCTTCTCGAGTCAGCCAAGCATCAATACCCATGAAACTCCCATGACATACTTCTCATCTCTACTAAAATCCGTAAGAATGTGGGATGGATTTAGAACGACTATTCCTGCACCAACAAATAGATAGGGATTTTGGCCTTTATAAACAATGGATTTTAATGTGGGAATTTTGTTCATGGGGGACCATCCATGTGGCAAGGGACCATTATTTCCCTTCTTGTCAGAATGATCCTCGTGATACTCAAAATTTCCTCGAGTACCCACACTTATATACCAATTGGAAGTCACTTGGATTTAGCATGTTATCAGTTGGGTCATTCCCTAGGGTGATTACTTTTTCCCACAAGGAAAACCCTCTATGGATAAACAAAAGAAAGCAAGTACATCCATAGTTCAATCGATATTTGTTGAGAAACAAATAGATAACACTCATGATACACTCCACTCACACTCACAAGATTTTGATCAATTTTAGGAATCAAAATTGAAATGTGCAGGTATTAAATTACACAACTTAATATCACAAAAGAATTTTGATTCTCAAGATCGCTATGAAGCATGAGAGAAGTGCATGCATCTTTTAAATGATATTAATTTGGATAAAGGATTACAAAACAAAGAGTACACATGTTCATTTTAACCACAAAGAAATGATATGAATTGTTTTTAAGAACCAACTTGTAAGTGTGATATTTTCTTGTTCATTTGTTAAGTCCAAAACCAAATTTAGTAATTTTTCCTATGGTGTTTTTAAATCCTTTTGTTTTGTCCTTTTTAACCCCAAACATAATTTATTGAACCCTAAAAAGGAAGAATATGACAAATCCTTAGAAGAGGGATTAAAATTTCTCCCTAATTTTTTAAAAAAAAATCGATACAATGAGATAATGAGGTCATAATGAACCCTTGGTATTTGTTTCCCTTCCTTCACTTGCGATCAAGCCAACCTTTTTTTGGTAGTTTTCAACAATTATCAAATTTTGCCATTTTTGGTAATTTCGCATGCATAACTTTGAGAGTCCTTTTTTTTCCCAAAAAATTCTTAAAACTAAGATAGGATGAATTTCCAACTAGCATCCTAAATTCAAAACATGATTTTTGAGTTATTAACAAAAATGATTTTTAAAAAACTAGAAAAAACACTAAATTGCCATTTTGAGGGCCAAGATGAAAGTTTAAAGCCCCGAAAAAGTGCCAAAATGGCAACCAACCAACTCAAGCTTCATATAGAATCCACATGCCACCTCATAATGAAACCACCTCTAAAATTTCAGCCCAAACGAACATACGAGTCAAAAGTTATGACCTCTAGAAGTCCCTGCATCACAAAAAACTGGTTAATACTGTAAAAATAGAGGCCAAAAAACTAGTTAGAACTCAAAAACAACCAAAGTGAAAAAAAAAACATGTTGAAAATAAACTAAATTTTTCCTTTTACCAAACTCCAATGGCACAATCCGCATATGTGGCACAGTTTGAGAAGGTCAGTGGTGCAATATAGCGTCGTCGATGACTTAGAGTGACACTCTGCATAGAAACAATGACCGCGATTACGGTGCTGTTTAGAATTTGGAAAACTAGTGATGCACTTTGAAATTTGATATTTTTGCATAGGAAGACTCTAGCAACATAGTTTGGAGTTTGGAGCGACACAATATAGCATTGTTGGAATGATAGCAGTGTAGTTTGGCGTCTTTGAACTGATACAAATCATGACCTAATCAATCCACTCTCTACCAAAAAAAAAGGCTTGGAGAACTTTCTACAAGAAGGCCCATCTGACCTTATCATAAGCCTTAGCTATGTCGAGTTTTATGAACATGGCTTTCTCCTTGGAAGTCACCATAGAGTGAATAGCCTCAATTGCAATCACAACCCCATCCAAAATTTTCCTACCAATGATAAAACTGCCTTGTCTTTAGAAATAAAAGAGTGGAGCCAAGGTTTTAGTCTCTCAACAATCAATTTAGTAATAATTTTATAAACCACATTACAGAGAGCAATAGGTCCTAAGTGATCCAGACAGTTGGCTCCTTCCTTCTTGGGAATAAGGGCCAAGAAAGTATAATTCAAAGCATGTAACATTTGCTTATTGTTGCGCGACTCCTGAACCACCTTGAGGAGGTCCAAATTGATAATTTCCCAAAACTCTTGGAAGAATTCAATAGGAAAGTCATCCAGACCTAGGGCTTTACCTTTTTTTCATTTGGAACACAACTACTTCCAATTCTGGTAGTGAGATAGGGTGCATGAGATCCACATTCATCTCATTAGAAACTAAGGGAGGAATGTAATCCAAAATAAGGTTTTCCTCACCACAAGTAGAGAGAATATCCTCGATAAAGAACTCTGAGAAGCAACGAGAAGCCTCCCTATCTAGAAGCAAGTTGCAGCACCTTCGACGACACCAAAGAGGAAATAATATTCCCAATCCTTCTAGCTTTAATAGAGTTATGGAAAAAGGCAGTATTACAATCCCCTTCTTGAATCTAATCCTCAAGAATTTTCTTCCAAAATATCTCCTCTCTCAACTCCCATTCCTCGAGTTCCTTAACAATAATAGCCTCCTTCCTAAGAAAATCATTTGTAAGACCATGATCTTGGATCTGTGCAAGTGATAGTGACTAACCCAACTTGAGCTAATATTTTGTTGAAGTGAAGATTGCCAAAGCATTTTCTATTCCACTTCATGAGTCTATACTTCAGATACTGAAGTCTCTTGGCAAAGGAGTACATAGCTTCGACATGATCAGGCTTCCCTTGAAACCACCAACTACTCATAAGATCATGAAGAGAGAGGTCCCACAACCATATTAATTGGAATTTAAAGGATGAGTTCATAGAGGATCTGAAAGAAACAACAAAAATCTTAATTGGCCAGTGATTAGACCCTTTCCAATCGAAAATCTCAGAACTGGTGGTCCACCCATCTCCAACACACAAGCAAGAGACAAGAAATCTATCAATTTAGAGATAGCATTATCACCACACCTCCTATTATTCCAAGTTAAAATCATATTACTCAGCTTCATGTCAACTAAATTTAAGAGTTCTATATTATCCCTCAAAAGGCTAGCAAACGAATCTAGCCTGGCATTCCTACCAAGTTTTTCCTCAAGGAAAATAACTGCATTAAAGTCCCCAACAACAACCCATGGGAATAAGGGATCCAGAGATCGAATATATTTGACATGAGACCACAACTAAGCTTTACCAATAAGATCAAAAGGAGTGTAAACATTAGAAAAGAGGCAGGTTTCACCCAAATCTAGACTAGAAGCAATCACAAACATAGAAGAGAAACTCAAAATCCACCTGAGAGGGACAATATTCCTTGGATCCCAAAAGAAAACCACACCACTGAAATTTCCATTAGCTCTAATACAATGAAATGAACCATGAGACCAGATGTAAGGGGATCTATTCAACATGCAGTCCACAAATAACTTAATTTCTTGAAGAAAGAGAATATCATGACAATGAGCACTGATCATCTCACGAATAATTTTTTTTCAAGGGATGCTATTCATACCCCTCACATTCCATAAAATAACAATCATTTCTAAGAGTGGGAGAAGTGGGAGTCAATGGTCTTCACTAACCTTGATTCCACAAGATCCTCACCAGTTAATTTCACCTTCTCTAGGTCCTTGCAACCTGCCTTAGAAGCCTTCTCCAGAGGCCCCTTTTTAAGAGGCTTCAACTGCAAACCAAAAACCTATGGGGTCTCGCTATTCTTCCTAGCATCCAAAGCCTCCCTTTCCTAAAAAGGATCTGAGTTTGCCAAGGTAGTTACCCCTTGCAAGACCAAAGGCCCACTTGGTTTGATTTCAACTGAATTTTGAGATGGAATATCTGTAACCATATACTCAACCTACACTTCCCCCAAAGGCAAGTTCAAAATTTCATTCCTTTTATCCCTTGAAAAATCCACTCCCAAAGACCCAACACCAGTTGACAACTCAACCAAAATTCCCTCCTCTTGAGCCAAGTCCTCTAAAGCATCAAAACAATTAAAAACCCCATCATATTGCATGTCCTTCAAGGTTCTCTTTAAACCTCTCCCTTTATTGTGAGGCTTGACTGGGATGAAACCCTCCTTGTCCACCACATCAATAGCCATAGGAGCCTTCCCTTTATCATTCTTAGGATCCAAGCTGGGATTCAAGCTAGCCACTCTAGATGCTCAATTGAACCGAGGATAATTTCTTTGCAGGTGCTCATACTCATGACATAAATGACATTTGAATGAAAGAGTTTCATAGTCTAGATGTTGAACCCAAGAATCTAATCCAAGGCATAATTCCCAAGAGTTTGACAAAGGGTTATTTAAATCTATTTCAACATAAACACGAGCATAAGTAATTACCTTTTGATCCAAAGTCTATTGAGTCGAGCCAAATTACTTGCCAAGAAGAAGGGTAATCATATGTAGGATTTCGCTTCTCCAAAATTCCAATGAGAGTTGTGGAAAATGAATCCAAACAGGAACCCGCATAGGAAGGTCCTTAACCGAATTGAAACCCACATGCCAAGGTTTCATGGAAAGTTCAACTTGATTGAAGAAATAAGGTTCGTCTTCAAAATCCCTATTTCAATATGCCATGCATGTAAACACAACAATGGAATAATTGTTGGTAGCCAACTTTATCTCCATCTCACCCTCAAGCTTCTAATCCTTTCGAGTCCAAGATTCCAAAATTGGCAATGAGAGATGGATCCCCATGAATTTAAAAATCAACACATGATTTCTCAAATAAATGAAATCCTTCTAAACAGACTCTAGTTGGATCACCAAAACAGGACACTCAAGGCATCTCTCCAAACAACCATTCAATTTTTTAAGCCCGGGTAAGCCCCTTGAAGAAGAAGAATCATCACTAGTCGAAATACTGCTATGGAGCCTCATAACATTTGCATGCAAAGAGGAAGATGGATCTGCATGATCCATCCCTCCAAAGAAAAGAAAAACCACAAAGGCATGCAACAAACCCACCAAACTCATGCACACAACCAAGAAACAAAGCTCCTAGTTGGAAACAAAACCCCCCGAGCACAAAATAAACCCCCCTCCCATGTGCAACACCCACACCCCAAAATTTGTAACCTATGGTAGAATCCAATGCACCCCACACCAGACATGCACGAGCATGCAGAAGGAAATTAGGTCACGACTTGCTAATGGCCACCACATAGCTGCAATGCCCTTCCCATTCGTGAATTTCACTTTTTAATTACATGCTATAGTGTTGTATACAAGGATAAATATTAATTCATTATTATCAATCAAGGAATCTAGGAATGATTGAGCATATTTAGAGAAGAAGCCACATGAGAAAGCTATGCTAAATTTGCATCATAATAAGAGTATTGTATCAATATTCTAGGTATATTTCATGTTTTTGATTAGGGGTAAAAAATAAGTTTTGATGGGGCTCGAAACCTAGTACATAACGGTTTTGAAGGGAATTGTCAACCTACTAAAGAAAAGAAAGCTACTTAATAAGATAAATCACATACCAACAACAACCCAACATCATCCTCTAAAAGATTAACATGACAACTCAGGCTACATAACACAAACAAGCATGGGCCCAAAACCCATTTACAACCTAGTTTTAACCGAGACTAGAAACCCTTTTGACAAACTTAAACATCGCCTGAAACAACTAGGCATCAGCAAACCAGCCTCTCAAATCATTCAAATTTGAGCCCAAAAGAACATAGAACACAGTGGTATAAACCAACAATAAGACCAAACACCCCACCTCAATAGGGGCTTTGTGATCCACCACTGAAAACTACAAGAAATCAACTTTCCTGTAACACAAACTCACCTGGTAACAGGAAACCAACTCCATCTACACCTCTAAAGGAGTGAGCTCCCCTCTATTGGAGAGGATGATATGATCAACTAAACCACCGCAGCCAGAAATCACCAACACCCTCAACCTCCACCTCCATAGGAGAACCACACACCTCAATAGAAACAATAACTGAGGGAGGTCCACCTCGATAGGACTTGAGGGGAAAGCCAACACAATAGCCAAGCAAGCAACCATAACATCCTTCGAAAAGCCTTGCACCAGGAACAAAACCATCTAGGGTTTAGGATTAAATCTTGAGAACCACATAGTAAAGAGAATAAGGCCAAACAAGCCTAGAGCATGCATCGCAACCGGGTAAAACTTCAACAACAACCTCAAACCCAAATCAACCAGCTCCATCACCACCTCTAAAAGAATGTGAGCAAAGAACTCTTCTGAAGAAGGCAAGACAAAATCAACCCTAACCAAAGACAACAACTGGGGCAATGAAGTAATAATGACACTCATCCCAACCAAAAGCATCCCACCAAAAATAGGAGAAAAGGACACAACCATCATCCCAACAAAGGACCCAAAAAATTGCCAGAAAGGAAGCCCCCATCCGATAGAAAAACAAACATGACCGAGCAACACTAGGAAAACCCAATTGCACAAAAAGCTCCGCCCCAAAAGCAACAACTCTTCTAACAGTAGGACTACTCACTGCTCCTGAAATGAATAATAAGCAGAGAGGAGAACCCAATAAACAACAATGACCAAGCAAAAAGTGCCAAATACCAAAGGACAACCTCATCAAATGATAAATCCTAAATGACCAGAGAGGGAATAGAGATGCTCTCATGCAGAGAAAAAGAGCACAAACCTGGGCACCAAAAGTACCCCAAAGGACTAGCAACCAAACCAAGACGAGATTCCTAGAATGGCAAGGGACGAGAAGAGGAGGACCTACCACAACCATCTAGAAAGAAGCTGACCAAAATCACCAAAAATGTAGCCAGCTCCGAGAACAAGAAACCCTACAAGGGAAAGAAGACTGGCCAAAGAGAAGCCAACAACCACAAAACCCACACAGTCAACACAACAGGACTTAGGAACCCGCACTAGAGACACACACGACCAAGAAGGAACCTATAAAATAGTTGAAGCACCAAGGTCGAAGGTAACGAAGGGTGTCAAAAACCAGACCCCAACCGCTTCAAAATCCACAACGAGCCAGCCGCAAGGCCTCAACACCAAAAAAATGACCCAAAAGGATCCTCATCAACATTTTGGCCATAAGATTTCAGATCGGGAGCCCCACTCCACCTCCCACTTAAACACAACAACTCCATTCGACGCCCCAAAAGAAATCCATACGAGGAGCAACAAATAAGGTTCGCCTAGAGAAGAGGCACCTACAGACTAGGCAGGCCATCATCACCATCCAAATCATCTTCCTCTAAAGCTTCGTCATCCACATTCAAACTCCCGCCTCACTCGCCTCTCCCGCCTCACTCCGTACTCCTAAAAATTAGGTATATTTCATGTTGCTTGATATGTCTTCAATCATTATATCACACTTTGAATTGATAAAATGGTTTAACCAAAGGAAAAACATCATAGCCTATCAAGCTCCTTAATGGTGTCTATTGACATGAACCCCTTTAAACACAAGTTCTAGATATCAAGGCGAGTAGATATTTGATTTCAATTTTAATGTAGTTCACATTTGTTAGAGAAAAGAAATAGTTTTGTAGGTTGGAATTGAACCATAATAGACATCAATGTTGTTAGTATTGAGGTGATTTTTTGATAAGTTCTAGTTTTGTAACACATTAATAAATTAATTAGTGACATCTATCTCAATTGCATCTTCATCAAACTAAAGGTAATAACATTATTGTATTTATTTAATTTTGAGCATTATTAATCTCAACTCTTCATCTTAAACACACACACACACACACACGCACGCACGCACACACGCACGCACACACACACACTATTGTATTTATTTAATTTTGAGCATTATTAATCTCAACTCTTCATCTTAAACACACACACACACACACACACACACACACACACACACACACGCACGCACGCACGCACGCACACACATTCATTTTTTTATTTACATTGAAAAATAAGACATAATTAAACAACTATTTACATGTTTATGTTAAGTAAATACATGGTAGGGTATAGTTATAAAATTTGTGTCATTATTATTTATTGTTGCTTCTTTTTATTATGTCAGAGAGGTGTATCCTATACTGGCAGTAGGAGGGGAAAATATATGTTATTGTGATCATAAAAGAAAAACTAGTCCATATTTATTTTTTAAATATAAAGACATCAAAATTTTAAAATATATATAATATCTATAAATGAAACTATTATCAAATAACATATAAAAATATGAGATACAATACACTTTTCAAAGTAAAAGCAAAACAAAAAAATACCAAAACAATGAATGGTGGATTTTCCAAAAGTAAAATTAACACACAAAGGTAAAACAAGTGTATTGCCAAAAGAATAACTCTTCAAATAAAAATAATGTAAAAAATATAGATAAAAAAAAATTAAGGAAAAATTAAAATTTGTGTGTCCATATATGTATGTAGTAAATAAAATATTTTTAAAAGTCGAATAACATAATTCTTAAGTAAATAAAACATCTTTGTGTCTTTTTTCATCTATTTTTTTTTATTTATTTGTCTATTTGTAGTAGTTTAAATAGATATTAACATTTAATATTCATATAGAGAAATAAAATAATTTGTTAAATACATCTATCTAAAAAATACCAAGATATTAATTTGGAGATGCCTATTTAACTTATGTTGTAAATCTAATATAGGCACCTAAATATTGATATCTCTAGGCA
This sequence comes from Sequoiadendron giganteum, assembly GCA_007115665.2. Classification (NCBI taxonomy): domain Eukaryota; kingdom Viridiplantae; phylum Streptophyta; class Pinopsida; order Cupressales; family Cupressaceae; genus Sequoiadendron; species Sequoiadendron giganteum. The sequence goes on along the minus strand of CM021106.1, from coordinate 567,415,638 downwards.
TCTTTTAAATAGATGTATTTAAGATATCTATAATAGTCATACATATTTACAAGTTTTTGCATATTAAGTGGTTCCTTGTCATCTTATTATTAATTGTAAGAAAATAAAAGTAACTCTAAATTAGATATTAAGATTTAATATTCACATGGAAAAATAAAATAATTTGTATTAACTTTCAGAGCAGCACACAAAATAAACATCATCTGTCTTTTCCTTCATTCGAACCATTACATATAAAGGATTGGAATCCCTTTGTACGATTAATTGAATGCTAGATTTAGCGACTTGTTAAAACAACTCAAACAACTCATACCCGATACAAAACAAATTAAGCACTAATAAAATTCCCAACATTCCCCCCTTAGTGTGAACATGGCAAAAACTTACACTTTCCACTACAGTAAGCCCAAATCTTGTGGCTCATGATCTTGATTCAAATGAAAGGCACCTCTCATCAACCTTTCATGGTTTCCACATAGGCTTACTACAAACCTGGACATGAATAAGACCACACTCATCTATTCACCTCATATGGTTTTATGGATTACCACTAACCTTTTCAAGATCCATGAATTGCATTACACTAGTGCTTTTGTTCATTACAATATTTTACACTAGGAGGTTACATAAGGAAATAACACACACATGACTAGAAATAAAGATTGTTGTTGATCATGTCACTCGATCTCCAACAAAAAAGGAATTTTTCACTGCCACTAGAGATGGAATGATCTTATATTCCCCCCCAGGATGTGAAATTTCTAATTGTTAGAAACATATAAAATAGAAGCACACATCACAAATAAAATTCTACCAAAGTTGACAAGGGAAAACTACTCTTCAGATGTTAGATCCTTCTCTGAGCAAAGCCAAAGCCATGAAGTACAAATATCAAGGAGTTTTCCTAGTGACTTCAGTGTCCTCAAACATTGATGAGATAAAGGATACTGAAATCAGACATGTTGATATGCCTGAATTTATGGAAAGGACTTAGAAGTAATCATTGGATAATGGTATGAGGCATATAGTTTAGAGCAACATACATATGATAGCAACTTTCCCTATAACTGTACATAATCCTAAATTTGTTCTCCAAGTTATGACACACTACAATAAGGATGACCAAAGTGTTAGGGATGCAAATGGAAATATGGTCATAAGGTTAGATCTAGAGTTCTTTGACAAAGCTTTCTTGTGTCCTAATATTGATTTGTATGTAGATGTTACTAAGGAATATGCACAAGAGGAATATGAGAAATATACAGATACTCGCAAGAAATTGATTAATAGTAAGTGGTTGAAGAATCCACAACCAAGTGTTTCAAGGTGGCCTGAAAGATTTCCACACAGTGACTTCATTGAAGAAGTGAATGATTTGATCACTCTTCTCAGTAGAGTGAAAGGTTTACCTACCTCATCCACCTTTCAAGATTTGATTTATGTATACATCAAGATCATATTGATGTGAAAGCAACAAATCTTTTGGGGTCAAAAAATCAGTGACACAATTCATGATCAACTGATCAAAGTGCATACTTCACTTAAGTTCTACATGACATCTTATTTGGTGTATGTTGTTGCTACAATGAGAAATTTTTCTGGGTTGACAACAAAAGGGAATAGAAGAATAACTCCAATGTAAAAGTACTTTCCTTAGATAACTCTTGATGGAAGCATTCATCATTTCAAAAGAGTTAATGATGCTTTCTTTGATCCTTTCTTATGTGCATTTGATCTTGAATTAGAGAGCAAAAGGGTTTATGATGAGGCATGGACCGTGGCAAACAAATATGGTTGCTTATATATGTAGTTCCCCACATTCACCTACTTGAGAGTTGGTTTCTTTGTGGGCTATTCATACATGCTCCCGAGATACCCTAGTGATAAGATTGTCCTAATGGAGCTCTATAGGCAGATAATGGACATCCATAGCAAGCAAATGGAGTCACACAGACCAAGCTTCAGGTTTCCCCTCGTGATTGGCAAGAATTCCATCCAAACATCTCCAAGGGCTAAGGCCATAGAATCTGAGATGCAATGGGTCACCTTGAAGACTTTCAAAAGAAGGTATGATTTTGACCACTAGGGAATGAAGGACAAGATCAAGAAAGCTCACACCCATGTGCATAAAATTGAATATGTGTGGTTAGATTACAACACAAAGGAGGAGATAAGAAAAATGGACTACTACCCATTGAATTTGGAACAATTTAAAATCTTGATTTGGTGGATATTTCTAAAGGTATGGAGGATGATGGAAACATCCTAGACCCTACCTATGAGAGGAATAATATTATAGGATCTCCTTACCGGCTATCCAGTGGTCAAAGAAGGAAGTGACATCAATTAGAGAAAGGTTTGAACCAATCCTAGCTAACACAAATGTATGGTTAGAGGAGAAGGGGATTCATTTGAAATGCTTTGTTACTGGGTTAGAGGAAGAGGAACTTGAAAGTTTGATAGGTAGGAAATCTAAGCTGAGGATGAAGAACAAGGATGATGCACCTAGTTCTAACAGGACCTCTAGGCCAAAAATAAATTTTATTGTAAAAGGAAATAAGATTCAAGTGACTGAAGGACCGTCTAGTGTGGCAGAAGAGGAATCAACCTAGGAGGAAGAGAAAGAAGAAGAATAATGTGAGGGAGCATGAGTATCTCCATGAGAATATCCCAAAGGAACCACTTGTCTCTTCTTCTCCCATTTCTACAACTGTGTATATCCCCATTCCTCCCACTATTTCTATTGGACAGTCTTTACCTGTCACTGCTATAGGTATTCCTACTGTTATAGTTACTCCTACCGTGTCTATCCAATCAATTCATTCATCCCCATCTTTGTGATCAATTTTTGATAGTCCCAAACATGGTTTGGAAAATATTTTGGGGTCTCCCACATCTTTTCCGGGTCTGTCATCACCTTCTTTTGACGTAACCTCTCAATCTGATTTGGAACAATATATGATTGAGTTACAAGTTTTGAAATTCTTGGTGCAATTTTGACTATTACTCCACCAATTGTAAAAACAACTTTTGTGCTCACGCAACTACATCAATGCAAGCTATGACTGTTGGTCTTGAAGGAAGTTCTTCTCCACTCCCCCCTTGGTTTTCATCCCATTCACCGAAAAGGAAGAAGCAATCCGTTTCTCCATATGACTTCGATTTTGCATAGTTAGCACTTGTAAAGGCAAAATCCAAGAAAAAGGCAAAGACTCTTTCCAGATTGTTGGTGGATAAAGTAGGATACAGGTATGTAGAGGTAGCACAAACTACTCCAGATAGGTCTATTGAGGAAGTGGATATTTTTTAATATTCCATTACAAGGGTTGAGTTAGGAAAGGTGACTCATGAAAGTGCTAAGGCGGATGTACAATCTACTTTGAATTCTCTCATTGAGAAATTTGATGACGTGAAGAAGGTTAAAGATCAATACAAGGGCAGGGTTGAGTAGTTGACTACGGTGCTCTAAAAGATTACCCAATCTTCGGAATCAATAGATCTTGTAGCCATGAGTATTAAAGAACCAATTATTTAGAAAGTTGGAAAGGTGCATTCAAGAGATAAATTAGTTGGTGAGTTTTTGGACAAAATGATAGCATAGAGAACTCAACTCTTAAGATCTTCTGTAGAAAGGATGTGAAACATGGAAATCATAAGATCAAAGTTGGATAAAACTATTGATACATTTTCCTAGGAGTAGCAATAAATAGAGAATAATTTAGAAGCTTGGATCAAGATGAAGAAACTCAAGCTTGATACATTGGTGGAAATTGGGATAATTCACAATAGAGAGATGTTTGTGGAGGTAAAGGAGACAATGATACACAATATCAATATCATCAAAGAATTGATGAAAGACTTGCATGATGCTTGTGAAGTTAGTGAGGACAATGATTTGCATCTTGTCCACAAAATTGAGGAGCTGCCTTGTAAGTTACTTGATGATAATCAAAAATTTCTTTCCTTAGACGAAGTTGTTTAGGAATTCACGTCTATGATCCAAAAAGAATTTGAAGATCAAGCCTTCTCAATGGCTTTGATGGATAGATTGATGGATATTCAATTAAACTTGGATAACCTCAAGGTATATTTAGAAAGGAACAATTCAATCATAAGAGTCCTTGCTATCTCCAAGCATACTTCAGGTCCTAATAATGAAGAAGTTCAAGCAATCATGAAGAAGTATGAGGATTTCTTGGAGAAAGACGATGGAGAAAGTTGAACGTGCCTTGTTTTTTCCCTTAGTTTACTTTTTAGTATTTTTCATGCTTTATGTAATTAGTTTTCAACATTTTACATGTCTTTTTCCAAAATGTAATTACATGTAAAAATAGAGAAGTCCTAAATCAAATCAAACTCTCCTATTGAATAAGTCAAATTAGTTATTGCTTTCCTAGACTAGCTCTCAACTCTCTATAAATATGAGGGAGCTTATTTTATAAAAAACCTTTGATATTTTGAAGAAAAATGCTGCCCATTTTGAGAAGCATACCCGAATCTTTGTGGTGAATGTGCATATCAAAATTAATCAATAAAAGAAGCAGATTCACCTCCAACTTTTATTTTGGAGCACATTTGTTGTGTGTAAGATTGTTCTTATGTCTCTCTTATCACATTATCTTGAAATTGGTTAACTTTGAAGTAGCGTAATATTTCATTGTTCAAGGGAATTCAAATTTGATATTGATAGAATTTGAGCTCCAGTATTATGTTTGGAGATTTATGTTCTTGTGTATGAATTTGGTTAATAACTTGAAGTCTTTGAGCTGCGATTATTGGCTACGTTCTTGTTTATATTTTGGTGTTGTTTGTTGATATTGTTTGATCTACAACTTGCTACACTTGTTACCATTTGAATCATTGTGGAAAGTTATAGAAGTCTTTGCGCTCTTGTAGATTTTCTTGTTATCATTACTTGATGGTATCATTCTAGTTATTCTTATGTTTAATTGAATAAGATATTAGTTACTATTACTCCAACTAGTGTATTTTAGTTTGTTACATGTGGTAAACATCAAGGGAATACTATTGTAATCTTGAAAAAGGAAACATCTATTATGAAAGAAGAGAATATGATGATGGAAACACCCTTATGGATAGTTGTAGTGTACATAAGCATAGTTTGATTACTATTTTATTTAGTAAGCAATAAGAAGGGAGCCTCCCCTCTATGAGAGGAGAGATTGATTTCTCATCATAGCTTTGGCTAAAACTACCATTTTGTAATTGTTAAAGGAATTACAAAATATTCACCCAACATAAATATAAAGTGTAATTAACAAAGACCTGGGATTAAGAGTGTACATATTTTTCTCTTTAGATTATAGTAGATGTGTTATAGTATATGTTTATTATGTATTAGAAATAAAGATTAGAAAGTTTTAAGATAATTATAGATGATCAAATTTGATGCTTTAAATCTTTGTACAAAATTACATTGATGATGATGACCTTTTGAATTGTGATCCTATGTAAAAATTTATGATTTTGTCTATGCTCATGATATCTAGTTTTCTTGTATTTGCAAGATATCTAACTTGGAACATGTGACATTCAAAATTTCCTCTAGAAGCTTGCTATGGTAGGGTGTGCAAGTGCAGTAACTCCCAACTTCCACCTTGGTCAAGCCCTTATTGATTATTATTCACAATCTTTGAAGACAAGTAAGGAACAACATACCTAATCGAAAATTAATACAATAAATATCCTTGGATGATCATAGATACACATAAGTCTACCATGTTGTATTTCTTTTCTTTTTAATATAATTGCTACCTAATTTTTCTTTTAGCTCAATCAGGTAGAGTTGGGATAGCATTTGCAAACTAAAGATAAAAGGCACACATTATTTTTTGCTAAAGTTTCATTCATATGCACATGAATATTATCAAATGAATTGCAGTTCACTATGCAAATTTATACAAGAGAAACGATTACACAAGTTTTTCATTAATGTTGTCTTTTATTGATTATTACAAATGTATGGTGTCCCACACAAGCCGTGGGAGTAACTGATCATACATGATGAAATGTAACACAAAGAGTAAACTATACAACTAAAGAGGTAAAGAACATGAAAGGAAATTTGATTCGTCAATTCCTGAATGACGAACAATAAGGTTTTTAGTTGTGTGACGTTCAACTCCAGCTCCAACTCCAACTCCAACTCCTTCGTTGGTTTCTCTGGAGATACTTGCAGAAATAGATTATGTTAGAGCTTGAAATCAAATTTCTCTTCATATGCAAGCATCAACAGATATGCAATCTACTCCTATGAAAAATTTGATCAAATATATGAGACGTCATAGATATCAAGGAGAAGTAGAAGATCATCATCAATATCCATCGAATTCAGGCTTCTTATTTTTTCCTAACATGTTTGTTCATTGTGCAGGTATAGGTAAAATTTTCATTGCTGGATTATTTTCATTTAACATCATAACATGTAGAGTAAAATGGGCTCCCACAAGGGTTGAGCCCAACATGCTGCCCTCTTGTTTTGAGAGGGATGAGAGTGTAAAAACATTACATTTATCAACTTTGAGCATATATCTCATCACCTATAATGGTGAGTTGGTCGACATCACTATCATAAATAAAAAAATATTTGTTCAATTGGAACCCAATAAGAGAAGGCAACCACCATGATTAGACAGTGGAGCTGAGTTAAAGTGAGTTTATTATTGACTCATAAAGCAACAAAGATAATGGAACCTTAGTTGTTAGCAATGCTTGGTCTAGGTGTTCAACATCTTATTCTAAATTGGTGATCACTATCCACTGTCCCCAAGTGTTAAAGTTTATGAACTTGAAGGAAGGCATGACTTTGCAATCTCACTATTTGAAAGACTTGTGAAGCATAATAATTGACTTTCCAAGCACTTTCATTACAGTTACCAGGAACATTTAATGCCATAAAGGACATCAACTATGTACAAAGTGACTAGAATATTAAAGTAAAATTCTTTTTCTTGCCATTATAAGTGTATAGATACAATCCAGTATAATGCAATAGAGTTCATAATAGAAGTAACAATCAAAAATCCTCTTAGTAGCAGTCTAGTGAGGGGGCGATATCCATAATGACAAGACCAATGTAAGTTACTAGGGGCAGCACTAAGAAGTGTAATCTCTCTCAATATAAAAGAACATCATCCAAATGCAAAGAAATATTCCATCAAAGGTACAAAGCTATCAAGATAGCAATTAACTTAATAATGAGGCCAAGATGATAGTCAAAGGGATCCAAGTGAGCTAGAAGCACTTGCCCAAACTCAACATATCCTGCATGGTGGGAATCACTCAGCTACAATGAAGTCTAGTTTATTGAAAAGCTATCAACATAAAACCTATTATATAAAGGAGCAACCAACTAACAAGATGGCCGCCACAAGGAAGGTGACAAACAAGACAAGTTCAGTCTTGTAAATCTCTACATACACTGGTTAAGCTGAGCCAACGAGAGCATGAAATAAGAAACTTCACAGTGAAGCATGAAGAGATAGTGCTATATTGTCATGATGATAGTTTGATGACATGAAAGTACCGTGAGCAGATATAGAAAGATATGCATGAGATGGATGCCCAAATTTTCTACACAAAGTGAAACCCAGAGTAGGAAAACCTCGACCATAGATGAAAAGGTTCAAAAGGCAAGCTACAGGGGAATGACACTAGGGTTTCAAAGGTGAAACCCATGTAATGGGAAGAAGAGAGGGTTCCAAAATGTAAAGACTCAAACCACAACCTACAGAAAAGAGAAACCCTCATGCTTGCAAAGAGAGGAAAAAATGGAAATGAAAGCTATAATAAAAGTTTTGAATCATTTTTTCCAAAAAAATGAAAGGGAAAAACTTGGCCTGCAAGCAAGAGAAAACCCTCGAGTTTTCCAGAAGTATCAAGGTAAAAGCACATGGTTTTGAAAGCTTTCTATCATTTTGTTCACATAAGCTCAAAATGGGAAAATATACACAAAAGAATCAAACCTTTTATATTGTTTCTGCTTAAATGGAGGCTCAAGGCCGAGCATGTGAAATATACAGAAAATAAAAAAAACATTTTCATCATTACTTCTAAAATAACAGTGAAAATCCAGAATGCCTTCAAAAAGAAGTCGCAACTAGAAAAATAATGAATCAATACTCAGAACAGAGGCCGAGCATATGAAAATAAGCAAAGAATAGCAAGCATTTTCAACATTTTCTGTGTAAAGACAAAAAAATCCCTTTCTTTCACAGAAGATACAAAGGATAAACATACCACACGGGCTTAATGGCATGAGAATCTCTAGATAGGCTCGAGTTAGCTCTAGAATCTCAGAGAAGTGCTTGAGAAAACCCTAGTAGTGACACCCAAACAAGCAGAGTAAAAATTGCTATGTGTGAAATGAAGTGTGAATATGCTTTGGAGCTCAGGTTTTGTCACTTAGGGTTTTATTTACCCTAAGTAACCGACCTCAACATAAGGAATTTTTTGCCTTTGTTTTTTTAAACTTTTCTATAAATTAATTTCCATTGCTATGTATTAGGTATTTTTATATACCTTTGCATATATTTGTAAACTTTTGCAAAGTTGTAAATCAAACTTAGGCTGAGGTCAACCCCCTTGATTCTTGGATGAGTTGAAATGAAAATAAAATGTAAACATTATTAGAGCAATCAAATTATAATTTGCTTTAATAAATTTCATGCAAAAATCAGAAGGTGGAGATAACTGGAGTGCCTTTGAAGTTCTTAAGCCATGCAAAGTCAAGAGATGGGGTTCAACAAGAGATTTTTGAGCCTGATTTTCAGTTGAATGGGTGAGTTTGAAGTCCACTTGGGTCAAACTGATTGTGACAGTGAGTTTGAGGCTATTTTAGCTCAAGTTCTTTAGTTTTGACCCCTCTTTTTGGGGGTTTTCATTTTTGCTCGTGGATCATCTTGGAGGAGATATTTTTAGATGCAGTTAACTGCAAGTGCCACCTCTTGGCACTTTGTGACTCTTTTTGTATATAGGAGAAAAGAATTAGTCTTTTTTCCTCAATTCTTGCTTTCTACTCTCATGTTCATTGCAGAGGCAGAAAAGTATTGTAGCTCATTTTTTATTCAAAGTATTGATTCAACAGTTTTCAGCATTGTATTTCAGTTTTACAAAAGGATTCCTTTTAGCCTTCCAATAAAATCAAGTATTTTCCTTCTAGATTTCAGGTGCCATCTATTATGTTTGATTTGATAAGAAATTTATTGTGTTTAAATATGAAAACCTCTATTTTTCTGTCTCACTCATAGGTTTATGTACACAATTAAGTTTAATTTCACAGGTCATATATTGTGCATGTGATTCATTTTATCATTCTAGCTGTGAAAATATTGGATTTCCTTCAAAGATGGGTAAATTTGTCAAGCCTTTGTGTGAATCATTTATGTGGCGAGATATTCAAATTTAGTTGTGCAAATAGAAACATTGAAAGGTCCTTGTGAATCAGATTGCAATTTCATCATCATTTAGGTGCATCACCATCCTTTTAAGTTTAGTTTTTACCATTCATTTTAAAGCCTTCTATCCCTTTTCCTGCATAATCATTAGTTCCTTAGAAAATCAAAAGGGGAACCAACCCATAATTTGGAGGTCTATCTTCACTATAGGGTACCCACAACCTGAAGATATTCTAATATTTCAATAGGATTAGTTGAGTCTAGGCTTAGCTAGGGTGCAATCTTAGTTGATAACAGTTTTTGGCATGCTTGGTGGGACTTTGAAATTCATTTCAGTCAAGGAGTACAAAGTTGCAAGCTATTGTTCTGGTATATGCAAAAGTGTTTCTACCTTTCAAAGGTTACAGTTTATACCTTGTGACTTTTATCTCTATCTTTTGAAGTAGATCCAATGCATACAACCTATAAGAAGAGTACAAACAAGAGGCAAATCTTCACCCTTTGAGTATTTGCATCTATCACCACCAAGGAGGAAAGGTAGGACAACAAGAAAAAAGTATCACTCCACCAAGAAGATCAAGATCTACACCTCCAAACCACAACCCTACAAATCTAGTGCAGAGAAATCAAGTGCCAATAGTGCAAGTTCAAGCACCAGTAATGGCGAGACAGTTCATATTTGCACCATTTAATGGGGGCAACCCATTAGATATTGCTCAACATGATGACATACTTGTATTAGACCTCAAAAAAATTTTATTCTTCATAGGGGAGAATCAGACAACACCTATTGAGCACATCAGAGATGTGGCTACTTTGTGTTCAGTTCATAATATCACTACAGAAAATGTAGCACTCAGGATTTTGGCCGCATCGTTAAAGGGAAAATCTTTACAATGGTTTTAGACCCTTCCAATAAATTCAATCAATACATGGGATGGATTGGGTGATGCGTTACATAAGTAGTTTGAGGATAAATCAGATCATCTCTCTGATGGAGCAGTTGAGTACTATTAAAAGAGCTCCACATGAGCATATGTCAGATTTTAATTATCATTTTTAGAAGACTTGGGATAGAATTTCGGTAATGATAAAACCTTTACCTCAGCATGCATTTTTGTATTTTCTTAAAGCTATTAATAATGATATTTTAGTAATGATTCAATCTATGGGTGAAAATACACTTCTCAATGCATATGAAATAGCCATTAAAGCAGAAAACAACCTCATTAAGGCTGGTAAAATAGCCCCTAGGTTGCCAATGGTAATTTTTCCTTAGGTACAACCATCTATACCAATAGCATTAACCCCAATAGCTACTATTCCAACTATTCCAATAATAGGATACCAAGCTACAACCTAAGAACCTGTTGCTCCAACCCATTCTCAAGAGCTTCAAGAGATAAGGAACATGCTAAAAATAGTTGGAAATGATTTAGTGAATATCAAGAAATAAGTTGGCCAAGAAACCAGACCATACCAACCCCCATATCAAGCAAATAGACCTCCTTATTAGGATGATTACCGAGGACAAAGAAGAAATTATAATCCTAGGCCATTTCAACCATACAATCCTAATATTGCTAGCTCTTCAAAGTAGCTCATGCCTGGGCAAAACAACATGGCACAAGATTTTGAGTGGTGTTTTCCATGCAACCAACCTCACAATCAGAACACTTGTTCTAATGAAGTGTAGAATCAAGCTCTCATGGTGCAAAACATCACTACTGTTAAAGAGGATGTGACCAAAGAAAGTCATGAGCAGTAGGGTTCTCAAACTCGACAAAATGATCTTGATGTTGCTCTAATGAATTGGCAAGGTAATGAGTTGTGTGGAGTGAATCAGCCACAAGGGAAAAACCAATCATATACTTCCATTGTAGCCAATACAAGGTCAAAGAAAAGAGTTGTCGATTTAGGACAACAAGTTGTTTCTAAGGGGCAACAAGTAGAAAAGGACCAATAGCAAGGTGGTAAAGACAAAATTCAAAATTTTACAGCTCAACAAGGTCAATCTAGACCTACAAATTCATAAAATGTTCATATTTTACCAAGGGGTCAAGCTATGGATGGTAAAGAACAGCCAAAGGCTCAATTACAACCTTTATAGTCACAAACTAAGGCTGTTGTTTCCAAGGGACATCAAAAGATTAGTGTTGCAACATTTAATATTGTGGATCATATGAAAAAAGCTGCTGTTAGTTTGTCAATGATTGATGCTTTACATATTCTTGGGAAAAAATATTTGTTGCAAGATGCTTTAGCTAAGATTTCAATTTTTGATGAGTCTAGTAGAGAGCAGCCTAAAGTAGTGCTTGCAAATAGCCCTGAAACCAAGAGTGAGCAGTCAACTCAAGAGGTTAAACCACCTCCATTTTATGTTAGTTTGATCATTGGTGAACATTTAGTGCACAATTGCATGATTAATTTAGGAGCAAGCAACTCTGTTATGCCTAAGCAACTAGTGGATAAGCTAGGATTGACTTATGAGCCTTTGTCAAAGGGAGTAGTTCAGTTAGATGGTACAACCATTAAATCTATTGGAGTTATCAAAAACTTGCCCCTTACTTTACATGCTTTTCCAAACTTCTCAATCTCACAAGATATTTATGTCATTGATCTACCACCTTTCTTTTTCATTTGCCTTTCTAGGGACTTTACTACAAAGTTGGGTGGGTATTTATCATCATATTGGTTACATATGTTTTTTCAGGACTAGATATGGCACTAGAGTGACCATAAAATTAGAACCACAAGACAAAGATAATATTGAACCTTATGTTCCTAATATTGTAAATGCTAACCTTTGCATCGCCCATGAGTAAGAGGATAAATCCATGACCCTAGACCCCAGCATACCTATTAAAGGCATACCTGATATAAATTTAGATGAGTGGGCAGTCGAGAATCATGAAGTTGACCCTTTCAGTCACATGGATGAGGTAGGATTAGGCATTTACATGATTCACATGAGCATGATGCAGTTGTTTCAAATCTGGTTAAGGATGAAAAGCAACTAGAACAACAAGGTAATCAACTTTGGAAGTTGTATTGTGATGGCTCAAGAAGCAAAGTGGGTGTTGGTGGAGGAGACATGCTGATTTTTCCTGATGGAGAAAAGTATTATTCAGCCTTAAGATTTTCTTTTAGTTGCTCAAATAATGTAGTAGAATATGAGGCACTTATTCATGGCCTAGAATGGGCTAGAAAGAAAGGTATTAAATGTTTACAAGTTTTTGGCGATTCTGAATTGATAGCAAATCAAGTAATAAATTTGAATGTTATAAAAAATGATTTTTACTCAAGCTGTATAAGCATAGGATTTGGGATTTAATTAAAGAATTTGATGCTTTCAACTTGCTCTCCATTCCTAGAAACTAGAATAAAGAAGCTGGTAAGCTAGCTTCCATAGGCTCACAGTTTGATATTCCAACTGATGTTCACAGTGTTGAGGTACAACAATATGTAAAAGTGGTAGTTAGACCATTTGTACCAAATAACAATGTAAATTGGCAGGTTTTTGAGAGTGATGAGAAGATTATTAATTTTCTGATGGAGGAAGCAAAGTTTGCTGCAGGAAACCAGAAAAATGGCAGCAACAATATGACAATCAGATCTTGCAATTGAAGTCCAATAAGCTACCCATAGGTTTGGTAACCTTGGAATCAATTTTTAATTTTGATGATCAAGTTAGAAGAGATAAAAACAACATGATAGTGAAGCAGGAGCATTATGAGCCCATGTAGATATTCAGAGATAAGCTCCTCAAGCTTGGTAAGGTATGTACCAAAGATGAACAACAAGCTTTTATTTTACTTTGTCAAGAGTTTAATGATATTTTTGCTTGGGAGTATCGAGACTTGAAGGGTTTTAACTTGGAATTAGCTCAACGCACTATTGAGTTAGAGCCTAAGGGAAAACCAGTAAGATAAAGACAAAGGCCTTTAAATCCCAAGCTGGAGCATCTCATGAAATCAAAATTAACCAAGCTGATTGAAGGTAACATTATCTTTTTGATAAAGCATACATCTTGGGTTTCTAACTTGGTACATGTTAGAAAGAAAAATGGTGAGATTAGGTTGTGTTTTGATTTTTGCGATTTAAACAAAGTCTCTCTCAAGGACCATTATCCTCTACCTTCAATGGAGCAGATTTTACAAGTGGTTTCAAGTTTAGATAGGTTCTCCTTGTTAGATGGATATTCAGGATATAACCAAATTATGGTAAAAGAGGAGGATCAATTCAAAACTGCCTTTACTACCAAATGGGGTACCATGGCCTATAGGAAGATGCCCTTTGGTTTGTCCAATGCAGGGGCAAACTTTTAGAGAGCAATGGATATCGATTTCCAAGGCCTCATTAACAAGTGTGTACTTGTTTATTTAGATGAAGTTACTATTTTTCAAAGAATGCCAATGAATATTTTGATCACTTAAGGCAAATATTTGAGAGATGTAGGGACTATGGGGTTTCACTTAACCCAAAGAAAATAATTTTTTCAGTCCACGAGGGGAAGCTTCTTGGACATGTAGTCTCCAAGTATGGTATTTCAATTGATCCAAAAAGGATCACTGCTATTCTAACATTACCCCTACCATCTCATAATAAATGATTGCAAAGCTTTCTAGGTAGGATCAATTTTGTGAGGAGGTTCATACCTAACATTGCAGCATTATTTTAGCCCCTTACAACCATGCTTAAAAAGAATATCCCTTTTAGCTGGACTAAGGAAGGTAAGAGGAGTTTTGAGTAGATAAAGGAGGCCCTTGTAGCAACCCCAACACTCATTAATCTAAAATTTGATAAAGATTTCATTTTATATGCATTTGGGAGTGTTGATACTATTTCAACTATGCTTTGTCAGCAAAATAAAGAAGGATTGGAGCAAACTGTGGTATTTTTCAACCAAGTTTTGCAAGATTATGAGGTAAGATACTCATTTGTTGAAAAGCATGTGCTAGCTGTAGTAAGAAGCCTTAAGAAATTTAGGCATATTCTCTCTAACAATAAAATCCAGTTGTTGGTTGCCCATCCTATAGTTAAAGATTTCCTGCTCAGCAAGGATATCAATGATAAGAGAGCAGGTTGGATAACTAAGGTAATGGAGTATGATGTCAATATTAAGGAACTACTAAGTTAGTTAGAGGCAAGGTTATATGTGAACAACTTGCTGGAAATGAAGAAAACAACAAGGAAATTGATGAGCAAGTTGCAACAATGCTCAATAATGAGGAGCAAGATGTTTAAGCTCCTTCCACAAAATGGATTCAACAAATGATTCATTACCTACATACCGGTGACTATCCTGAAGGTTTGGACAAAGCAAAAAGAAGGTATTATAGACTTCAAGGCATCCCTTATGCTATTATTGATGGAGTTTTATATACAAGGGATTTTCATGGAGTTTTACTTAGATGCGTTGAACCAGATCAGATAGATAAAATTCTGGAAGAATTTTATGATGGGCCTTTTGGAGTCCATTTTGCACCAAGAACTACAGCTCTAAAGATCATGAGAGCTAGATATTACTGCCCTGATTTGTTTAAAGATGCACATGCTTGGGTTAGAAAATGCAATAAACGTTCATTATTTGCAAGAAAGTAAAGGCTTGCCACCTTGCCACTACACCACATTCAGGTAGAACAACCCTTTGCTAAGTGGGGTCTTGATTTTATTGGTCCTATAAACCCACCTTCAAGTGCAGGTCACAAATGGATATTAACAACAACAGATTATTTTACTAAATGGACAAAAGTTGTTGCATTGAAGGAGGCAAATGAGACTACTCTTTTAAATTTCTATCAGGATAAGGTTTGGTACTCCCGATTCAATCAATTCTAATAATGCATTAGCCTTTGTCGACTTATAGGAAAGCAGTTCTGAGAGTGTTTAAGGAGGGTGATCTTGTGTTTAAGTGGGATGAGCTTAAAAGTAGACCTGGTAAGCATACCGAGTTTGATGCCATGTGAGATGGCCCTTAAGGATTAGCTGAGTCTAGGCTTAGCTAGGGTGCATTCCTAGTTGATAACAATAATGATGTGCAACAAATGCTCTTGATTGATAACTTTTCGTATAACACTAAAGTCTTAGGAAATGTCTCCAAATATGAAGATATAAACCCCAATTTAGATGATTTTGTTGTGCAAGTAAAAGATCTAATGATCACATTTTAAAAATGTTAGTTTCCAATTACATGAACTTAATTTTAAAAATAAAAAATAAAAACACACATTATTTTATCAAAAAATAAAACCATAATTCTGATTTTCTAATATATATATAAAGATGAACTAATAACATATATAAATAAAAATTAAAACAATTTAAAATTTATAATAAATTTTTATACTAAATCAATCAAAATTAAATACTAAAATCAACACAACTACCAACATAACTAAAATAAATGTAAAACTAAAATAAAAAAGTTGAAATATACACTTTTCTACCTAAAAGACGCACCATTGATTAAAATACCATTAGTACAATGACAAATTATTAAAGTTATATTGAGATGGTTAAAACTCATGTAAATCGGTGAAGTGTATGGTTGCTGAAATAAAGTTCATAGTTAACAATTTCTTTCCTACATAAAAGTCAATTCCTCTCAACATTAGAAAGAGGGCACTCCCTAAATGATAATATTTCATGCAAATAATTATCATACATTATAAACAACACTATATATTGAACTTGATTGCATATCCACGTGTTCAAGACATGAGTGGCAAAGTAATTAATCTTTTAGAATGAGTTTAATAATGTGAAATAAAATGCCATCATAAAGAATGTAAATCACAATTATTTAAAAAAAAAGTTTTCGCTTACCACATTAAATAGGAATATAAATGAATGCAATCTAAAGAATATTAAATTGTATATTGTCATTATTATAAAGTTTTAAAATATAAAAACAAATACAATCATAGGGGGCTATTCAATAGGTCATAAAGAGAATATAATACTGTAGTATTTATCATCAATAATATTATACTATAGTATTTATCATCAATAATATTAATAATAAGATGTGGTTGTAAATATATATATATATATAAATATGAACAATATTTAGAATAGAATACGATTATAAAAATTATAAGATAAGTGTAAAAATAAAATTATCTGATATAATATCTTTTGTGCTTATAATATAAGTATCATATTTTTTTATTGTTTTGAAGTCAAATAATTTGTTTTTTAATTTGTTTTCGCTTGTAATCAATCTCTTTATTTCTCTTTAGTGATTCTTGTAGTTTAACATATAAGACACAATATGGAAGCATATGTCAAAGTAAAGCTTTAGAGTTACAACTTCTTGACAAAAATTTAGATAAAAACATTGCCAAACATTTGATTTTCCATAAATACAACAAGATAACTTATCTAATAGTATCAACAATCACATTGTTTTACAAACCTATGACAAACAAAGCTTCTTTTCTATTTAACTAATGACCATATATAATTAGAAATTCTCTAAAGATGGCAAAACATCATTTTTTTGAAGTACAACCTCAAAATAAGTGCTTCATATTTTCATTTAGCTAACAAAAAGGACATTTAACTAGTTGAACCATCATACATTTTTATTTGCCCTCAATAGACAACTTGTAATGTAAAATTTTCCATGCCAATAGTAATGCATCACTATCAACTTTATATTTCTATATTTGAACGCTCAACTCATTCTTTATGACTAAGTCTATACCCCCATTTAATATCAAGGCAAGAAATTAGGAACAAACTCAAAAGGAGGACAAGATAAATTTTCTTTAAAGAGAATTTGGAAAATGATGAACAAAAACTAATGCCAACCTTTCAAAAACATGGTGTTGAAGAGCATAGAAATAACATGTTTTCATAAGTAAAATGTAAGTTTCAAGATCTACAACATTGCCTAGAAACAAAATACAAAGAATAAGATTCTAATTACGAGCATGTTCGAGGAGATAAAAAAGTGCATCGACAATGAGAATATAAAGATAAGAGGCTAACATACAACCTTGTTTGACGAATTTTTGACAAGGGAATGCATTAGACAAAACCCTATTGATTACCAAATGAACATTGGCATCCTTGAACAAGAGTTGAATATGAGAGATTTATTTGACCAAATCCAAGCCACTGAAGCATTTTCTCAACGAATTGCCATTTCATTTTATCATAAGTTTTATTAAAGTTCATTTTCACTAAGATATCATTGCGTGTTGATTGTTAAGCCCATTCTACCACCTCCCAAGCTAACATGGGGTTATCTAGAATAAATCTTCCACCTAAAAATCTAGGTAATATATATTTGATTCTTCTCATTATAGCTTTGGTGATAATCTTATATGTTGTATTAAGGAGTGTTATAGGTCATTGTCCCAAGAATGTATCAATTTTTTACCTTTGTATATTAATCTAATTAGCCCATGGTTAATATTGGGTCCTAGAGAATATTTTCAATAAGGTTCCAAGTACACAACAAAGAAGTCCATTCTAATGTAGGGCCAAATTGTCTTCATAAATTCAATTGATAGCCCATCAATTCCAAGGCTTTTTTTATTGGGCATGGCTTGCAAAGAAGCACCAAACTCTTTGATAGTTATGAGTCTATCAAGAAATTGTTGTTTATCCTTTCAACTTTGGTTGAGATGCATATTCTTGCAACCATCTTCATAAACTCCTAAAGAGAGGCACTCTTAAAATTATCTATTAAAAGTTGCTAAAAATGAGAGCAAGAATTTCTTGAATACTTTCAAATTTTGAGCACAATAGATCATTCATATTTTTAATTTATCATGTGATTTTTAATGCTTGTGCCTAGGGAATTGAAAGCAAAAATTATAACCATTATCTCCATTTTTCACTTAGTTAACGCAAGCTCCAATTTGAACACCTCTACTTTTATACTTATTCAATTTCATTAGATTATGTTCCATAGTTGCCATCAACTTTTAAATGTTATTAGTAGTTGAGAAGGCAACCAAAAAATTTCTACTCTTTTCAAGCTAACCTTGAAGAGTGTGTTCCACTCTCTCTTATTTTCCATGCAATATTATGACCATTTAAGAATGAATAAAATAGTACAACATGTAAGAGATTGTTCCCACCAAAAGATCCAACTTCTATTAATGCTTGGACAAGGTTATTCATTCCAGATAGCAATGAGGGTTTCAATATAGTTTTGATTAAGAATATAGGAGGTGTTAAGATTGAAAAGAAGAGTACTAAGATTGGGTTGTTGAAAATGAAGGATATAAGTGGTAAGGAGGGGGAGATGATCAGAAAGGGTGATAGTTGTGTCCAATTGAACAAGAAAACCATCCTTACAAGGAAGTAGGGGAATTGACATGAGCAAGTAGAAATGATCAATACAACTAAGATTTTGAAGAGTTCCTTGATGATAGTTGAACTAGGATTACTAGTGAGAAAGGTGGGAGTCTTTATGATCAAGCAAATGTTCAAACACACCTAGAGAGTTATGATAAAGTAACCAAGCATCAAACTCAAAGTGAGATGATTTGGTGTTGCACTAACTAGCTGCAATCTATGGGGTGTTCAACCACATTAATGTTTCCACCCAATATCCATTCAACCATTAGTAAGCATTAAAAATCCAATTATGTACTTTATTTCTATCATGAGTTTCTTTTAGAGCATAGATAGTGTTGTATTGTAGGAAAAAGTGTCCCTTTTTCACACTTAATTTGGGAAATTATTTATAATAAAATGAGCTTAATGATGCCTTAATTTAGTGTTGTAATATGTATTTTACATATTCACATTAGGTTTAGGGTATTTTTAATTAAAATGGACTTAATTGTGCCTTGTTTTTGGAGTTGTAAGGCGTATCTTTACACTTTCACACTAATCTAGGGGTAAACCCACAAAAGTGGTTTAAAATTCGAGTGAGGAAGGAAAACTTGCAAAAAATGACCCCATGCAAAAAAAAATGGTTTTTGGGGTTTGAATGAACCCATAGGTTCGAGCGAACCAAAAAAGGGTTCGAATGAACCTTGGTTCGAGCGAATCAGTTAAATACAAGGTCCCACCATTCCTGCCAAAAAAAAAAACAAAAACATGTTTTGAAAGGGGGGTTCGAATGAACCAGGGTTCGCTCGTTCTCCCCCCTTAGGCACCAAGAAAGTCCAAAATTTTGTGCTTCGAAGCTCAGGTTGAGGATGAAAATGGAGGAGACTTCACAAACCCAACTAGATGATGGTAGTCCTTAGAATGAGCTATCCAACAAATATAATTTTAATATGTTTTGGTTTTATTATGTATTTATTTTTTTAGTTTTATTAAACATAGGTTTTTTACCGAAAATCAAGGTCTTTGTTCTGCATATGTGGAAAAATAGCAGATTATCAAAAAAATAATTTTAAAATATGAGTGCACCAGATATTGACGTCCTTGATCCTATAATTTTTTTTTGAGTTTCGATACATACAAAAAAAGTTACGTTGTATAAGGTCCACCTATGTCTGAATTGTAATTGGTTTGACTTCAAAACTTGATTAAGGAAAAAATATTCAATAAAAAACTATGAGACCAATTGGAAGCACTACATATCGGAGTTACAAATCTAAATTCAAAAGAATTAGAATTTTATCCTTCATGGAAAAAAGTTATGTTGTATACGGTGAGCGTCACTCCTTAAAAATGTTGTTTGTTGAAAAAAATTAGTTTTCGAAGGGGATGGAAAAAGAAGTGCAATCTGATTCCAAATTTTTTGAAAAAAATATATTTAGAATCTACAAACAAAATGTCACAAATCACTAGTTTGCATCATCTTCAAATTCCTCACGATTTAGCTACTATAGGTGCCCAAAAGTGAAGATTTAGTTAGAAAAAAATGTTTTAGTATCCAGTTTGGCCAAAAATTGTAAACCACTATTGTGGGATCACCCCTAGGGATTCATTAATTAATTGAGGTTAATTTGCCTTAATTTTCCCCTTTAATTCAAATCCAAGCCTAATTAATTATAATTTCTGAGGGATAAAACCCGACATTCATAAATGTCATAACATAAGGTTTAAAATTGAGCAATGTGTGTCCTAGGTAAGTGACCTAGGACCCATTCTCTCCTCACTTGCACCTAGGACCTAAATTCAAATTATTCTTTTGGCGGTATTTCAATAATTTTAAATGTATATTCAGGTGTCAGCTTGTGATATTTGAATTTTGGGAATTAATGTTAAGATATGTATAAATAAGAGGTCATTTCACTGAGTTTCACCTAGAAGATTTCAAGCATCCTAAGAAATTTTTCATGAGCACCTAGCAATTTCATGAGAAAGTTTATGATAGCAAGTTTATGAATTCAAGAGCAATTCAAGAGCATTTTCAAGGTATTCAAGGGAAAATTTATTGAAGATTATTACAGCAATCAAGATTCCATTTTCATGTCAAAGATTTATTGCATCATGCATGTTATTTGAACTAATATGGTGATGTAGTGTTCAAGATCTATTCAAGTATTCAAAGGACATTGTTTCAAGATAATTTTCATGATCAAGATCCACATCCATTGAAGCCAATTCATGCTAGTTGCAGATCTCCAATCCAAGGTTCAGAAAAAGGTTTGGTGAGTTGTTACTTAGAGTTGTGCATTCATCATTCCTTCATTCTATTCTATTTCATTTTAAGGTTTAATTACCAAAATGGGGTTTGACCAAGGTAAACCCCCATTCACCTAACAAACAAAATTTTTCTCTCTTTGATGTGTGGTTGCAGTTTTTTTTTTTTTGATCGGTAATCACTTTTGATTGGAGCTATGAACTAGTGAGACCACATTTTTTTGGGGGGCCTCATCCCCGTCAATTTTTTCCTTTCACACCGAAACACCATGTGCCATGGTTCTCCAACAACTGTCACCAACAACCATCGATGGGTGAGCCGACGATGCATCAAGCTCCTGAATCAAACACTTGACCACAGTGTCACTCCCTTCCTCCACCCCCCTCCTTCCTTTGATGCCCCTCCTACCACCTACCTCCTCCTCTTCTTCGTCGCCCCTTCCATCCTTCCTCCTTTTTCTTCTTCCCGCCTCTACGAGCCTCCCTATCTCCGTCACACCCTTCCTTCCTTTGTTTCCATTCACCCTCCCTCCACCTCCTTCCTCCTCCTTCTCTTCTCCTCGGGCCACCCTTACTCCGTCACCCTTTCTTCCTCCTTTCTCCGTCCTCCCCTAAACTCCCAACACTTCCCCCTGACCACCGACATCTCGAAACCTTCCCCTGCTAGTGCATGAACACCAAACTGCCACTGCTTGTTGGGTAAATCCTCCAGGACTACCTCCGAGTGTTTGCTCAACCACGTCCTCCAGTCCAGCATGCCTACCTCAGTCCTCCTCCGCTACCGGACGATCAAACACCAACTGCCATCGGTCCCACCATCTGATCCTTGGCCTACCTATTTCTCCCACAACCTTCCACACCATTGCAAATGCCTCACGGTGAGACTCGAACACCTAACCACCATTTCATCACAGTGTTGCAATTACCGTTGCACTGCGAGGTGAACCCGTGTGATTGCATTTTTTAGGTGAAAGATGTTTTGAAGAGCAAAATTGAAGAAAGTTGCAAGAAAAATTGTCATTTCATGGAAAATCTTCTACAAAATTTATTTCCGGTTGTCCAATGGTGAAAATTGGGAATCTGGGAGTGCAAATACAGCAAAAGAGAACCCATAAAGGATTTTTGCAAAGCCCTAGCTAGAACCCATTTGCCATAGGGCGAATGAGTCCTTAGTGAACCTCAAAAAGTGACTTTTGGTGAAAGGTACACATTATTCTCCCTTTTTTAGATCTTCCTTTTGATTATTGTGACTAGGAAATATTAAATTGAATGTTTTTGTCAGATCTTGAATGTGACTAGGAAATATTAAATTGACTTGAGTTGACATAGAGAGGATGTAAAATGAATCTTTTCCTTGTTACTATGTATTAGAATTATGCTTTGACAGTTGCTTACAATGCTTAATCATGTAACAACCATTGTTAGGGACCACATCATGAAAGGAGACAACTTTGGAGGGTGAAGGGTCAATATGACGAGCATTAGAGGCTAGGGACCCAATTCAAGAAGTATAAGGCTTATTAGCTAAAAATATAGAAGGGAGGCAAGGGGTTTTAGTTGGAAGAGTGAGATTCATAGGAGGATGAGAAGAGTTGTCAATAAGATCATGATTTGGGACAATAGTTTGAGATCACAAAGAAGAATGATGCTTGTGAAATAGTCAACCCTTGATAAGATGCCCATCTTGTCTATAATAGAAGCAAGTGTTTAGTTTATTGATATATTGAATAATTTCATCCACGAAGAAAAAAAGGGGCAAAAGAGAAATATATTTAGGTAGTGGTTGTGACAAGTCTATTTCTATATAGGCATTAGGATGCACTTTTAAGCTAGAAAATTTGTTGGTATTATTTTTGCACCAAACCACTTGGCCAAGTTAGGTCACTATATCTTTGAGGAATGGATAGAACAATAGGTTAAGAAATGATAACTTTATCCACATTAGATATTTATACATTAAGGGACCTTTAGGATGAAACTCAAAGTCATAGGATTTCATATATAACAAAATTGTTTGTAAATTATTCAACAATCATAATGCAACACAACCTAGGCATGCTTAGTTGAGCCAAACACAAATAAAATATAGCCTTTACCAAAGTCCCTAATGGACTCTAGTCCCTTAATCCTTGTTTTTCCTAGTTTATTTTTGCCCACCTATATAATTCCTATTCATTGGTGATACCTTTAAAAAATAAAATAACATAACATATATGAAGTTCAACAATGATATCAATGATTTCATTTAGGAGATAATTCCACTATTTCAACTCAATTAGTGTTTGTTGGGTTGGATAGAATATTATTTATCTAAAATGGTGAGACAATTAGTTGTATAAAGATGCTTGATGTTTCCATGTTGTTATTTGTGAGGGACACACATGCAACAATAAGAGTTAGATAATTGGGATTTGTGTGCAACCTATTCACAATGGTCAACTTGTATTTATTGCCATCTTTGAATAAGTCTTCTTCAACATCTTTGCATTATGTGTCTATGATGGTTAGAATCAACTCAAACATAATGTAAGTGAGTTAGAGTCTAGATAGCACACATATTGCACCCTTGTTAGGAGGAACCCATTAAGTCACTCTTGCTCTTATGGCAAGAGCTTGTTAAGTGGGTGTGGGATTGAGGGTTTGTTCACTTCACATGGAAGAAAAATATCATAGATGGTAGTTGGGTTTTTATCAATGTCTATTAAACATTTTTATGATGGATGGAGTATATGTTGATGGATGGTTTGATTGTTGTCATTGTTGTTGTTGATGTTGATTTGAAGGAATGTTGCTATCAACTTCTACAATAAGTTGCAGTTTATGTTTCCTATTTCATGAATGATGTTCAATTCTTCTCTAGTTTCTGCAAAATTATGGTTTCATGAGCTACTATTATATTTGAAAGATTCTTATTATGTGTGCTCTTAGCCTATTTTGGTTTTTTTCTTGCAAAATTTTCATTTGTTTGTTAACTTGTTCTTTAGTGGGAGTCTCTTGAATAAGAAAATTCTCTCAAATTTCTCTTAAGGTTGCTTCAATCTAGTATTCTTTCACTCTAGGGTGCATTGAGCAAGAGATTTGCATGAGGAAGAAAGAAGATTAAAGAGAGAGTCAAACTTATTTTTGTTTGTTTGAAAATTCGTTCAGTTCCTCATGGAATTATTGAGGGCTTCTGTTTCTCTTTATTTTTGGTTTTGAATTTTGATGATGATACAATAATCTAATATGAATGTAATTTTACTTTGTTTTTGTATTTTATTGGAATATAGAATATTGCTTAATTAACTACTTTGTAGATAATAAATCTTTGTCTAAATTCATGTAGCTAAATGAACTTTTTGTAAATGTAATTTTCGTCTATTTTATTTTTGTGTCTTAATTTTACTATCTCATTTTGGGATCAAAGGTTTACAAATGATGCATTCTAAATTAATATAATTTATTTTAATCTAAGGAAACAAGCAAATTTCTAATCTATGCAAGCAAGTACAAATTCTATACTAACCAAGAAGAGGTAATAAACTAATACATTTTTAGACAAATTTGAGGTTATTTAATTACCATTGAAAGCTTTCCAAATAAAAAAAATGTGAAGCTTAAAGAAGCTATTTTGTGGTGCCTATGTTGGCTTGTGTCCTCAAAGAGTCTAACTTCTTTCACACCCTATATTGCAATAATTGGGACCTCCTTTTGAGGACACTATGAATAAAGGGAGCTTCGAATCTAAGAAATTGGAGACTACTTGGAGAGTACATGAACCTTTGAAACTTCTTATGCAAAAAGGGAAAAGGCTAATGGAGCCTTGTAGGAGTACATGATGTTACAACTGGATGTTGCAATGTAAAATGGCTTGGTTCTTATTAGGTGATTTTCTATCCTTGTATTGGGATTAAGGGAATAGGGAATGCGAGCGACTAGCAAGAATTTGGCAAAAATGTAAAAAATGATCAACCTCTCAAATGCCAAATGTAAGGGGAGTATAAATAGGTAAGGAGCTTCTTAATCATGTGGAGGTGATTGGGAGAAGATTGTAGAGTTGATGGATAGATGATTGATGTTTTGATTGAGATTCAAGAGGAGAGGAGAATCAATTGGGGGATTGCAAGCTTAATTAAGAGTGGAAATAACTCTCAATCATGAGCAAAGATGGTGGAGAAATGACTAAAACTAAAGTAATTACATGTCTTCCAAAAATGATAGTGTTTCCCTTTTTAGAGGTTTGGGTTGCCCCCTTTGCTAGTACTAGTCACTTGAGCCATCCTACAACCTACGATAGGTCACCTAGGTGACCCTTTAGACTCTTGAGCTACCCTTAAGTCAAACATCTATAGAAGGTTTTCAATGTTACATAAGTACACGAAACTTAGTTTGGAGGTTGAACAAGATGAATAAGGGGCTTAGAGAGACAAGAGAGCTACATCAAGGTGTAAAATATTGAGAGGACATGTAATTCACACCTCATGGGTTGCGAGCTAAACTATTAAATCGTCATCAAGCTGCCATATCAACTCATGCACTTTTGGGCACTTATAGTGTTAAACATGGAGGATGAGCGCTATTTGTTTTGATCAACCATTGAATTTGAACCTACTATGTGAACAACACTAAGTATCACATTATTTTTGTCTTTGTCTTGCTTAAGAGTTGCACTTTTGAAGAAACAAGATGAGTAGACTTTTCCTAGACTTTGCAACACATTGACACTGTAGCAATAAAAAAGGAAGAAGTAAAATTCTACTAACAAAATCATTAAACATTGACTAACTTTTTTGAAAGTTGGATCCTTTTATAGTCCACAATATCGGACGATCTGTTTCTTGGTTTACACATGACTTATACTAATATGAGACTACCTCATATTCTATGCAAGAGACACCTAACTGTGCTACAAACGAGGCGTACATACCCTACCCCCTAGAAAATATCATTAAACCAACTCAAAAGTACAAATTCTTCAAACCAACGTTTACTAACTTTAAAAAAAAAATCTATAAATAAATTATAATATTCAAAAAATAAACTCTCACCCAAAACTACATTAAAATGGTGATCCATCCTACCACACTTTCATAGAAGCATAATTTTTTGATCTTCAACACA
Source organism: Sequoiadendron giganteum (assembly GCA_007115665.2). Lineage (NCBI taxonomy): Eukaryota > Viridiplantae > Streptophyta > Pinopsida > Cupressales > Cupressaceae > Sequoiadendron > Sequoiadendron giganteum. The sequence goes on along the minus strand of CM021106.1, from coordinate 567,389,554 downwards.
AATTGATCACTTTCTTGAAAAAAGATTGCTTCTAAACCCACCCATATCAATTCAGCTTATACGCAATTGCTTGATCCACAAGTATGAACAAATGCAGAGAATATTTATTAGATAGATTGGTAACCCAAAACAATGGGTCATGTCACTTAAATTAAAAGTAAGGACGTGGCACCACGTACTCACTCTCTTGTCAATTTTATCTGGATGGCTAAAATTCACCTTCACCTTCACCTTCACGTTACCCTTTTACCCTTTTCAAACAAGTTAACAAAAGTGGCCCCCACTTTTCTCGAGGGGGCAACGTATTCCCCAACGCAAGAAACCAAATGCATATGTTATAATTAAAATATCATCTCAAGCAATAATACTTTATTCTATCAAATTTCCTCTGCCCCACATTTAACGTCTCCTTGTATTATAAATATTATTTAAGCAAATGTTAAAACAATAAATCTCACCTTATTAGGAAAAGACGTAATTTCAAAGCACGTGGAGCACGTGTCCGCTCCATAGGAAGGCAAAATGCTAAACAAATATACGCCAGACACGTTTCACACATGCTCGTTATGGAGGGACAAGAGATAAGCAACTATACATCCAAGAAAAGTGTTTCTTAAATAGAAAGTTAAATAATTTTTAATATTTTTTTTTTAAAAATTGGAGGATAAGCATCTTATAATTCTAGAAGAGGTCACCATGGTATTGGGTGTGTGAATTATTGTTTCTTTTGGTTAAGAGTCAAGGTTTTGGGATATCTATTCTATGGGTAAATTATTGCTTTTTTTGGGTTAGTCAAAGTGTAGGGTTATCTATTCTATGAACAAATTATCGCATTGTTTGGTTAAGGATTGAAGTCCATTCGGACACGATCTTGATCATTCTTTTAGAGCATCTAGCATTTGCACTCAATAAGATGCTTTCTGGTTGGCTCTTTGTGATCCATTCAACTTCCTTGATTGACAAAGGGGCACTTCACAAATAGTATTTTTTAATTGGAAGATAACAAACATCTTGTTAATATTAGACGCACAAGCAATAATAAACTATCATAAAATTATCACTAGGATAAGATAAGATAATGATATCGATGTCCACAAAAGACAAGAATTGGTCGATGGGATTGACAAGTGTAATAAAATAAGGAATAAAAAGTGCAAACGCTACTCTAGCAAACACAAAAGGGAACAAAAATAAGCATTAAAGAGAAAGTGAATGAAAACAAATCAAATCCTTTGATGCCTTGCAAATTTCATCATTTCTAAAAATATGTCATGAGGTCACTTCTTATTCAATCCTAAAGAAGAAACAATGTAAATGAAAGAAGCACTCCTCCAAGTGTAGAGCATTGAGGAAGAAAAGTCTTTGGCTAGACATTGGCAAAGATCAAACAACTCTCACAAGAAAAGAACCAAGCATCTTTGCTCCTTGTAAAGCCATGAAGGTCTGGAGAGTTATACAAGTCTTTGAAGAGGCAAAAATGTTAGGTTTTAGTGTTATACACCATTACATAAAATGATTTATTATAATTATTTAATTATTTAGTTGAGGTACATCTAAGAGATGTGGTTAGCCACACTAGGTAATTATTTAGGTCCACTTGTAAAGTTGTGTTGTAACATTGGGTTAATTATTTTATGTGTGGGAGGCATAGGATAATTATTTAATATTTGGGGAAAGATATTTAATAATGTGCAAACTTAGTACCCAATATTAAATGAGGGGTCAATGGTTTTGTGTACTCATAGTTATGGGGTACATGGTTTTATGTTACCACTTGGTTGTATTTGTGTGAGTTTGTGTCCATAAAACTAAACACATGTTTAGTGGTTAAGGTTGGTTGGGTGAGTGGGTTGTCATAGTATGGGGTCTTCTTCTGAGAAGTGCATATGTGAAGCATGGCATGAGATGTGTGGATTCATGCTTGGACACATAGAGGATGCATTAGAGGGGCTTGATGTTTTAGAAGTATTCATTGTAACTTTGTAAGTGCATGTATTGTTTATTGTTGAATAATAAGATGGAGTATGGATGTTTTTGGAGGTTGGGTTTTTCCCTCTTGAGGGTTTTCCCAGGGTATATCTTGTGTTATCTTGTGGCTTGCCTATTTGATCTATGCATTTTGGTTATTCTGTAATCTTGCATGCTTGTTTTTCTCTCATGGGGTTATATAGGAAATGGATTAAATTCAAACTGGGTATAAATGCATTATTTCCTAACAAATTTTTTATCACCTAATCTCATAGTAAGAAGAGCATCTAAAAATAGAGCGATCCATAATTTTAGGCTCCATCAAACAAATCTAACCATGGTAATATTGAGGAATATGGTGATCAATCTCACTGCAAAAGGAATGTGAAGAAACTCTAAACTATGGTAAATGGACCTTTAAATTGTTAGGAAATGTAACAATGCAAAATACATAAAATTACTCAGCATTGAAAGGATAATTTGCAAGTTACATTATAAAAATTCACCAACATCCTTATTGCTGCCATACCTAGATTATAAAAGATATTATTGATCTATAGGGTTCAAACACATAATTTTCTACATATTTTAATTAAACATTGACTTTCTTGTACACACATTTTTTAGCCATGCTTTGCCAATTGTTTAACAAATATAAATTCTCTAAGTTTTACCTTCAAGTGAATAAACTAAGTTCTTTTCCCAATGCAATAAAAAAATTTCTTTCCAAAAGAGATTTAATGATCATACATATCATAACACATTTCCGAACATTGATTTCCATTCATAATGTAAACGTTTACATATTCCAAAGATGAATTACAGTTAAAACATACATAGCTTTACTAAGCTTCCTTCGGCGATAGATGTACATTGATATGGGAAGATTCCCTTAAACCTTGGCTACCAACTGAGGAGGAGAAGCATCACTCAAGCACTTTTCTACCATCCATGGAGTCTTATATGGTCCCCCGCACATCTGCCATATATGTCAAGATGGCCCTACCCTTTGACGAAGGATTTGGTTTGATAACCTCATAACTGTAGCCTATTTGAACTTAATGTTGTGCCCTACATGACTAGAACTTGTATACATCCTATCTTGTATGTCAATCATGGACTAACATGCATAAAAAGGTACACAATGAAATTGGCAGTGTAACCAGTACATCACTATACATCATGTATCCTTTATCCCATTCTTACGTTCACTTATCCCTATACATCACTTTATCTATATGATTTTTACACATATGCCTACACATTTTTTTATGTATCCAATTCTCACACTGATTCAATGCCTTTTATAACTAAGGTCTTTTCTATGGTTATAGGGTTGACCAAATGGTCACATACTTTATCTTTTCAAGTTAAAATTTGGTTAACTCCCACCTAAGGTCAACTAAGCACAAATCGACATGATATGTTATTGTGTTCTTATATTTGAAGGAATTCGATGCATTAATTTTAGACATCTCCTATCAAGGAATAATCAAGGAATCATCCACATTAGAACACTTCAATTGGTGCACTAAAATGAATATATAATTGTATGACCATTCTAGGAAAATATGTATGCTTGAAGAGTTGTGTTCAAATCTTGTACACACATTTCCATGGGTTAAACTAGGATAATGTGTCCCTTATTGGCATGATGAAAACTCTACCAAGGCATTTCTAATTATCGCTTGTCTTGAAATTGACATAAGGAGTCTAGACTAGACAAGTATTTATCAGATGAATAGAGGGATGAGCTATATAATTGCACAAGGTTGAGTCCAAATTTGTTGTAAAAACATGATTTTAGACTTGATCTAGGCCACATAATTCAACCCCAATAGAGCACACAATCAACACAAATTTTGACGTATTCATTTGATAAAGATCACACTTTTGGGGTAGAAGCACAAAATATTCCCAAATCATTTCCAAAGATAATTGTCGAGACCTGAATTTATCCATACTTAACCCCACTAGATCTTATCTTATTCCTATCCACTAATTAAATAAATATTCATTATTATTTACTTAATTAATTCATCTTTATCCTTATCCCTCACCCTTGATTAAATAATTCTCTATTTATTTAATTAAGTTCAACATCTGTCTTCCTATCCCACAAGAATTAAATAAATATAAATTATTTATTAAACTCTCCCTTTCCCACATCAATCTTATTAGTCAAATTATTTATTTAATTATCTCCTTTTCTACCTCAATCCAATTAGTTAGTTAAAACCAATTAATTAACTAATTAATTCCTTGAACATCCCTAAGTGTGATTAATTTAATTAATCACACTTATTCCTAAAAAGCTACAAAAAATTCTAGTTATCCATTATTTCTAGAAAAACCTAACCCTTCATTTAGCCCAGGTGACTCTCACACATGTGTGAGAAGAAACTTGTCAAGTTTCTATTCCCTTGTGATTTCTCACACATGTAAGAGGAGACGCATATCTCCATCCACTCTTTCTTATGCATCCTCTCACACATGTGAGAGGACTCATTCTAAACCCTTGGATTTGGTCAAACCAATCCAGCTAACCCTCCATCTCTCTTTGATCCTCATCCTCCTTAAGTGCATCAATCTAAGGATGACATTTGGAATCCCCTCACCAACCCTAATCTCTCAATCATTCCTATCCCTTGATCTTAAGATCAAATCTACGTCATTGATCAACCCACCCTTAAATCTATAAATAAACCCTCATCCAAGCCACTTTCATTAACTTATCTCATTGCAAGGTCATGTTGTTGGATCTTCAAGAAACCTAAATTCCTCTATTATTCATCGATCAACACCATTTAGAGAAAATTAAGAGGAATTGAGAGAGATTTTGTGAGATCTCTCAACCTTGGGCACATTCCTTCTAAAGATCAATCTAAGTGGACCTAGAGAGAAAGGTAAAGGCTATTTCCATTACATTTAATCTTTGTCTTTCTCATTATTTCTCATTATCTTCAAAAATAATTATTTAGTGATAAAACTAAGTGTCCTTGTTATAACCAAGGTCAATCTAGGGATACAATTTTTTTTCTCATAACAAAAGTCTAGGATTTGATGGGTTGCTTATAAAAATTTATTAGACTATGTGGTGACACATTAAAGATGATTTTTATTTACATTATGTGGAAACCCTTGAAAAAGGATTTTTAGGATCGAGTGTCGATAAGGGTTTAATTAAACTTTTTCCTAAAGGAGGAAATGAAGATATTTTTTTTGGCTAGCATCTTATCAAATTATCAAATACTTACAAAATTATTACCAACATGTTGGCTACATGAATAAAATTGTGGTTTAGGGTATTGTAAAATTAAAAAAACTAGATTATTTAAAGGAAGATATATTCTTGATAATCTAATTTTAACTTGGGAAACTAGTGAATGTGATCAATAATTGAGTCAAAATGCCAAGTGTTAATCAAATTAAGTTTTGACAAGGCCTATGATAGAATATTTAGGAGTTTCATCATTAAAATGATATAATGGATAGGTATTGGGCCTCAAGTTTGTGCTTATATGAAAATTATTTTTAAAGATACCAATGCCCACATAGTGGTTATTACTCTATATTTGATTCTTTCCCTTTGTAATGTTCCATAAAACAAGATTATCCTTTATCGCATTTTCTTAATGTGCTTATTGTTGATGTGTTGGGACACGTATTATAAAAGGTTAAACAATTATAGTTTATATTTAGTATCATCATTTCTTCGAACATTGTGGTTATCAATTCCCATTTCATTGATGAAAACTTGTTTTTCCTGCAAAATTAAAAAAGAGTTGAATAATACTTTAGATATTTTGATTATGTATTGATTAATTTTAGGATCTCAATTGGTTCATCAAAAAACTAAATTATTAATTATGTAATTTTGCCCCACTCCTCAATGGATTCCCAAAGATTAGATGTAAACCAAACACCATGAAATAAATTGATATCTAGCCATTCTTGTTGAGCTAGGGCTCTCTCTTGTTGAAATATGGAAATAATATTGAATAGACTCAAAAGTAAACTATTTAATTGAGGCAATCTATTTTTCTTATTGGCTAGAAATTTTTAGGTAGTAAATAGATGTTTTCTTGCTACAATGCTTATTTCTCTTCTTGTTGGATGTTATCCAGAAGAGGATATGAAGATTCATGTAAACTTATTCAATAATTCATTTGGAAAAAAATTGGATGGTATTGTTGGTTGTAGAATTATTTCTTGGTCTTACTACATCTAGCCTAAATCAAAAGGTAGGATTGTAATTATAGACCTTGGAACTCAAGGAACATGCTTGGTTGCTAAATGGATCACTACAATTGCTAAAGGTGACGAACCATGGAAATTTTTATTGATTCATAGATTTTCTATGACTGTTGTTGAAGGAAAACAACAAAGTGTTAATTGACTAGATAAGACTCTCTTTACTCCTTATTTTTAGGTTAAAGCTTCCTTTCCTATCCAATATATTTAGAAAGCATGGTAGAAAGTGGCCAATTTCTTAAATTAAAGGGATTTGTCTTTACAAGATGGTTTTGGCCTTGCTTCATCTTTCATTTGGTGGAAAATGCATATTCAATTTTAAGGAAAACCATTGGCCATCATGTTTCCTAGGTAAGCTTGTCATTTATTTAAGAAAGTTGTTAAAAATAATTGATATATGAGACTTCTCTTCCTCTCAATGGTCTTCTTCATAGGCTATCAATATTTTCTTTTGGTTTGAGTAATAATACAAATAATTTCTTATTTTTGTGCAATCTTTCATTCTGCCTAATTTAACTATAAAAATTATGCACTCTAATAGTATGCAATTTCTTTAAGGATTAACATTGGTTATCCTTCCTTCACTTCTCATTCTCCCCCCTAAAACAAATATATTTCCTTCTCCCCAACTTCTCTCTATTTTCTTGACTCAATATTAAGTGAAGGTACAAATTTAGTTATAATTATTGGGACCAAGTTGAGTGCACACATCTGGAGGACTAAAGTTGATTCAAATGCTTGAACACTTGCTTGGAAAATATTACATTGTAAATTGCTAGTTGGTGGGAGATTAAAAGACTTGCTTGTTCAATGAGTTAAATGCCCCTTTTGTCATTTAGATGAAACTACAATACATTTGTTTTGGGATTGTGTATTTGCTAAAAAATATTGTTATGCTATCTTTAGAGATTTACTTGCTTTATTTGACCACCATTTGAGTTAGAAAGAGACTACACTTATATTAGGTTTGAAGAGTAATGTTATTGTAAATTTAGTGAGACATGCTATTGCTTTTCATTTTTGTAGAATTAGATATTTAGTTGTATTTTCTAATGCATTTATTTATCCAACAAGTAAAATTTGAAGGCTTTACTCTAACATCTTCTTTTAGATTATTTTGTTATTCTCTTAATTACTTGTATTGTCAAAGAATACCAAAGAAATTTCATACCATCTTAAATTAGATTAATATTAAAATCAACAAACTCCAAAGCAACCAATACATTATGAATAAAGAAATCGTGAGACACCTTTTAGAAACAAGTTTAGATTTCCCATAATTTTGTCAAGCTTATACACTCATAGTTGTCATTGTATTATTCGTTGTTGTTGAAGTCTTCCTTTATTACTTTTGAAGTTGTCTTTGTTCTATAGTTGTTATATGAAATTTTTTTTCTACTTTTGTGGTCATTGGTTCACTTGGTCACTATAGCTTCATGTGACCATTATGGTTTTATAGAGTTATGTGTTCATGCTATTGTTTTGATCTACTTATAATTGTCGTAGTTGTTTTGGTTAGTAGTGATCTTGTTGTAATCTTGTTTCTCTCTTAATTTTTTGGAGAGCAATTCCACTACTCTTTTAGTTGCTTATTCCTATATATTATAATGTACTTTGATTCTATCCTAAAAAAATGAAGTATCCTTATTCTTTCTATTTACTTAAAAAAAATCATTGTTATAGTTAGTCGAACTTATCAATTCCAACTATCATTATTTAATCTAAATTACATTACACTTTGTATAAATCTTATTAGATTATAGCCTAAATATAACTTAAAAAAAATATTTTCCTTACAAATAAATCTACCAACTATATCAATTTTGAGAAGAGTTTCAAACGTACATGCTCAAATATCAAAATAACAAAAAAAGTGACATAATCAAAACCAATAAAATAATTTTAAGACTACATCAACTAAATAAATGTAATTTTTTTAATCTATTTTCAGCTTATTATTAAAATTACTTAACATAAATTGTACATATTACAATCATCATATCTAAAATAAGATTCCACTTTTAACGTCAAAAGACAACAAATTGATTCTGATGGCCGACATACTAACTTCGACCGACATATTGACTCTTTAAACTCTTCCCATGAAAACAAAAGAAAACATGCCATTGACTTAAACTCTTCATATCAAAGTACTAAATTCCCCATTGGTGTGGTGGATCACAGCCATAAGTTGTAGGCAATTTGAATGGCCCCCAACATATTTAATAAAAAAAATGTAGTGAATTTCATTACTCAAGGGTTCATACTTTCAATTTACATTGAATTCAACAACTCCCATTGATTCCATCACAACAAAAATGACCCACAAAAAAAAATAAAAATTAGGGGGCCAATCTAATACAATGTGAAAAACTACATCCCCTTGAAATTGTTTATTATATCTAGCAATCGGAAAAGTAAATATCAAAAAACAAAGAGAAAAAAAGCCGGCGGTGGAACAGAAACGCCAGAACGGACGGAGTTATTGAAGGCGGCGCCGCCGCCTCGTCGTCTACACGAGAACGGCTCGTACGTACCCCGTTTACACCGTCTCCGCCGTTATCATTATTATCATCATCAGTCCTCCCGTTGTTGCGCAGTCCGTTCCGTACCGCCACCGCCGTCCCGTCACGATCAAAAAAATCCTGCAAATATCCGTCTCAGAGACGGCGCTTCTGGCGGCTGCCTAATGGTCAACCGACAAACGTCTGACTAACTTCCGTTTACTCCACCGTCCATTAAATCAAATTGTAACAAGTTTTGAAATACGAATAGAAAGCCAGAGGCGGACAGAGTGGGACCCACCGCTGTCCCTCGGGCGGCGTGGGTCCCGCAGCTACTTGAGGATGGCGGTTATAGTGTGATAGGGACAGGCCGCAGGCTGGTGGTCACATGGCGAGGCTTTAAAGGCCATCGCGGGTGCTGGGACAGTCAGTCACATGGGCCTCTTGTCGTGTCATCAGCTCTGATGGGCGACAGCATTAGTGGCGGGAAAAATAAAAAAATAAAATAATGTGCCTCAACTTTTCTCTGACAGATGACGAATCATTGCTGTTTTACGTTCGTTGGCGGTCGTTGATTTTTGCCGTCAGTAACGACGGCGGCTTTCCTGTGTGCTACTTTCCCGTCAAGCGATGGTCGCCGTCTTCCTTATCGTTTTGCATTCCCGCCGGCGGAGAATTGTGTCCGTGTTTATATCGGCGGCAGCTTCTGTTAGGTAACGGAGAATCCCGTAATACGCGGTAGGTGCGTGCGATTTCTCTAGACGGTCAACTGGACGGCGTTGAAAATGATTTTGCTGGGATTTTTTTGTCTTACACGGCGCCGGTTTTGAAATTTTGACGCCAACTAACGTCAAAAAGTCTGGACGCTTCCAAAATTTGGCGCTAATCCAATCTTATTTTTCTGTTACTAAAAATGTCCGCATCTTTTAAATTCCCAAAATAACTATTATTGGAAATAGGGGAGGAATGCTAAATTTGACGGTCGGCCTTATCTGTCATTGAATTTTTTAAAGTTCGGTCACTTCTTGTAACTTTTTTTAAAGGGGTGAACAATGAACTATAGGACCATCCTTAATATAAACATTAAAAGAGGGGACTTCATCTTTTATATAAATATTAAATAATAATATTTTAATGAGGTTTCAATTTTGATGACAAAAACATCACAACTTAATCATTATATTATGTCGATACCAGCTTTTTAATATTATACTTTAAATAGTAAAACATAATTTATTTAAATAAAACTATTTTATTAAAAATTTAGTAATATATCCAAAATTTTCCTTAATCTAGTTATATGGTTGGGACAAACATTACAAGACATAGTTCTATAAACTTAATGAATGAACAAACAAAAAATAACATTTGACCTAAAACAAACCAAAAATTAGACAATTCCCAAGAAACATTATAATTTTCTTAATTAGCCGATAGATTACATATAGTGTGAGATTTGAAACAAGCCTCCAAAATCTCACTTATCACGTTAAAGCATATAAATATTGATTTTCCAAGTGGATGGTAACAATTTATTTCCATTTGCAATATTTTTATCAATTTGATGGCAATTTTTTTTTTCACTTGTATTGCTTTATGTTTTAAATCTCTATGCAAATATTTAAAAATCAGATTAGATTTAATTTATTTGAGGAAAAATCTAGATTTGTCTAAGTTGATTTCATTCCATTTTTTAGCACTTATTATTAATTGGATTAATCCAACCACATACAACTAGAATTTGCTACACATGACATGCACATACCCATGTACAAACACGTACTTTGTAAAGTATTAATATACATATAATTTTCTATGGACGTAATCCTTGAACCTCTTTTAAATGTAAGTGCTAGTTATAATTAAAATCTACCAACTATGATAAAGAGTGGAATGCTCAATTTTTTATTATTATATTTTAAAATAAAAATATTTAAATACAACCAAACGGCCATCAAATTTAAACCAAGGGAAGAGAACAATTATCGGAAAAATGGGTTAGAGGGGAAGCAAGGGTTATAATTACAAATATTTTAAGCGTGGGTTGTTAGGTCAAGAAATCTTTTCTTATTATTTTGTAGGTACTTGAAAGGCGTCTTACCCAAGCATTTTTATTATATTTTAATTAATTTATGGGGTTTGACCTTTCCCTATTTAAGTCCAGCACAAGATGACTTAATAAATAGGCATTAGAATGATGGTGCTTTTAGGTAAATATGGGTTTTATAAGGTTCCATGTTTATAAATATAAAATGTTATATTTGGGTTTTTTAAAGTTAAAAATTCATGAAGTATAAATATATTGTTTAAATAAATTAAAATTTATATTATTATCTATTATTAATTAGATAGGTTAATAGAATAAAAATAAACATATAAAAGTTTGTTAAAAAAAAGATAGTGTAATATATAACGAGTTTGTTTGTGTTTTTAAATTAAGGTTGAACAAATAGATTTAAAGGTGAACATTGAGACAATAATTTGTGTTGATGACTTTTATTTTTTTTGACTTTGTATTGGATGACTTCTTTAATAAATAGAGCTACATCTTTGTTCTTAATAAGGAAAGGAAAGGAAAAGTCCCTTTATAGTTTGTGATATAGGGTGGCCTAGCTTATAGATAACATATAGAAAACGAGACATCCTTGTATGCCACCATGTAGAAGGCACCTAATTGTGCTTAAATACAAGGTATACATGTCCTACCCTTGACACATTCAAACTTATGACCTCTCTTTCGAGAATACAATTTATCATCAAGAGGCCAACTCGGGTCACTAATGAATAAAATCTTGTATAGAGCCATAATTTTCTCTAAAGGGGTAGTAAAACCTACCACACATCTCATAATACATTGGATGTCTAAATACAAAATATATTTATGATTCTCTAGTTTATTATTGTAAAATATACAAATGCAATGATCTCTCAGAATAAAGTGCATTGAATCCATCCAAAGTCAATGAGAACATACCCACAATTGGCCCAAAGAAAACCTCAAATAAAAAAAAGCTTAGCGTACTTAGGAGGGATAATGCATACATATTCTATATGAATATAATGCTTCAAGTAGTGTTGCATTTTTGTTGACAACAATTTTGCTAGTTTTGTCCAGGTTAATTTTATGTAAGCTTTGTAAATCTCATTCCTAATACCTCTATGGACATCTCTTTTCAACACACACAGAGAGTATTGATGGAAAATGTACTAGGAGGAAGATGATTCATATCAATACTAATTGCCTACATGAAACCCATACCTTGGGAATATCAAGTGTTCTTGATTCCTTGTTTACATAACTTTATAGATGATTGAAGAGCCATATAATGCATAATTATTGTATGAGGTTGCATGAGTGTTTTGTTCCCTTGTATTTAATAGGCCATCTTAACCCAACACATTTTTGATAAATCCTAACATATGTGCGTCAATTACTTGATAAGTACGCGCCTCAAGCAATAATCTAAGGTCGCATCACTAAAAGGTGAGTCCCTCCATGATTTTTTGCTCATCCTAGTAGTTGTAGACATAGAAATTGAGAACTTTATCTACCTAATTAAACAAACACCATGTTTTAACCTTGCACACACAAAAAAAAGACAAAGATGACACATATAGGTTGTCACTAAAACAATTTGAAATAAAATGCCATTATTGATGCCACACATAGGAGACATACAATGAAACTTGGTGTGGTAAATTCAAATAAATATCAATAAAATATTATCATGTCACCTTTGAGAGTCACCCTCAAACATTACTCGTGCACATGCAAACAAAAAAATGGCTTAGGTGAAGAACATTTAATGAGATAACCCACCTTTAAAACATTAGCTAAATCCCACTCTTTGACACTTATCCTAAATGACAATGGGAATTAAGTCATCCTAGTCTTAGCTATTCAATCATCTACTTGCTTGTGCTCCCTATAGAAATGCTAAAAGGAAATTGACTCAAAAGAACAACCATATTCTAAATCTATTTTAAGATAATTTTAAGTTTCCAATCATTTAGGATATTATTAATGCAAACTCTAATCATTGTCTAAGAATCTCCCTAAATTTTTAGCAACTTCATCTCATAGAGGAGGCTAATTTAAGACCTTCTAGTAGTGATAAAGCTTTTACTTCATTGTTTATCCTTGAGCCTTGAAAATAAGAGCCCCCTTCACAAACACACCTTGAGAGCAACAAACCACTACATCCACTTCTGTCAAACTACAATTACTTTTGGATACTCATCAAAATTCAACTTGAAAAACCTCTTTAAAAATTTTCCAATAAACTTCACTTCTTTTATTATTCTTGATTACTCAATCAATAAAAGTGATTGATGATGGTTTTCATCACATATATTGATAACAATGATTAAAAAACTAGTATAGATATCTTAAATACATCTATCTTCAAAATGTCAAGATATATCAATTTCTAACTATTACTAGATACATACATGAACATATCATTTTTTATTTTTTAAAAAATATTTTATTTATTTTTATTTGAAGAGCTATTTTTTAATAAAATACTTGTTTTACTTTTATATGCAATTTTTTTATTTTACTTTTGGAAAATCCTTCATTCATTATTTCGTAATTCTTTTATTTCGTTTTTACTTTAAAAATGTACAATAAATATTATATATTTATATGTTATTTTTAATAGTTTTATATATTACTTTAAAGAATCAACCTATATTTTAAATATATAGATAAGATTTTTTCCATTTAAAAACTATTTTAAATTACAATTATTTTATTTTTTTTATACATATTTACACTTTTTAATATCTTTATTTTATTTTATTATAAAATTATTTTTAAAACTTTTCACATCATAACATTACATACTTCTTCTCCTACTACCACTATCTATAAATATGTTTATTAATTTTAAAAATTCAAATTAGAATTAAAATTAAATGGGTTTCTTAAAATAAGCTCTTAAGGTTGAAAGAACAAATTTCTTGCCACCTCTTTTGACTATGGTGATAAGTTTTGAGAGAGAACTTTTGCACTATATTTGTTTAACATTTTCATTGACCTAGATCTTTGTTTTTAATAAAATTAGTTTTAATATTTTATAAGGCAAACAACTTTAGTAGTCAACCTATAAAACTATAATTTCCTATCGAAATTTTCATCATTTAAATATTCTCTTTTAAGTGCAATCTTTATAAGAGGGAATACCTATCATGACGGCCACTATGGATTAAACCTCAAGTTCATTTTATAAACTAGCCAAATAAATGGTCCAAGCTAAATCTCATCATTTATGTCCCTATTGACATTTATCATATAATATTTATCTCACTACAATTATAAAGCTCTTTATTAGTTCATTCTTTTTTCCACTCAGAAATAATATATTCCTGTTATGAAAATAATTTAATTTACATTAATGAAATGAAATGTTTATAATTATGATTTGTAAAAGTAATTTATTTTAAATTAATTGTTAAGGTATATAATAATTAAATGTGAAAAAGAGAGGTACTTAATTATGTAACCGAAGGATAAGCGTTCTTGATGAAGATTCTAGAATTTGTTTTATCAATAATTTTGGAGAAATGTGCTCTTAGCCTATTTCTTTAGGATAAAAAAGCTCTGTCTACATTGCCAAAGGTCTAGTCTCTAGATTAGGGTTAGGTCCACACTTGTAGAAATGTCCTACATCCACATATATAATTTGCCAATTTGTGTATATTTGCTTTGTGATTTGCTTGATTGATATTTGTTTGCATTACCTTTTTGATTGACTAAAAGACTAATGATATTTTAAAATACCTTTGAAAGGTTGTCGCTATGTTGTAAGGGGTCCATTCACCTAGATCAACCCCCATGAATGTGTATTAAGGATCAATGACAACTAACTCCAATTGTACAAATGCTCTAGAGTTGTGTGATGTAGAACTAGGTTTTTTAGTGCTCCAAAATGAAATATTCCTTGCATGTTTTTCTTTATAAATTCAAATGACACTCGTATTGTTATGTGATGATGATAAAAATTAATGTAATTGAAGGTCTTTATATACATAAATATGTAATAAATCACACAAGAATATGTTTAGTTGGCCCTAGGAAAGAAAGGAATGGGTGAGAGTCAACAAAAAATTGAATTTAAATTATGAAATTTCAACACGGTCAAGTCTATAGTTGTGGGGTCAACCCCTTGTCCACAAAAATAACTCAGGGCATAAAAGGACTAAAATAATGTAATAGGGAATAAACATATATTAGGAAGGGTATCTTGAGCTTGCATCCTAATGTCCATAGTTATTAATTATTAGTATTTATTTATTTATTTTCCCTCACATGGAGAAGAAGGCATCTCACTTTGAGGTGGCACTATTGGCCATGTGTTAGATACTTTGGAAAATGTGTAAGAAGTTATAAAAGCATCAAATGCAACTATGAACATCTTATGACATTGTAAATGGGAGTTACTTATGATAAGATTCTATGATGCATATGAGAATGATTATATGGGAGTTACATTAGAATCTTGACTAACATTATGATAGTCTATGACATGTGTCAGAAGGCATATTTGAATGGGTTTGAATATACCAAAATGAGCATCCAAATTGAGGAGTTACATATGATAAATTTTATGACAAGTTACAACAACCCTAAGAGTATGCTATTTTTAGCATAGAACACCATGACCAACTTGGGTGTTGGATTTTGGGCCAAACATGGTGTCACTTTCAAGTTATAGTTTTGGAACTCAATTTGTGGTTTTCTATTTTCTTATTTATTGGATGTTAGAGATGGAGATTGCATAATGAGTTTGTAGGTATTATTATGTTACTAAAATTTCTCCAAAGCTCTTGTTGGTGATACTCTTGTAAGGGGATGTCCTTAGACATTATATTATAATCATTTCTTTGTTGTTGATAATAAAATTGATTCATGCTTTGAAGCTTCGATGGTCAAGTCTAGATGCTTCAAATGATCTCCCAAGTCTTGCTATAAATCAAAATATTATCAAATAAATCAAAATAATTTTTTCTAATTGATTACTAAATACCTGATTCATGTATGAGTGGAAAGTAGCAAGAGCATTTGTCAAACAAAAATACATGACTAAACATCTGAATATTGTTTTGTGCACATCCTCATCTCTCATATAGATTTTATGGTAAATTGTTCTCAAATCAATCTTTAAAAAATTAACAAATCCATGTAACTCATCAATTAGCTCATTAATCCTAGAAATGGGGTACTTGTTTTTGATAGTCTTATTCACAAATCTATAGTCAATATACATCCATATGGTACCATATTTTTCTCACAAGAACCACAAATAAAGAAAATGAGTGAGAGCTAGGTTTGATGTGACCCATCTATAAGATCTCCTTTGTGGCCTTCTCTATCTCTTCTTTGTACATTCTTGGATCTCGGTAAGGAGTAGTCATGTCTATCTTAGAGCTCAACTCCAACTCTATGATATGCTAGACCCATTTAGCAGGTGGAAATTATGGATGCAAATCGCTAAATACCATATCATGCTTATCTAAAATATTTCAATTTTAATATGATAAGTACATTGCTTACCCATGGATGACTTTGTAGGAATTACCAAACAACTTGCTACTCAAGAAATTTTTCCTTGTAATAATCCCTTTATTATTTTAGTTGTAACCACTCATGATGTTCTTTTAAATTTAAACTTAAGCTCCATGGATTGATAGTGGAATTTGAATTGAATCAAGAAGATGCACATGTGGAGGAAAAAATGATATATTGAACGATGAAGATTAAGAAGAGGGTTCAAGTGGGATTGATGAGTGTAATTAACATTAAAAGATTGAGTAGGTAGAAAAAAAGAGAGGGATACTCCCTTACTCCACCCTTGAGAAGATTCACAAGACAACAAAATCATGTTGACATGTATAGCCCACCAGATTTTTATTGCGTATTTTCTTTATTAAGTATTGATGATGAACCTAGATTGTACATGGAAGCTATTATTTAAGATGATAGTGAGTCTTGGTGTAACATCTATAAAAGTTAAACCATAAAAAAATTCACAAATATTTCTTAGCTCAAATTTATTTTTTGTCTATACATGACAAACATCCATACATATGGGACATAAATATGTCCATACAAGACAATCATCTTTCAAACACGATAGGCATCCATTCATATAGGATAAGCATCATTGATATAAGATAGACATATATCCAAATATAATAGGCATCCATCCATATGGGATAGATATCCATCCATACAAGACAAACATCTATCCAAACAATGTAATTTTTCCATTACTCAAACACCAAATTAATTCTAGATTCAATTTTCCCAAAGCTCACAAAGTACCATACTAGAGCAACCGACAAATATCTCAAACAAAAATATCAGTAAGAAAATCACATATGAAAACTTCCAAACATGATCCATTGTGAAGTCCTAAGAAAATGTCCTTTGTTTCCTATAAGAAGTCCAAAATTAGACACCATGAGTACATGATACGACCTATCAATATAATGAGAGAAAAATTAGCTTCCAATTGGAATTTTATTTGTAAAATAAAAAAATATAGGTAAACCACTAATACTAAAATGTAGTGGGTGATCCCACAATAATGGGTTACACTTTTTGGCCAAACTTGACATTGAAATCAACATTTTTCACCAGATCTTCACTTTCGTATGCCTATAGAAGCTAAACCATTAAGAATTTGAAGATGAAGAAAACTAGTGATTTGTGATATTTTGTGTTGAGAACCTAATTATATATTTTTTTAAAATAAAAAATAAATTGTGAATTATTTTATGTAGTTTTTATTAACTTATTTCTTTTACTAAACATCATTTTCAAAAACTGATGCTTACTTTCAACTGCATAACTTTTTTTTATAGAAAACATACAATTCTAATTTTTTAAATACAGTGTTTTCACACCATTATCTAGGGGATGGATATTTTTTCATAATTTTTTGTTGCATATATATTTTTTAATTAATTTTCTAATTCAGAGTAATTATAATTTGGATATATTATACTTTAAGCTACATAACATTTTTTGTATTCATTTGAATTAACTTATTCTTTTTGTTGTTGGAATAAGGACATCAATAGCTAGTGTACATGGATTTTAAAGATTTTTTTTTCTCTTTTGCTATTTTTCTGTATGTGTGAAATAAAGACCTCAATGTTCATTGAAAAACCTACATTCACAAGAAATAAAAAATAAATATAATAATAAAATTAAATATATTTAAAATTATACTTTTTGGGAAGCTTATAATAAATAATACATTTTTACAAAAAAATAATTTTAAATAAATTAATTTGATCCCCTAAAAGCTAAATCAAAAGTGGTTTTTTATCAGCATTTTGATAGGTGTAGAGGAGACTCCATTATAGGTATGGTTTAAAACTAGCGGCTTTCTATCTAAGGGGGTTTGATCAAACCATCTTCAATTAAAACCCTAAAAATGGAACCTTTTTAAGGCTTAAATCATTATATTTTCTAAAAATATGTGATTTCAGCAAAAATCAGGATGTCCCAAAAAGTGTAACCCATTATTGTGGCAGCACCCTAGTATTTGGAAAAATATTTCCATCGACTATGAGAAAGAAAAAAAATATAACCTCCTAGGACAAAGTTATGTCCTCTAGAAAAAAATCTCTTCCATTAGGCAAATCATAATGAATAGTGATGGCTACAAGGCAGCCCTTTGGTAGTTTTATTGGTTGAGAAAAATATAACCCTTTGGTGTAGAGGTGGTAGTAGTAGTGGTGAGATTTGGAATAGTGGGGGAGCAATGAAATATAGCTCATCAAGTGGGTTTATCCCCCACTAGTTGGGTGTGGTTGGGGGTCCACCCATAGTTTCACCATAGGAAAGAACCAATGTATCACTACATCTATAGTTCCCTATGTGATTAGAGCTATGGCCAAAAAAATCTACAAAATGAATCCATATAGTTGGCACCAAACTAACACATCATGATGCAAACTTGTAGATTGCAATGAATAACACTATACCAAAACTACCTCTATACAATTGTGACAAAGGAATATTTACAAAAATCTATTGGTTGTACCTATGGACGTACAACACCTATATAGATGGTATTATCATATGGACCATATGGTTTTGTGGACAACAATACCTTAGATTGATCCATGCCCCCAAAAAATTACCGATTCCTTCTACAAAAATAATTATTCTAGATATGAATCCATAGGATTTTGGGCTTGTTGGACTTAATGGTGATGTCTATTTTTGTCTAGGAAGTCTCTAAAAAAATATTAGCACTAAAACTCTCACAAAAAGGTCCCAAACAAAAAATTCATTTGCCAAATCTCCATCAAACCGTAGACTTGCAACAACCTGTCTGCAAATACACTTGTAACCTTGAAAATGGATTCATTTTTCTCTTGCAACTAGAAAGATATTTCCTCTTTCAACTTGAAAACTAGGCTTTGATACCAAATGAAAGGAAATTTGTAGTAATATTAACCATTTCTACATAACCCCAAGAGAGAAAAATATGTTGCAAGCAAGTATTCAAAATCCAAAATGCAAAAGAATATAAAAAATACTATCAAGATGACACAAGATTTACCTTGATAAATTCCTCAAATGGAAAAACACAACCTCCAAAATCTCTCACATAGTCAATATTAACCTGAAACATCAAGCTCCCTAATTACACTCCATGCGAACAAGAAAATGAGAATAATTTAACCATGCATCCCAATCCATTCTTCCTCTCCTCACAAATGCAACTTACAATAAATGCTCAATCAACCTTAACCAACAAGCCAAAGATTATGACAACCAATTTGAAAAACTACTCATGTGCTTGCTTTTATAAAAACAAGTTTGCACAAAACCACCAAGTGGTATTGCATAAACCATGCCCCTAAAAAACAAAAAAGCTTACAAAACCATGTCCCCCTCATTTAATTTTTGGTACTAAGTTTTCCCAATATTAAATATTTCCTTAATATACAACCCACATTAAATATGCATCCCAATGTTACATAGAATATGCAAGTGGCCTCAAGAATAGTTAACCTATGTGGTGTTTACATCTCTAAGATGCACCATAATCAAATAATATATTGTACAAGATACCTTTCCCAAGAAGTTTGGATTGCCTATTTTCTTTTCCTATCACTACCATGTTTCTTACTATTCACAACTTCTTTGAGGTACCTTGGTTTTAATGAAATTCATCAACAACACTCATCCTTAATTTCTTTGGTAGGCTAACTGGAATCACCACATTTTACCTTAATTATCTTGCTCAATTTTCCTATACATGTGATGCCACCTCTCACTAGTTAAATCCTATGAAATGAGACACCCCCTTCAACTTGGTTTGATTTGTCCAAGTCAACAATATCTACACAATCAAATATTTTTTTCAGCGTACCAATTTTCTTGTTGGGATCCACAAACTCATAAAATAATGTGAGAAATCATGATCTATACATTAGTTAGTATTGATCTAAGCCACAAGTCTAATTCAATATTACTCTAGATCCTTGATCCTTGATGGAAGGCGTTGTGCTATTTAAAGTTAAGACAACATTAGTCTAAAAAATTGGCCTAGATGATTATTCACATACCAAATAGTCACTAGAATTTGATCAACATAAACAAAATTAATACATTTACTAATATCAAGAGGAACTATGGTTTACAAAAAATAATTAAATATTTTTCATGTCATTCAATTATCGAGTCCTCATGATTTTATCCAAATAGTAGCCTTTTAATAATTGGGGATTAACAAGATATTATAAAAGCCATGCAAATGATGAAGAAGGGTGATCCATAAATTTTTCAGTGAGCTATGTAAATTTCCATTCAGAATATCACTACAATATACAAGGAAAACTTGTACTTACACACACATTGTGATGCATGAGCATCTTAGAGGTCAAGTAGTATTGCATCACCTTAAATATGTTTTCTTAATATTTTTTGTCTCTTTAAAAGATTTCTTTACCACCACAACTATGTTATTATTTTTGTTATTTCATTTCTCCGTACAGTTCTTTAACTATGCATATAGAGTTACTAATAATCATTCTCCTAGGTAGTACCACATTACTCATAAAGCGTCCAAATTGTAACCATAATGTCTTATTAGGACTTTAAACATGTCTATGTTCCAGATATTATATTTTCCCCCTCATTTTAAGTTGTGGCATGTTCTTATGCTATAGGGACCTATTTAAGGTTGTGTGCTAATGTGTTGAAGTTGCATCAAGTTTCAAAGATTATATCTTGTAGAACCTATGTTAGGAAAGTTCATTTTTCAAACATCAAGGGAATGCACCCAATCTCAATGAAGGATATAAGTTGAAATCATTTAGTATTGGCCCCATGATTCCCTTTACATGTACATAAGGAATCGTATTACATTTTGAGCAATGTTGCATGATACTACATCAAGTAATCTTTGTAAGAAAGTGGCAATCCATTGAAAGAAAGCAACAAAGAAAAAATAAAGACGTAATAGATTAAATACTAGAGACCTAAATGATTTGTGGATATAGGAATGCACTATCTTGGATAAAAATTGTTAATATATAATTCTAATATAACTTCTAGCATAGTGAATAAATACAATTATTTTGTTGTTCTACACATCTTGTGCTTTATTCTTTCATAATAATTCATCTTATGTTATGTACTCTTGCATTTATCTTTTACTTTCTATGCTTTTTGCATGAAGATAAGATAATCTTTCATTAGATTCACTATTTATGATTACATCACATTGCCACATGTAAGGGCAAGTGATGTCAATAGTTGAATATTGTGACCCCAAATTATCAACACCTTAATTTGTAAACACTTTATCAAGGTTTGTGAGGACATTTTATATCCATAAGGAGACACAAATAAATTTTGGGCTTGGAATAATTGAAAGTGGATTTCTAGCACACTTTGGAATTTTAATTTGGGTGTTAATTAGGCATCAATTAGCTTACAAACTATCTTATTCAAGGAACAACCTAAGATTGTTGTTACCATGTTTGGTGGCTCACAATTATTTGCCAAGTCAAAAAAATATGTTATGAGGAGGGATAGTGGTGAAGAAATAAATGAGGTTGAAACTAGTAGGAGGATGCCTATTAAAAAACCTATAGAGTACATACATGTGCAACACGACAACAACATAAAAGAGATTAAATTACATGATTTATAGGTTTAGATAACTAAAGGTGAAAGGACAATAATATATCCTAAATTAGTGAAGGGTGACACATATTTTAATAAATTGCTGAAAACAATCCATATCAAAGAGGGTAAGTCCCATGGTGAATTCGATTAAGAAGGAAGGGAACGTTATGATTTGCATTGACTGTAGATCCTTAAACGAGGCTTGTATGACAATGCCCTTTCATACACCTTTTTATAGAAGAAATTCTTGAAGAAATCATAAGCAAGGAAGATATACTTTCATTGATGAATTAAATCATAGAACCATCAAGTCCAAATTGTTTTTGAAAAGGTAAGCAACATTTACAGGGTGCCGTACCCTTCACAAAGGGCCGAAAAGGCCAAAGGAAAACATAGTTCAAACAAAACTTGAACTATAGGCACAACCAAAAACAACTGACCGACAGCTGTAGAAAAACAAGGGAATTAAGCAACCCCAGAAATAGAGGGGTCAAGGCTGACTCCACGAAACCTGGGCCAAGAAGCAACAACATAAAGGGGGAGTCCTTTCTTCTTCCAAAGGACAACCGACCAGGGAGGCTCAAAATCAAGAAATCAAGTCCAAATTGTTGAGAATAAAGATAAGACCACATTTACAATAGAGGGGGAAATTTTCTTATAATTTGATGGCATTTGGCTTGAATAATGTGCTAGTTGTGTTCTTATGCATTGTGGCCAATGCCTTCAAAGATTTCATCTATGAATTTTCATAGGTATACTTGGATGACTAGACTATATATGGGATGGTGGTATATCACGTAGATTCCTTGTGTCTAATGTTTGAAATGTATAGAAAATTGAGAATTGCATTCAATTTGAAAAATTAAACATTTATGATGCCATTTGGAAAAATATTGGGGCATGCCAAGGATTTCATCTATGAATTTTCATAGGTATACTTGGATGACTAGACTATATATGGGATGGTGGTATATCACGCAGATTCCTTGTGCCTAATGTTTGAAATGTATAGAAAATTGAGAATTGCATTCAATTTTAAAAATTAAACATTTATGATGCCATTTGGAAAAATATTGGGGCATGCCATTTATAAGGATAGGATGTTGGTATACCCAATCAAGGTGGTGGTAATATTATAGTTAAATGTGGTTGAAATGCTATGAGAACTTCATGAAATTATAGGGCACATTAAATATTATAGAAAATTCATCAATAATTATGCATGCATCTCTATGGTGTTGGAAGAGTATTAAAGAAAGATGAGTTGTTCTATTAGACATATCAACATCAACTAGATTTTGAGCTATTTAGAAAAAATGGTGACTACCAATCTTACAATTCTCAAACTAGAAAACACCATTTTATGTACTTTTAGATGCACCATAAATTCCCATTAGGGTAGTCTTTGAACAAAGTGATGACACAATAGTGTGTCCCATTTTTTCACCTTTAGGGGCTACTAAAAATAAGTTTTTTTAGTTTTTATCATATTATTCAATTATAATGAGTAAACGATCAAGAATTAAAGATGATATAAACTAATTGTTTATGAAATTTTTTATGTAGATTTTATTCATTAATTTTTTTATTTTTTTTATAAAATAATTTTTCATATTTAGTTAATTTTTAATATTTTTTTTATTATATGTTTGTTATTTTAATTGAGTAACAACTTCCTGTAAAGTATAATGCGATCTACAATAAATATCATTCTTTCTTGAACATAGAACCTTAACACTAAATATTTTTTAATAATTTTTATTGAATATTTTTCTTATTAATTTTTTATTGCTAATTATTGTAAGTTAGACATAATTTCTTATATAGTGTTACTCTCTAAATAATACCCAAATTCAAATATTATTTTCATTGAAACAAGGACATCCATATAGTCATGTATTTTTTAATTTTATTTTTTGACATCATTTTCTAATTTTCCATTGTCCCAAACATATGTCATTATTTTTGGCAACAAATTTATTATTAAGAAATAATAATATTCAAATAAAATATAATAAAGCATATATTTAGAGAGCTAAAATCAAGGGCTGTTTAGTTATATAATTTATACATATTATGATATTATTTGAATCAAAATTATGGGTTTGAAGTGGCAAATTTTGTATAATAAAAAATTGGTGCTTGTAGGTTGGAGGGAAAATGACTGTTCATAGGATGTTTAAGGTATACATGTCAAAAAATTGTTTACAATGAACTTAGTTTGATTTCTTGTAACAAAAAAGTGGTCCACACTATTGTGCATGGGTTGGTAAATCAAATTCTAACCCAAGAATGAGACAAAATGTTGTGCTTTCACCTCATAGCTAGGAGATAGGAAAACTGATCATATGATTGGTTTTGCTAAATGCAAGGACAAAAAATAGTGCATGAATAAGCACAATGCTTTGGTTGTGGTCTATGCATTACATTTTTTTGACATCATATGTTGACCACATCATCTGCCTTCTTTAAAAATTGCCAAACATTCAAATACTAGGTGAATAAGCTAGTACTACATGTGTGCAAATGTAGTTGGATGATACTTTTTTGTAATTTTTATCTCAAGATAGCAGTGCACCCTAGAAAGCATCATGTAGTGCTAGATCATCTGACCCCAATAGAATTGAGGGAAAAAGGAAATGCATCAATAGAAGATGAATCACATAAGGAGTGTTTGCATACTATTTAGTAGGGTATCTTATGAGAACATAAAGTACATTTAGTTAATTGTCTAAATATGTAATAAAAAATCAATTTACACAAGCAAAGCAAGTTGAAGAAATTACATGATTCATACAACCTCGATTATTTCATTGAGGCATAAGAGTATAATTTTTGTCATCCATCTCGCATATTGTATAAAAAATATCCCTCTAAGGCAAGGACAAAATAGTCAAACCTCTAGCTTTTAAGTTGTACATAGTTCAAACTAAGTTGAGAATACTAATAATAAGAGCATGTGTGAAAACATCTTGACCAAATAATATTATCTTGAACATCAACAAAGAAAAATAATACATGATAATAATAACATATTACCATAAACATTAGACCATTTTATAGAGGAGAAAGTTTATAGTAATAAGAAACCATATTTAATTTTATTATCATGTTTACATGAAATAAACCACCACTTATCATGTTTGCATTTGAGTATGCATAACAATTCCATGGTTTTATCATTATTAATGTTTATATATTTCTACAATGGAATGGACATAAAACTAAGGTGTATAAATGCTCCAAGATGATGATATGATCCAATTTAAACACTATAATATATGTTAGAACTATAAAGTATCCCATTTTGTTTAAGTGGGTGTACTAATAATGGAATCCCTTGATGTACAAATTGAAGACAAGGAACCCATGGAGGAGCCAACTTGCATTTTGCAGAATATTTATACAATTTGAAATAACATTTTGTAAAGGTGTAAACCATCACACTATACATCTAGCTTGATTATTACATATTCTACAATCCAAGTAAAAAGGGGGCATCATTTCATTATGTTTTTACCAACACCAGTGCACAAAATGTTCCACAAATTTAATGAAATTGGTAGAATAAACTATTATGTGATAAAGACATTAGAATATAAAAGAGCAATAAAGGCTCTCCTCATATAGAATCCAAGCCTCTAATCTTAAACTCATTCAATACAACACCAAATAGAAGCTAAATGTCATCCAATCCTTTTCAATCTAATCACCTTACTTGCAAACCTTCTTCAATCAATTCAAACCTTAAATTCATTTACTAAAACAATTGTATGAAGGAAACTTAGAGTAGAACCTTGACACCAATTGTTTTAGATCATTGGATATATTGGGCATTCATCATTCTTGAATTTTTGAAGGACTCATATCTTTTCCAATAATTTATTTACTATGGTTTACATTCTTGTGCACATGTTATTTCTTAGACACTACTTTGGTTTCAAAATGATCAACTTGCCAACACATTTTTAACTCTCTAATGTATCCATCTAGTCTCTCTATTTCGTTGTTTCAATTTGGTTTTCACCCTCTCCAATCAATTTGAATGCTCCATGTAGTTCTTCCATTGACGTTTCTTCAAGCTCCCTTTTAGGCATCTTAAATGATGTGTGTGATTTGGTAGAAATATGGTAGGGGAGAAGATGATGGTGGTGGAAGAGGTGGAGGCATCCAAAACAACTCTAGTTTGGGCACTACAAAATGCTACCACAAGTGGTGATGTTTTCATACTAATGTGTTTATCTCTATCCTTTGAAACACCACCAAGTCCATGTTTTCTACTTGAAATTGCAAGATATGTCAACCAATAATATTTAGGTGAGTGAGAAACTTGGCACAAGTTTTTCAATTTTGGTTATTAAGTTTACTGATAAGTTTTGGTTCTCTAGTTTTGCTTGTTTCTTGTGTTTTATGTCATCTCACGATGGTGTTTTTGGTGATCAAGAAATTAGCTCATTCAAGGTGATTAAGAAATTAGCTCATTATGATGTATGGTGTACTATGTAATTAAGAAATTAACTCTCATGATGTTTTGGGTGATTGGAAAGAATTTAATGGTGTTTTTAATGTTTAAAGTTTAGCTTTCATGATGTTTTGGGTGATTATTAATCCATTGTGATGTATTGGGTGATTAAGAAATTAATTTGATATGGTACATTAGGTGATTGAGAAAAAAAGCTCAATATGATGTATTACTCGTAAGAAATTAGAGATGTACTGGATGATTAAGTAATCAAATAATTATGATATGTTGGGTGAGAAGGAAATTAACTTGTAATAATTTATTGGGTGATTAGAAATTAGCCAAGTATGGTGTATTGTCTGATTTAAAATTAATTCATCATGGAGTATTGGGGTTTGAAAAAATATTTCGCGGTAGAGTATTGAATGATTAAGAAATTTGGCATGACTTTACACAATTTGAATACTAGTAAGCTTTGCCTTTCTATTTTGACTTGTTTTCTTTTTGATAAGGAAATTAATTTATCATGATAATTTTATTTGCATTCTATGGACAAGCAAGAATTGTCTTGCCTCATACGATGCTAGAATAGTGCAATTACCTCTGAAAATATATTAATGTGCATGGGATTTCATCTCATAAGATGCCCCTCCTATTCCTTGTTGACACCTTGAAAATACATTCCTTATTTTGTAGAGCTTTAATCTGCCTTGTTTTTTATCTATCCCAGTTTTATTACCCTAGGTATTCTCACTATTATGTTCCTTTGGCAATTTTGAAATATAAAATTTAATGCCGTTTCTTTCAGAGTTTTACCTTAATCTGTTTTTGATCCATCTCAAAAGTGATACACAAGTCAGTTCCATTGGTATGTTCTTTGTTGGCAGCCTGGATATATGTTCCTTAGTGTTGATGTTTCTTTAAAACTTTTCCCTTCTCTGCTTTTCTTCTATCCCAGTTTTGATACACCAAGCAATATATTGTAATGTTCCTTATCGGCACCTTGGAAATTTATTCGTTAATGTTGTTTCTTTAGAGCTTTATCCTTTGTTTTTGTCTTAACTCAGTTGTGATACACTGAAAAATTCCTCAATTTAAAAAGAAAATCATTTTCTTCAAAAGTATAGGCCATAGTGGAAATCAATATCTAAGTGTTTTTTCATTTAAATTTCTATGGTTTCACCTGGATTGGTAATCAATTGTTTGCACATCAATCTTCCTTTGCACGAACTTTACACACTAAATTCATGGATTCAAAAAACATAAAACATTCATAAATAAAAGAATGTATTTGCATAATGGAAAATCTGTGTAGGGTCAAAGCACGGGAGAAAGGAGCATTCTAGGAGCAACCATGAAATCCTCAAAAATAGTTCAAAGCATGTCTTCCACAATCAAAACTCTACACTTATAGGGAACACAATTACCAGTTTAGGGTTCGTTGATGGATACTGTGGACTGCAATGAGCTCCACTGAAGAAATATCTGCTGAAAAAATGCTTGGTTGCTTACCACGATGGGCTCCACTGATGAATTACTTGCCTTTTACAATGGCCTTTGACAGTCCATGTTCCCTGCTACTTATATTTGTCACAATTTGCTAATCGACTTAATTACATAGCAATTAAATGCCATAAAATTGAGTGCTTGAGTCTGTTGAATGGGATGTAGCAATTCAACAAAAGTATCATAGTATGATGGCAAGCCACATTAAGACTGAAGCTGCTGTATCTTCATCACCAACTAGTTTCTAAATCGTCCATAAACTAGTCATTGATTTCATTTAACCACAACAAATATTAAAAAATGGGTCCTCCTTGCATTAGTAGAAAACAAGAGATTCTTCAGATACAATGCTCGCCTAGGTTTTGATGTTTAGTACTTATTCTTAAGGTGTGTCCATAATGTTAGCAATAAAGTAGGGTTTTATGCAGCTGACAATTTTATAAGCATTGAAACTTCTTTATGTCTTTTGTTCTTTTTAATATTTTGGTCTTTGTTCTTTGTTTAACACAATTTGGTTAATCTCTTCACTCGCCATAGGTAAGTATTTAATGAGTCCACATACTAATTTTTTCCTTAAGACATTTTGAGATTCAGGCAATAGCAAATGTTGTATGTTATCCATTGTTAACACATACCTAGACCACTAGCTTGCACAAACTATTAAGCCTGAAAAACTGGTAGTGTAGAAAGCAAAAGAGTCTTCACTGGCAAAAGTGCATTGGAGACTGCCCACTAGATCAAAATATACAAAATTAACTGGATCTGCAAACCACTATGAAGAAATATTTAATCAAGTTTTAAAATTTAAACTTAGCACAAAATATTTCAACCCTAAATTTGAAGTTTTGAAGACCATATTTAAACATTTGAAAATACCATAGGCTCCTGTTTGTTTGCCAACTTTGAGATGTTTTACACCTAAATTACTGCACAATCATCTCTGTGCTCTCGTGCTCATGCTACCTAGCCCATTTCTCTACCCCGTTCACCTTGTGCTGCTAAGAATTGTGCTTCTTAAATCTTCTTGTCCGAGTAAACAAGAATGACCTATCACATCAAACTTTGGCTGCACTATGCAAATTGCAACAGTGGAAGCAGTGGAAGCAATCACTCTCAGCTACCTGTAATATAATATTAGAGTTGGAGAATACACCGTAGCTTTATATTATTTATGATGCCTTACATAGACAAGAAAAACCAAACAACCAAGTACAAAACTGTGCAACAAAATTCTGGTTTAGCAATAGCAATTCCTATTATTGAGCAAACTCAAACAGCTATATTCCAACTTTTCATCTTTATATTAACCAGTAGCTTTCCATTATCTTGTTGATTTAACAAGCCATGGTCGTGTTGCAAGGTGGAGCATACAATGGTGCTATTCATGCATGCCATACTCACGAAATTGCATACATGTTCCAAATGAATAATAGTGAGATAGAAACCCCTCGGTGGTAATATCTAAGCCATAAGGTGTTCTATGCTTGACGTGATCTATAGAAAATTTGAAATTAGACTGTACTAAATGTAATGTCCCCTATCCCGGTTTGTTCTAGAATTCATCTATTGATAAAAAATTGCCATAAATTAGGGTTAAGGTTTCATTTTATTACATAAATCTCTTGGATTGGAATCCTGCATTCACCACATGAACAATATTCCCAAACATGTATATATCTATTTGTTAGCATTAATCCTTGGCAACACGTTTATAAACTATCAATAATGCAACCTATTGTGAACTAGGAGTGACATGGTGGGTCCCCTCGAAGCCATATACCAACCTAAGAGGTTGTATACCACAACTCTCCCTATTGGTGACTTGTACATGCTTCCCCCAACCATACCCCATCCTCGGAAAACACTTGCCCACTTGTGGGAATAGGTAGGGCATCTTGAGCAGTCTTCGCTCTTCCACCCCTCCATGGCCCATCCTTTTCTTAAAGGTTGGGTGGCTATAAGTGGAATCTCTAAGCAGTCACCACTCGCCAAGGCCCCTTTCCCCAAGTAGGTTTTCAAGCAGATTCAAGCACATTGTATACAAGAAATCATTCATTAAATATTCTTATTATCATATAGGCAATATGCACACATATGTAAGCAATGATTGTCAGTAAATACACTTGAATATAGGATATATCTGATGATAGTAATCTATGGTGATGACTAGGACAATTCCTCCTTTGTCTCTTGAATGTTTTCTTCTCCTTAACTCGATGACCTGTTTCTTTAACGTTCAGAGTATAATGTTAGTGTAGATCAAGCAAAGTAGAATCTATCATTCCTATTAAAGTACTATAATTACTTATAAGGCTCAATAATTACTACAAGCATCATTATTACATAATTTCAAATATAATTTACATGAACATAAATATATCTATACTATTGTTGATTAATCTAATTGTCTTTTCCTTTGCATATTATTCATATTCATATTAAAGAACCCTGCAAGCATTCTCATCTCTAATTGATAAGTTAAATGAATTTTTGTACATCTAAATATGTAATTATATTAATATTACTTCCCTTATTTATGGTCTTCATATATTGATTTGTATCTTTGTTAGGTCTGCACATATCCCTTTAGATCTGTATATTTTATCCTTTCTCTATATCTCCTTATGGATAGCTGGTAAAGAAGTATTAATCCCCTTATTATTGTTTGATCTGTAAAGGCATGTCTTATTTTTCTTAGCCACGATCTGCATACTTCATAAAATCTGCAATCTCCCAAATATTTGTTGCCATTGCAAACTGTTGCGAACTGGGCTGGCTCGTCGCGAGCTGGGCTGGCTTGTAGGGGCTTGCATAGAGGTGCTTTTGGGATTTTTTTCCGGAAATGACAAGGACTAGGGAGTTTGTAGCAAAAACGACAAGGGTTTGCAGAAGATATCAGGTAATTTTAGGAACAAAGGCTGAATAGAAAGATGCAAACGTGTGGGCCCAAGGATTTTTTTTTAAGCAAGAGGCAAAAGCAAAGGTTCTTCGAAAGGCGTCATTGCAGCAAGAACAGGTGTGCCCCACATCTGTCTTTTTCAGTTTCTTTGTCTATTTTTCTCCTCTGGCATTCAAAACAAAATATTTGTTTTACCAAGCACAAACATTTATAAAACAAAAAGGGGTGCCTTTTCCCAAGTACACGCGCCAAACTATAAATATTTCTAATGAATGAGCACACTGAAAACGGGGGAGGTATGGCAACCTCAGGGGTAACAAGCATAGGTTTCGGGTCAACTGATGCTATTAGCATACCAAAGCAAACTGATATATTGGGAGAATCAAACAAGGTTATTTTGCCAACGGTGTCTAGCAGCATACCAAAGTAGATAATAGGAAATGAGGCAGTGGAAGGCAACACAGTAGCTATTGAAACATTTGAAAGCATAAGCGGTGATCCACAACCTCAGGGGAATATGTTTGAATTTTTGGATCTGGGGAGTTCTTTAATCCCTTTTAAATCCCCAACACACCTCCCAGGGGAACCCTCAACGATAGCTCTATTTAGCACATGGGGATCATGCGTGATGGGCTATCCACA
The DNA here is from genome assembly GCA_007115665.2 of Sequoiadendron giganteum. Lineage (NCBI taxonomy): Eukaryota > Viridiplantae > Streptophyta > Pinopsida > Cupressales > Cupressaceae > Sequoiadendron > Sequoiadendron giganteum. The sequence continues at coordinate 567,358,154 of CM021106.1, read as the reverse complement.
TGATAGCAAGTCAAACACAGGGGAGGGGTGTGTGTATGTAAATGCAAAATAGTACAGAGGGATTTTAAAGCGTAAGCAAACTCGAAAGGTAAAGTTTGCAAAGAGAGGGAAATTCGCTGTAATTCTACCAAGGCTAGAGCATAAGTGTTTATCAAACACTGTTGAAATCCAACAAGCTCAAAAAGTGGAATCTGAAGGAAAAGAGAAAGTGTACCCAACATCTCACCCAATCTCAGTCACGAACCAATCCAAAGAGGTAAATATTTCAACAGGCAAGGTAGAAGTGGGTGAGGGTAAACCTTCTGATTCATATAGTCCCACCACAACACCACTAATGTGGTCCTCTAAATTGTATGTCAATGAGCTAATGGCCGTGAAAAAGAGGCTCCAATCATTAGAGGCAAGGGGGATCTATGAAGATACTAAAATGAAGGAGATCATGGATGCCAATTGGCAATTATCAAGGGAGAACAAATTTCTCAAAGAAGAAATAAATGAACTTCAAATCTCCATGTAAAAAGGAGAGCAAGAATTGACTTCGATAAGGCAAGTTCTAGTACAAAGTGGCGCAATAGACAAAAGTCTATCAAGAGAGGTAGATGAAAGCAACAACTCGCAGATGAAAGAGATACAATTAGTTTTGGACAACATGAAGATAAAATAAAACTAGCTAAGGGACCAATTAGAGGAGGCCAAAAGTTGGGCTCATGTAGTGAAGGGTCCTTCAGACACAAACAGGGACCTCATAGAAAAGCAAGTGCGAAGGCAGATAAGAGAAGAGAATGACATAAATATCAGGGCTGTGAATGTCATTATTAAAGGGCTAAAGGACTATGGGGAGAAAGAAACCACAAAAGAGCTAGCAAAATATTTTTTCAAGGACGAGTTACAATGGACAAGAGTCATTCAGTAAGCAAACAAAATTGGAAAATGGGTGAAAGTTGGCAAGAGTAGGGTCACTTTGGCGAACATTGAAGATAAGAACAGGCTGCTAAGGAACAAGAAGTTCCTTAAAGGTACGCAAATATACCTTGACGAAGACTTAACAATAGTACAACAAGAAGAAAGGCGTAAAGCGTGGGAAAAAGTAAAGGCAACAAGGAACGAAGGAAAATGGGCTTGGTTACAAAATGGGAAAGCTCAAGTCAGTCACAAAATTTCACACCAAAAATAGGAACTCGGGCCCCCCTAGGATCAGTTGTCAATGGTAAGTTGGAATTGTAGAGGTTACCCGTGGAGAAGAGGACCTGGTTTAGGGCCCATTGCAGAAGGAAAGGACATCATCATTCTTACGGAGACTCATGAGCATGACGACTATAAGATCCCAAATTTTGAAGGATATAAAAAAGCTTCCATTTGGAATGAGAGAACAGATAATGGCAAAGGACACGGTGGAGTTGCAATCCTAATCAAAGAAACATGGTGCAATAGCATTCAAGTCGAGAAAGAAGACCCAAACAAACAATATGTATGGTTTAAAATAACAGAAAATCAAATTGTCATAAGAGTGGCAGCCTACTATTTCACTCCAAAAGGCTCCAAATCTTACAAGAAAAGGAACCTTGACCGTGAGGATCCTTTTGCTCTACTAAAAAAAGACATTTCATTCTATAATGGCATGGGAGAGGTTATTTTAATAGGGGATTTTAACACAAGGACAACAAACATACAAGCTCTGAACTTGAAAAGCAAAGACAAGGAGAAATGTGATCCGCTATGGTTGGAGGAAGAGGGCCAACATATGTGGGAAAGGAATTCCCAAGATAGTAAGCACAATGTCACGCACTTTGGGGCTGAGTTGTTGGGGCTATGCGGTTTATTCAACTTGGTCATTTGCAACGGTATGAGGACATGGTTGAACTTAGGCAACATCACCTGCAAAACATATAATGGGCAAAGTATGGTAGATTATGTCATTTGCTCGCATGCTTACACGTCAAAGATAAAGGATCTAGTGATTGGAAAGTGTCCTCTAGAGCTGAAATTAGACCATAATCCAATATATGTAAATCTTGACACCCACATTGACGTGCACCAAAGGGGGCAGATTCATATCAGCAAAAGGAAAGTGCCTTCGCAAGGTAGAATCATCATGAACCATGACAATCAAGAAGTCTTCAAGGCTGCCCTCAAAAGGCTTTTCAGGGATTACGGAAGGAAATTAGCCAGCACGAGGCAAGACACTATAAACAAGGGCATGTTGATCCCCATTGTTCACAAGGCTTTGGATGAGTGTAAGAGGGCTAGGCCTAAGAAGGTAATTACAACTACTTTCCTAGCAAACCCATGGTTTGATGAAGAGTGCAAGATAACAAAAAGAAAACTTCATGAGGGTGGAAGGACCACAAAAAACAAGAAAGAATACAAAAAGATGATACATAACAAAAAAGAAAAATATGTGAGCACTAGAAGGCCAGAGCTGATTGCCCTTGGAAAGAACAACCCCAAGAAATTATGGAAGGAGCTACAACAAAAAATAAAACAAGTGGAAAACAATATCACAAGCTCTCAATGGCTGGAATATGCAAAGTTACTGTATGAGCGGGAACAAGATAAACATAAACCTCCAACAATCAAGGCTACCACTGAACTTTTCACCATCAAAGACATCAATCAAGGCATAAAAAGGTTGGTTGGGGGAAAAGCATAGGATATTGATGGGCTGCAAGTAGAATTCTTAAAATGGGGCATTGAGGTCCTTGCACCTTGCTTCAAGGGCATCTTCAACAGGGTTATCCAAGAGGGCTTTCCGGAAGGGTGGATAACTAGTGTTGTTATTCCCTTATACAAAAGCGGGGACACAAATAACCTGTCAAACTACCGCACTATTATGATTAATCCACTTCTTGGAAAAAAAATTGGAAGCATGATTGAGTGCAAAATTAGTAGTTGGGCCGAGAAAGAGGGCAAAAGAGCAGAGGGTTAGGTTGGTTTTAGACCGAAACATTCCACTATTGATCATGGTATTACTCTTAGATTTTTGATTGAAAAAATATGGAACGTGCAAGGGGAGGAGGCCTTTTGCTGCTTTGTAGACTTAAAAAAAGCCTTTGACATTGTGCCACGAGACAAGTTATGGAATAGAATGGAGGAACTGAGAGTTTTGAAGGTGCTTAGGGCGGCTGTTCATAGGCTGTATGAGCAGGTCAAAGCTAAAATCAGAACAAACAAAGGTATGTCTGAGTGCTTTGGTAGCGACATTGGAGTCAAGCAAGGCTGCCCGCTTTCCCCAACGCTATTTGGGTTTTACATTGACAAGCTGGAAGAGTGGTTAGACAAAGTAGGTGGGGAAGGTATTCAATTGGCCAATTATGTTATAAAATTGCTCTTGTATGCCGATGATCTCATTCTGATCGCTAAGACGACACATGAACTCAGAAAATATTTGAAAGCTCTTGAATCCTTATGTCAAGAAGTTCGGATGCAAGTGAACACTAGTAAAACTAAAATAATGATCTCTCTGCGAAGGAAAAAACAACAAATTAGCTTTATCTTTGAAGGCAATCCGCTGGAAATTGTTGATGAATACCAATATCTAGGGCTAGATTTTCACCACAAGCTCAGTTGGGAAACTTGTAGAGCAAAAAGGATCCAAGGGGGTTGGAAAGCGCTTTACTCTCTACAAAATAGATGTAGAAATGCTGAATTATGGGATTGGAAAACCAAGAGGACGTTGTTTGGCTTACTTGTGACTTCGGTGGTTTTATATGGGTGTGAAATTTGGGGCAGCAGCATGTCAGATCAAAAATGGAGGCAAGTGGAAAGAATTCAATAGCATCTAATTGTTAGCAACCTTAAACTCAAAATTGCAATACCTTATAAGATTTTATTAGCGGAGATAGACACCTTCCCCTTGGAAGCTTCTGCGATGATTAGGTTACTAAGTTACTTGCAAAAGGTGAAAAATATGGAGAACCATCGTTGGCCTAAGTCGATTGTAGAAGAAAAGTTGGATAGAAGAAAGAATACTTAGATGAAACAAAACAAAAAATGGATGGAAAAGTGGGGTGTGAAAATGCAAGATTGTCCAAGTACAAATGAAAAAATAAAAAAATATGTGAAGCAAAAATTCAAAAATGCTATATGGACAAAACAATTAGGGCGAAAAAAAGATTACTATATCAAAAAGTTTAATCCCAAGGGGGACCATGAAGAAAAGGCTTATATAGGAGCGAATATTAAATGGAGAGCAAAGATGTTGATAGCTCAGCTTCAGACTAGTTCACATCGTCTTAGATGTGAAACAGGTAGATGGATGGTTCCTAAAGAAGAGTGGGAAAAAAGAATATGTTGATTTTGCGACATGGAATTGGTGGAGACAGAATGACACTTTGTTATGGAGTGCTCAACATATAAAGATATTAGGGCTAGTCATGAAGACACCTTACAAGTTGATAATTTAAATACCTTGTTTGAGGAGGAAAGGTTGGTCAAATCGACAAACTACATCATCAAAATTCACTGTCGTAGAGTTGACCTTGAGCGAAGATCTCAAACTATTTAAGGTCTTCCTTTTTTGGTGGTGGTCTTGTGCTGTTCCTAGGTCCCATAGACTGCTGTGGCCTCGTGAATGTTATTAAAATCTTTCATTTCATTTCATCAATGCGTTATTTCTCCTAACTCTCCCCATGTCTTTCTGTTTTGGAACTACCTCCTTTTAATAGCTCGATTGGCACCTTTTGTTGGGGACATGTCATTTAGTTTAGTCGCTGCTTTGTTTGCTAATGTCTTTGTGATTATTATTTATCATAATCTATGTTTATGAACCGTTGCCTTTACTCATGATTGTATCACTGTTTTACAAAACATAATCGTTATACGTATTTAGGAATCAGTGCCCCCTCTAGGGACAGATATAAGCAACCGTAATTATTATTTATTTATTAAATTTGTTATCAACAGATTATTGTTTACTTAATTAGTTATCGGCAGATTTTATTATTATTTTCTTTGTGACTTTTTTTATCATTATAATAATTACAAATATCTATTGTTCTATTTATGATATTTATATTATAAGTATAATTTTATCTGTGATAATTATAATCATAAAAATAATAGTTAAATCGCAATTTCATATATTTAATTGATTTTGTTATTTGTATTTCAATATTTCATATTTGATGTTACAATTTCGGGAGACATGACACTAAACTCAGTGATTTATTAAATTTCTTTATACAAATAAATTCTACTATAACAATCAATAATAAACAACTTATCACAACTTATCTTCAAGTGACTGCAAGGTTTATATAACTGAAATTAACTGAAGGCCATCTATCAGCCTTGTTGGGACACAGTCCTTTGGATGCCTTTATTCAACTTTGCAATAGTTGTCATTATACACCAGATGAATCTATAAAACATATTACAGATAATCATTCAAATAATAATTCTTGGAAAAGTCTGAAGAGAAGATGTTCGATCTAACTGAACATTTTGTCATCTTTTATTCAGTTTTCCAATATCATATATATAATGTATCATACATCTCATGTATCGATATCATTATTGGGCACCCACTTGACTCGATGATGGCCCTTGAAATATTGTAGTGATGATATCATTTTTTATTTTTATTTTGCCTTTCTTATTCAAAGCTCCCAACACACTTTAAGAACCATTGCTTATGTTGCAGGTGAGTCTGTCAAATCGATGACATTCTTTGAAACAGGCCGAGGTGTAGACCATACTGTTATAACTTGTCTCTGAGAAGCTACTGGAGATAAGAATGTACAGCTTACACTAATTAGTTCCTTGGTGGGAGGGGATTTGGAGGGTGTGAATGACAACAATGCTTCATCAGACATTTTCAGTGGTGAGATATAACATACAGGACTGTATTCCTGAAGAGATGGAAACTCTATGATATTTAAGCTTGCACTTCTGCTTTTTATGCTAAAATCATCCATATTATTTACTATCTTGTCAACTTCACTATTTTCGGTAATGCTGTAATCAATTTTCAATTCATTGGACGAATTATACTCCACTGGATCTGAGGCAGCAATTATTTTACGTTTTATGCTGAACTCATCTGAAATACCTTTCAGCTTGTCAGACTCCCTAACTTTGGATGGGCAACAATCAGCTCTGAAGTTGATGGACCAATTATTCTTTACAGCAGTTAAAGCTTCTTGACTGAGATTAACTGGTAAAGAGGTATTTGGCATTACAGATGAACCTGATGCAACATAACTATCCTCGCTGTTTTCGCTGTCTGATATTTGAAGTAGGCAATCATTGTTAGGAAAATAAATGTTTAATCTATCCAATGCCTCACTTTCTTCACCTGCCTGTACTGTAAATGAAGATAATTTACTTGGGGAAGGAACTGTAACTTTAGAACCCAATTCATCTGAACTACATTTAAATTGTTTTAAAGGGCGGCCTCTTCTCTTGCATTTCTTAGCAGGATTCTGATCACATTCTTGCTGTTGCTGCTTTTTTATTTCAGTATGTTGTTTTATTAATGCTGGTCCCTTGTCAACCTCCATTTCTTCTTCAGGATCACTGGCATCACTTTTTCCAAAGTAACACTCTTCTTCGAGATCATCCTCACCATCTGACACCCAATCATCTGTGTAACAGGGAAGCTCATCTACAGGGAAAATCTGAACTTTCATATGAGAAGGTAGAATTGGGCAACCCTTGGTATTGCTCACGTACTTCGTTGACAAGAAATTGACAGTAAGATTTAAGCTACAAAATACAAGATACAGCAATTAGACAAGACAGAACGTTAGTTTCCTCTGTAGACACTACAGAATTTATATAAATTCCTCCAACTAAATCAATATGTTTGTCTACCCATTTCTATAAATTTTAATCCTTAACTACTTTTGTTGTTGGAAACTCTTTCAGTTTTTAAGAAGCTGCTATCCAGAGGCTGTGCTAGATGCAATCTAACCTTTTCCATTCAGAAAGTGTGAGCATGGTGTAAGCAAGCCGTATTTTACCCGCAGTCCCACCCAACTTCATCCCTTTGGCCACTTCCTTTACAGCCAGAGATTCTTTTGGATGCTGCCAAGCCCACTCAAACTGCACAAAATAACAAATAATGAAGATTTTGCAATAGAAATCAAAAGCAATTGATCTATACAGCAATGGTGAAATACTAAAAATATATACAGTAATATATTTTATTTGCAAAAATTCATCATGTCCAAACATACTCACAAACATGCAATCCAAGTATATTTTGTACAAAATGGACGAATTTACTTCACATGTTGGCATGTACAATCTTCCTGGAAAAAAGTGCAACTAGGGAAATATTGAGTTTTAAATCCATCTTCTTTCAGCATAAAGATTAGAAATATATAGGATAGAGCAAGTCCACATTTGTCCGGAATTACAATACTAAAAACATTATTGTCTGGGAGAACAAGGATCCGCAGAATAACTTGTTGGTGCTCAAAAATGCTGCTCCTCTTCCTAAAGCAAAATATCACCCACAAGGCCAGGGTTGTCATCATGCAAGTGAAATCAGCTCATCAATAGACTGTGGAGGGTGAGTGGGTTATCTCTCCTACACTTCGAGCTCAGGAGGGTGTTCCTAGGGGTATGCCTCAACGGGCATTGAAATCAAACAAAATGGATAGCCAAAACAACTACAACCAAACCCAAATGTAATCTTAACCCCAAATATTGTCATTAGGTTAAGGCAAATTGGTTGCATATGACCCCTATATAGCTGATATGACTGTGCAAGCATGATCCACATAGAATATATCTATCGAATGTTCACTTAAGAATGATTCCCTAGTTATATTGACAATCATGGGTGCACAAGAAGGAACACCTAAACTAAACTATTGACTAAACATTTTGATTTGAATGATTTGTGTCATGACCCGTTTTATTCCTCCAAATCGAAGCTTTAATAACGATTAAACTAGGCGATAAAATAAACATATAAGCAAAGGGCTGACGAAGGCTTTAATAGCAATTCAATATTAGGAGCCGACCAAGGTTTAAATATAGCAAAAAGGGATTGATGAATATTAATTAGAGGGGCATGACATGGTCGGCCATTCCAAAGTAAACAAATGATAATTAAAGTAAGTTTACGAACAGCAAAGAGGTGTCCTTTGCATAGTGAAGAGAGGCGACTCCTTCCCATTTGAAGGCATAAGAAGGGGATCGATTCATTTGGAACAGCAAGTGAGGTAGAAAATTGAAAAAGAAGTGGAAATCAGAATAAGAAGTATATTAGCAGAAATTTATTTAAAAGATAAATCTGAGTAATAGGTAGAATTATAGACATATATATGTGTGTGTGTGTGTTCCTACCATTGTGACATTTGCAAAAAACTAATGATCTTTGTGAATAATCTATATGCTTCTCTTTATTATATGTGATGAGGGATTCATATAATAATCTATTTTGAATTTTGAGAAATGGATTGCAAATAGGGAGGTCGATCAACCTTCCGGGTTCACGAGAGGTGAAAGAAGACTGGCCTTCCATGCTCATGGGCCAGGGGGTGGAATGGAAGACTGGCCTTCCATACCCTTGGGCTTGATCGAGAAGGATGACCAGCCTCCAAGGTGAACTGAGGGATGGAAGGACGGCCCACCCTCCATGCTCTCACAATACAAGGGCGACCGACCTTGAGACCGCGATTTGCAAGCATCTCAACAAATTCCTAATAAGATTATTACAGGAATCCACATTGGAATGGCTATTGCCTTAATTATATTTTGATGTCACTAACATACATGGATATTATGATGTTTACTAACAATTAGTAGTATATATGTTATCATGGCTTATGATTTAACATCAATCTCTAGTGACTAATATTTTGTGCAGGACTTGAACCAGGATCTATCTTATAAAGGGCATCTCAATTGGTAAATTTATAATCTTAAATGTATTACATTTCTTATTTTGATTGGAATTGTGGTTTTAGGGCAAAAATCTAGGAATATCCCAAAAGAGGACATTACAATTGGTATTAGAGCATTGATCCTTCCAGCCTAAGGAGAAAAAAGATAATTATATACCTAGGAATTTCAAACCAAGGCTATGAGACCTACATGTTCTTCCGGTTACAAATTCGGATTGGGATGAATCAATTGATATTCACGGATAAACTACTAGCTATACTTTCCGTGTGTATGTGTTGACAGAGTAAGCTTCAACATATAGCAGCTTTATCTTCCACTATAGTCAAAAACATGGAAGCTGCCAGCACTAATTCTGAAGCAATATAGCTAGGTCAAATATTGTGTGATCTCCAACTTCCTCGGACTCCAGTGACTCCATCTTTCTCTGATGATCAAGGTGCACTGAAATTTGTGGAGAATCAAGTTTATCATGCTCGCACCAACATGTTGACGTTCATCATCACTACATTGGACAAGTATTTGATATTGAAGAAAATTCTCTTGTCTAATGTACTTCTTAGGGACAGTCTGCTAATCTAATGACTATGCATCTTGCTTCTATTCCCTTTGTCAAATTTTGGGACAAACTTGGGCTGTCTCCAGTTAAGTCATGGACTGGTGCATGATGGCAAGGTTAATATGTACACATAAGCATTAATTGCTTATGATGAGGTAATAATACATTAATTATCTGTAAATAAGGTAACTAGCCAGCAATCTAACTTCTCCATGCATTACTAAATGCAACATACCCACGTTGGAATGTGCCACAAATCTCTCTCATTCATTCTTCTAACTGTGCCCCTAGAACTTGTACAACTGTTTTGGTATTCAAATTTTCAAGTGGTGCCAAAACAAGAAGGCTGGAACATGCACAAAGAAATTACACAGAATGAACTTTGAAGAATCATTTATATCCAGAAACACAGGAGGGTAGTTAAGAACATAAGCAACTAATGAATTCCATTAGTTTAATCAATGGATGAATGAAGCAGAAATTTCTTTTAAGTACAGGTGGATGCTCAACAACTCCAATCTGTATCATACCATGTTTCGAAATTAGAAATAATAATAGACATCTAAGTCTAAATTCAATCAAATTTCGATATGCCAAAACAATATTTTTGAGAGAATGTAATGAAGACAACTCAATTCTTTAGGAACATACAATTTTTTTGTTGTAAATCCAATGACAGATTTTGACTCTTAGACAGATCTTAAAACAAATTTTTGAAAGAACCATTGGCACTATAATTTGAGGTTTATGTTTTGAGATTTATTGTATGATATACTCATCAAGTTTCATTCAGGTAGGAACAAAATTGTTCTGATAAAGAGTAATTTGTTCTATTCATTTTGAACAAGGTCATAATGTACAATCAAGTCCATACCTCGCATGATCTATTCCACTCATTGAAACAATGGCAATGCATGGATCTACCTTGTAACCTACAAAATTGATCTAGTGAATTTTGTCTTGTGGACCAAATTCACTTCTACATTTAATATCTAGAGTAGATCATTTCATCCAAGGGTCTTCTTCTCCTAAGCCCTTTTCCTTGATTAGAGTAGCTCTACATTCATGATTAAAGATCAAAGACATTAATATTAGGCATACATGTATCTTAAATAAATTTGATACAAATCAAGGCACACCCAAATAAGTTTGTTTTAAGTTACATTGCCGGCCCATAACCCACAGATCCCAAGATCATTTTCACCTATTAAACTTTGGAAAAAATTGATGTTGTTTTGAACTAGGTGGAATAAAACAATACTTTTCTAAGATATGAAAATCACCCTAGTGTTAAACATGGGGATATGTCAAATCTTTCCAAGAGGAGTGACAACCTCCAATTGATATCGAGGTTGGACAAGAATTAGATGTTAGTGTCAATCTATAAATTTAAGTTCTATGAAGTGTTTGTGGGTGATAATTGTTTTCTATGATTCTAAGACTTTTGTACATCTTTTTTGTACTTGTTATTGGACTTGATCAATCCAATAATTTTGTACTTGAGTATTATTTAGGAAATATATACTTAGAAGGTTATAAGATGTCATTAACTACATATGAGTCCATGGTCGTGTGCCAGTGGGTGGAGTGGAAGACCGGCCTTCTATGCCCTTGGGCTTGATTGAGGAGGACAACCAGGCTCCAAGGTGAACTGGAGAAAGTGTGAGTTGAAACCCCAAACAAATTCACTGCACCTACATAGCCTCTAGTGGCTACCTAAAATAACCCCCTTAGTTTTTTCTCCAAATATTAACACATAAAATTTCACCCATTAACGTTAGCCCAAGATCCCGTTCATGTTCTAATCACCCAGATCCCGAAGTGGGCAAGGTGAGAGCATACAGTGTAAGGGGATTTGATAACAATAATTTGAAATGGTAGAAGTACAATGCTATTGGGCTTCAAGCCAGCCAATAGAGAAAATGTAAATATTTAGGCGGCAAGCTAGCCTCTTCCACTTTTCAGCGTGCTATAGGAAAAGTCAATGACAGTAAAATGCTTAGGCGGCAAACCAACCTCTCCACTTTTCAGTGGGCAACAAAAATATAAAGAAACTCAACCACTTTTCAACGGGTTAGAGGAGAAGGAAATGACAGTAAAATGCTTAGGCGGCAAGCCAACCTCTTCCATTTTTCAGTGGGCAACAAAAATATAAAGAAACTCAACCACTTTTCAGCGGGAGTGGAAATACAAGTACTGAAAGAAAGGCTGATTAGCACTACTAGATCAGCGATGCATATAAAGTATTTTACAATGTATCATGAGATAACTTAGCAATACAAATGACCAAGTGTTAGATAATCATCTCCATGATAATTACAAAGATAAGCATCAAGAAATAAAGACAAAATACTGAAAAATACTAGGTCTGATATGAAAGAGCAGGAATCTAATTTTCTTCATCAGCAAGCTTGAAACACACCAAAATGCTCGTATCTCACCAACCACAACTCCGATTCGCCTCACACCTTGAAATCGTCACCAACTCCTGAGCACGGATTCCAATGCACACACAAAGATAGTACGGTTTCCTTGGGAAGGGCAACCTTGTCTTAAAATTCCAATACTCCGCCAAAAATCACAAGAACTTGAGCATAGGGTCACCCAAGTAAGAGGAAAGCATAGAATCAATACCCATAACAAACTCTTGCCTCCTCAGATCAGTGAAATTCAAAATGTGCATCAACCATACTCAAACCAACAACTTGAAAAATTGAAAGAAACACTCCAAAAAGAAATAAATTGGAAGCTAACTCACAACCACACCAAAAATCAGAAAACATCAAAAGGAGCCATCACCATTGAAGCTTTGATTGCAACCTCTAGATGAAGATGCACTAAAAGATCAGCTAGGAGTTCTCTTTCAAACCTGAAACTGATAAAGGATAGGAGGTATTCCAACCTTGAAGCAAGAGTGAATAAAATTCAGCAACACTTCGTTATGAAATGAAAATGGATAACCAGATGAAGAGGCAGAGAGGCATACTTTATGTTTTCAACCTAGAAATTCAAATCCCTTTTCCCTCTAGAATGGGACACCCAAATATGAGGAATATAATATTATAAATTAAAACTCATAGTTTGTGAAATATGGCATCCACTTTACCTTGGCAAATAATATCACTTAAAACATTTTAATCTCCAATATGGGCATCCAAAATGCAGCCCACCTTTTAAACACAACTTCAAGTCACAAAGCCTAGGAATGGGGTCCAAAAACAACAATGAAATATAATGTGACTTAAGTTATAAAACTTTCTTTTTGAGCTCCAAAAATGTTGGAGAAGCCATTGCCAAAACAAAACTACCTCACTGTCAGAATTAGAAATTGTGTTGAACTACTGCTAAACTACACTGCCAAAAATAACACTTACTAAAAATAGCATACTGCTAGAAATAGTGACTCCAAAGTCCGTTTCAGCACAAACCGGGCAGCTGACGTAACTTACTAAAAATAGTGAGTCCAAAAATATCCTCTGATTGAAACACATGTCACACCCCTCTGAAAACCCAAAAAGACCCAAAAAAACACTTTGCCAAACTCCTGCGAACACCCCCTGAAAACTCAGAAAGAAACCTCCTAGAAAATAGGAAATCCTAATTCTACCTCCAACTAGCCTACAAGCCTCCAAAATAGGCTAACAATCTGAAAATGAACTAGTACTGAGAAGAGGACATTACACTACCAAAAGAACCAACATCTTCAAAATGACAAAAAACTTGTCATATATACTCTTGGGCATCAAAACCTAATCCTAGCCCAACAATACATTCAATATCCACAACAAAGAATAAGTCTTGCCCAAAACGAGCACTCCAAATTGAAAGATGTGCTCTGCATTAAACTTTGGTGGTTATAGGCAACGCGACACTATTAACGGTGGTAGATGAAATCAAAGACGTGTGCTAAAATCTTGCCACCCAAATGCATTCATGAGGTTGCCAAGTAAACTATGGCCATTGAAAGATTGCATAAACGATACCTAACTTGGCAGAGGAGTAGGTAAAATGTAAATGCAAAGCGAAAATGACAAAAATCTGGATGTCGAGACGCCATGAGAGGTCTTCTACATGCTGAAACAAAGCTTTGCGGGCCTCAAGGGCCATCCAAAACCTAAGTTACCAATTTGCCTACAAGCAACCCTGGGTCTCAATCCGATACAAAACGAGTTTGGGGTTTGGGTTCAATCCCTTGTGGGTTCAAATAAGGTTCGGCCCAGACAAACTTGGGCAAAATTTTGGCCCATCATGCCTAAAGCCGATGAATTTTGCATTTTAACTTTTTTTTACTCTAAAAAGTGTCATTCGCCCCCTAACCCTAAAATGAGACATACAAAACATCCAAAAGACAAAAGCAAACCGATTTTTCATATTTTGAATGAAAAAATAAAATATTTTCCTCTATGGCTTGAACTTATTTTCTTGCTAGCCATTGCACGAATAGAGTTGAAGATTGATCGTTGAACACTCCAAGCTGGTTGTTGTGCTATTCTTATGCATTTGTAAGTATTCGTTTGTTGTCAAGGAGATTGTAGCGGAAGATTTCTTCAAAAGAGGTAGGTTTTTTGAAGTTTTTGAATTTGTTTTCCACATTTTTTTTTACAAAATGAACTCTCTTGTTTTGTTTTGAAGTTATTGGTTTGTTTTCATTCTTCTAGGTATCTATAACACACGCTTAATTTTTTTAAATGAATTAACTATTAAGTTATATTTATTATTTAATATATTTTTGTTTTCAAATTTCATTTGATTCAATTCTTTGAATGCATTGTTTATTGAACTTGTTGTCTTAGATATTACAATGTCAACCATTTCTAGCTCTGTAAGCCAACCTCATTTCAAAATAGACCCAAACTCTCCCCTTTGGAAATATGTTGAAATGGTACAACTTCTAGGTAGTGGAGGTTATGCTTGGATTTGTGTTCATTGTAAAGTTGGATATTCGAGCTCATACAATCAAGTGAAAGGCTATTTGTGCAAGATCCCTGGACAAGGCATCAAATTTTGCCTAGGCGAAGATGGTAATGGCATTCTAGAAGTACAAGTCTTGGCATATAGTGAAGAGCAAGAAAAAGCAGAACAAGCATTAGGTCGTAATCAAATTATCCTTTGTTGAGGAATGGATCTTGAGGGATGAAGCCCACTCCATCACCTTCTCATTTTCAACCTACAAAGAGCCATCCATTTTTGTCCATACCTGAAGAACAACCTATGGCCTCTACACATAAGAGATCAAAGGAACCGTTGGAAATGGCATTTCAGAATGAGGCTAGAGAGATTGCTGGTCAAGACATAGTGAGATGTGTCAATGTGAATGGATTGGCATTCAATGTTCTTTGCTCACAATATTGGCAAAAAATGGTGAAATCAATTAGTGAGGCTCCAAAAGGGTATAAGGGCTTGGGTTTTGAGAAGGTGTGTAGCACCTTATTGTATAAAGAGGTGAAATTTGTAGAGGACTCCTTGAAGCTCATAAGGGATTCATGGGTCGAAACATGGGTGTCCATTTCTGATGGATGGAAAGATGCACAAAATCACCCATTGATCAATGTTATTGCAATGTCCCCTAAAGGGGCAATGTTTTTGAGAGCGTTGGATTGTGAAGGAGAGATGAAGGATGGTACATTTATTGCTAACATTCTTTGTCAAGCCATTGATGAAGTGGGCCCTCAAGATGTTGTGCAAGTTATAACAGACAATGCCAAAAATTGTAGGGTTGCTGGGTTATTGGTTGAGGAGCATTATTCACACATTTTTTGGACACCTTGTGTTGTCCACTCCCTCAATCTGATGCTATGAAAAACTGGCACCAAAATTGATTAGATCAAATAGTTATATGCTGAGGTCAAAGACACCAACCACCATATGTCATAAAGCATATTTGAAACATTCTTGAAATTGGAGATGTTGAAGGTAAGTTCAATAATAAACATGTTTCACTTTAGTAAACTTTTTAATTTTATTTTTTGTAAATTTAATATTTGTTTTTAATTTTCAAACAAGTTGTTGAGACCTGTTTTGCCTCCAGCACAATTGTGTTAGACGACTTGTGAAGGTTCGTGAGGCATTTTCTAACATGGTCATCAACCCAAATTGGTCGATATGGAGGCAATCTAGCACTACAAGGGCAAAAAAGGTTAAGCAAATGACCCTAGATGACATTTGGTGGGATCGTGTTGAGTATCTCCATTTCACTGAGCCAATATTGAGCATGATCTGTTATATCTGTTGATGTTATTACAGCCGTGGGCCTCTACTTCTAGGCACAAATCCATATGAAGACAAATAAATTAAATGTAACCTATGGCTATTTAATTTATATAGTCGATATCATTTATGAAGAGGCGCTTCATATACTTGTAATGAAATAAAATGATTTTTATTATTTAATAAATAATATTTTAATTGGGACGACTTTTACAAGAGGCGCGATTTCTTACGGGACACGTCCTTTGCTTGAGGCCGACCTCTTGCTTGGAAAAGTCGCATCCCCTCTTTGGCACATGTATAAATATAAGATGAAGATCATTCATTTGATTATCAAGTTCATTATATAATTCGCATTCAGGAGAAGAGGTTCAGGCGCAAGCAGCAGATTATCATTTTGTAGCAGCAAGTCGGATTCAAGAAGAAACAAATTCATTTGTATCTTGCATCTTAGAGAGGTGCTATCATTCATTGTATCAAATCGGCATTGTGTAGTGCCTGAGTTGTAAACAGATTTCTGCACTTATTCTATCAATATATAAGAGATATATTGGTTGGGTTTTTCTCCCTTAGGTTAGAGGGTTTTCCCAGGGTATCTTCTGTGTCTTTGTCTGATTTTTTGAATTAATTTTCTGTGTTCTACATCTGATCATAAAAACAACATGGTATCAGAGCGTGTTTGAAGAAGATCTTGATCAGATTTATCTTGCAGCAATATTCTTTATTTTCCTTCTCATTCTTGACCTCTTCTATCTCTTCGTCAAGATGGTGAACGGACTCAAGATCGAGGACAGACTTGAGGGAGCAACAAATTTCACATCTTGGAGATTCAGAATTATGCTCAACTTGGAGGAAAATGAATTGGCAGAGTTCATGGAGAGCACAGTCCCCGTGCCTACGGATGAGGAAGAAAAGATTCAATGGAAGAAGAAAGGGAAAGGTGGAAAGAAAGGATATTTCAAGAGGAATAGAGATAAAGAAGCTGATGGTACTCCTGCATTCAAGAAGAAGAGGGACCTCTCCAAAGTCCAATGCTTTCGATGTGACAAGTATGGTCACTATGCAAAGGACTGTCCTACTAGGCCTAGGCAGCAAGCCTCCATTGCAAATGTTAATGAAGTCTCTCTGCAAAAGGATTCAAGTGAATACCTATTCTATTCTGCCTTGTCAAGCAATGTAACTATCGACACCAACACTTGGCTGATTGATAGTGGTGCCTCTCGTCACATCACTGGATTTCGAGAGCATCTATCTGATTTGGTGGAAAAAGATTCTAGTGAACAAGTCATTAGTGGAGATGATGCTAGTTACTCTGTGAAAGGAGTTGGGAACTCCTCTCTTCACTTCTAAGTCACCAGGTTCGAATTCGAATTCGAGTTCGACAACATTGAAATTCGAATGAAATTCGACAAGGAAAAAATTCGAAAAGTATAAAATTCGAATAAAATTCGCCTTATGTAATTTTTAATTTTTTTTTATAAATATAAGTAATATATCCATACAATTGTCTAAATAGTTTAACATTGGTAGATAGATTTGAATCATTACAAAAAGATGACACATTTATAAAATATAAACCATAAAAAACATGTGATATCACGATTGCAAAGATGTTCTTTTGTCAAAAAGGTACAAATTACAATAACAGTAAAGGCTTTAGAACTTCAAAAAAACTCCAAGTCATCAAGAGCACTTGGATGAGATGCTAAATCATCATCATCTGTATCACTACTCAATTCATCATCAACAAAGTCAGGCTCATCTGCAACTGGCACTGCTATGTCTTCAAGAATTTGTTGTGAGGAAGAGTCCTTTGCTGATTTGTTCATGAGCAATTTTAAATTGCTGCGAACATAGACAAGATCTCCCAACTTTCCAGACAACAATTTATTCCTCTTTTTGGAATGGATGTGATCAAAGCAACTCCAGTTCCTCTCACACGCTGATGAACTTGCTCCCTGACTCAAAACTCGAATAGCAAACCTTTGTAGCTCAGGAGTCTGTGCTCCATAGGTCATCCACCATTTATGCCCAGGTACATGTGTCATGTCATATTTGGCTGCTTGCATTCCAAACAATCCTTCTCCGCCCTTGTAGACCCAAAATTGACTTCTAATTAGTGCTGAAATTGTTTGATTTGATTCATATTTTCCAACTGCTTCTAAAAGCCCTGCCATAATTTCAGTATCACCTTCTCTGTCAATAGAAAATAATTTAGGCTCCAAAAAGCAAGCTGCTGCATGTAAAGGTGTGTGCATCATTTTCCATCTGCAATCAACTATCTCCCATACCTCCATATATTCTGCTTCTACATTGTTTAGTGTTTTTTGAATAGCTTCCTTACAACGGTCCATGCTTTCATAAAGCATGCCAAGGCAAGGAGTGTCACCATCAACCATACGAAGCACATCAACAATTGGTTCACATATAAGCAAAACCTTTGCTGCACTTTCCCAGAAATCGCTGTTTAGAATTATTTGCTCTACGTTCTTCCCCTTAGGACCTTTAGAAAGCACTGAGTGTTCCCACTCATTGGAACAAATAATAGACCTCAAAGCTGCTTTTTCTTCAACCACTCTTTTCAAAGTGATATAAAATGAAGCAAATCTTGTTTCACAAGGCCTCAACAACTCCCTGGATGCATGCTGCCTATAAAGACTCAATGTGAGACGATGATTCCTTATGAAATTTGCAATTGCTCTCCCCCTGTGAATAGCTTCATGTACCCATGGGAATTTAGCCATGTCATGAAGCAACAAATCGAGACAATGGGCTGCACATGGGCTCCAATATATTTGTGGGTACTTCTTTGCAATCAACTTCCCAGCTCCCACACAATTTGCTGCACTATCAGTTACCACTTGAACCACATTTTCCACCCCTACTTCAAGAATGGCTTCCTCTAATATTTGAAAAATGTATTCAGAAGTTTTCTTGTGGTTCATGGTGTCAACCACTTTCAAGAACACAACACCCTCAGGACAAGACACCAAAATATTAATCAATGGCCTTTGACATATATCTGACCATCCATCACTCAATATAGTGCAACCTGTTTTCCTCCAAGAATCTTTGACAGTAGTTAATTTCTCAGTCACTCTATCTTTTGACCTCTCCAAAAGAGTTGTCCTGATAGCCTCTGAACCTGGAGGTGTGTACCCTTTGCCAAACTCTGCAATTTTGTGAACTGCATTACGAAAATGTGGATTTCTCGCAACATTGAAGGGAATAGCACTTGTGTAAAACAAATCAGCTACTGCATCATCCACCTCCTGTTTCTCTACTGGTTTCCAAAAGCTTTTCAATGTTCCACTCTCCCTCACCGATTTGGATAAATCAGAAGAGGAAGACATAATAGATGCTGAGCTTGTGAATCTAGATTGAGACATATTTTCTTCAATTCTCTGTTTTTTTTGTGTTTTCTTCATCTTTCCCACAATTGAAGAGGATTGTTCTTTCTCTAAAGCAGCTCTTATTTCTGGGGTAACTGCAGGACATGCTGAAACACCTCCTCCTGCACCATTTGTAATACCAAGTAAATGGTCCATTGCCCTTGTCAAACCGCCAATAAAAGGTTTTTGACACTTGGTGCATTTGAGTTCAGTACCATTGCGAGTGATATATTTCCATGCCTCTGCAGTTGATTTTTGGGGAGCCATGATTTGTAAACTGTATACATACAAAATAATATTTAATATTAAAACATTCACATAGTTTTATTTCAAACAACATTCAACAAAATATATAGAATTTTTATTTTAAATCTAAAAAAATTCAAACAACGTTTTGACAAAATATATAGATTTTTTATTTTAAATCTAAAAACCAAAATAAAAAATACTAGATTTTATTTTAATAATTAATAAACATAAAAAAATTTAACATATTTTTATTAATTTAAAAAACAAAATGAAAACACTAAATATTAATATAATTTACATTTTATAATAAAATAAAGTGAACTGTAAACATTAATAAACAATAAGTAAACAGAATATTAAATAATAAAAAATAAAATATTAAATACAAAATAAAATAATGAAATATTAAATACTAAATCAAATACAAAATATTAAACAAAGATTACTTAATATTAAAAATTATTTTAATTCCTATATTTTACAAATTTACATTATAGAAAAATCGAACCCTAAATTTGAAAAATAAAAAAATTGATAAAACAAATGATCTCCTACCTCCTTCGACCTCCTGGAATTTGCGGGTGTTTTGATGCGAATGAGAGAAACAAGCCTCGTGAGTTTTGACGCCAATGAAAGAAACAGCTCGCAAGAGTTTTGATGGTGTTGGGAGTTTTGACGGCGATGCAGAGACGTCGATGTCGAAGGCAGAAGAGAGAGACGGCCGCAGTTGAGAGTGAGACGAGTTGCAGACGCCCGCAAATATACGCGAACAGACTAACAGCTGCAGATGCCTGAAAATAAACGCCAACAGTTGCAGACGCCCGAAAATAAACAAAACGAAACAGTTGCAGTCTTCCAGATGCCCGAAAATAAACAAGTTGGAGACGCCAGGGGAAAAAACGAGCTATAAAGAAAAAACCCTAAGAAAAATCTTAATAAAACAATATTTATTTGACATTTTTCAACGCAAAAGGTTGACTGACGAATTTGTTCGAATTTAAAAGAATTTCAACCTATTTTTTGAAATTCGACGAATTTCGAATTTCATGATGAAATTCGGCCGAATATGGTGACTTAGCTTCACTTGGATTCCGACATTTCCTTGCAGCTGAATGATGTGCTATTTGTTCCAGGCATCAAGAGAAACCTTGTTTCCATTTAAGCCTTGGAAGACAAGGGGTACCAAATTGCATTTTCAGAAGGCAAAGTTCTTATATGGTCGAAGAACTCAAACATCAAGTCTGCTTGGGTGATTGGAGTTAGACATGAGTGTGTCTACAGACTATGCACTCGTCCACTTCAGGTTCTAGTGCATGATTCTTCAAGTGTGTGTGATCTTTGGCATCGAAGATTGGCTCACCTTCACTTTCGAGCTCTACCTATCATGGAGAAGATGGTCATCGGCCTTCCAAAATTCAACTAGGAGCATGAAGGTACTTGCAAAGGCTACGCTTAGGGTAAGAATACAAAAGGTCCATTTCATAGTAGTGAAAGTAGATCCAAATGTATTCTAGATCTTATTCATTCTGATTTATGTGGTCCAATGTCTGTTGCTTCTTCGAGTGGTTTCTTGTATTACATTATTTTTATTGATAACTACTCTAGAAAGACTTGGATTTATTTCTTGAAATCTAAAGAATCTGAAGAGGTATTAGAGAGGTTCAAAGAATTCAAAGCTCAGGTGGAGAATTTGTCCGGGAAAAGGATCAAAGTCTTGAGATCCGATAACGAAGGAGAGTACACTTCCGTCAACTTCCGTAACTTTTGCATTGAAGCTGGGATTAAGAGGGAGTTCAACATTCCTTATAATCCTCAACAAAACGGTGTTGCTGAAAGGAAGAACAAATCTATTGTGGAAGCAGTCAAAGCCATGATTCATGACCAAGATCTGCAAATCTCCCTTTGAGCAGAAGCATCCAGGACAGCTGTTTATGTTCAGAATAGAAGTCCCCACCGGATCTTGGAGAACATACCACTTGAAGAAGCATTCATAGGGGTGAAGCCTGAATTAAGTCATTTGAGGATCTTTGGATGTCCAGTGTATGTTCATGTACCAAAGGACAAGAGGACAAAGTTGGAACCTTCTGGCAAGAAGGGAATATTGGTAGGTTACAGTGAGACATCAAAAGCCTACAAAATCTACATTTTGGGTCCGAAGTTAATTGAGATCAATATAGATGTCACATTTGAAGAGGATGTTGTGTTCAGAAGATCCAAGGGTACTCATACGGAAATCGATGATGAAGAGTCTCCTTAGGATATGGAAGTTGACCATGTTCCTGAGAATCAGAGGGAGGCTCCAAAATCTAAAGAAGATGATCCAGTTGAGCCCTTGGAACCTACTGATGGGCCTACAAATATTGTGATTGGAAGAAAAAGACCTCTTTGGGCCAGGAAAACAATGTAGGAGGCAGAAAGTTTTGCAGCCCCAAGGGGAACTTTTAGAGAAAGTAAGAGACCTCATAAGTTCTCCAGTTATGTAGCCTTGATGAGTCAGATTATTGAGTTCGAGCCTTCCAATGTTGAGGAAGCTTCTAGTCAACAAGTTTGGAAATATGCTATGTCTGAAGAGTATCAGTCCATTCTTAAAAATGATGTTTGGGACATCGTACCTAGACCCGAAGGCAAGTCAGTGGTATCTTCTAAATGGCTCTTCAAGATCAAGCATGCGGCTGATAGGAGCATTGAGAAATACAAGCTAGGTTCGTGGCTAGAGGATTCTCACAGAAAGAGGGAGTTGACTATGAAGAAACATTTGCTCCTGTTGCTCGTTATACTTCTGTCAGGACCATCATTGCTATTGCTGCATCTAAAGGATGGAAGATTCACCAGATGGATGTAAAGACAACATTTCTGAATGGTGTAATCGAGGAAGAGGAGTATATTGAGCAACCTGATGGCTTTGAGGTGCATGGGAAGGAGTCTCATGTTTGCAGGCTGAAGAAGGCTTTGTATGGACTTAAGCAGGCTCCTCGTGCTTGGTACGAAAGGATTGATCGTTACCTAACAAGCTTGGGCTTCTCTACTTCCAGGCACGAATCCATATGAAGACAAATAAATTAAATGTAGCCTATGGCTATTTGATTTATATAGTCAATATCATTTATGAAGAGGTGCTTCATATACTTGTAATGAAATAACATGATTTTTATTATTTAATAAATAATATTTTAATTGGGACGACTTTTACAAGAGGCGCGATTTCTTATGGGACACGTCCTTTGCTTGAGGCCGACCTCTTGCTTGGAAAAGTCGCATCCCCTCTTTGGCACATGTATAAATATAAGATGAAGATCATTCATTTGATTATCAAGTTCATTATATAATTCCCATTCAGGAGAAGAGGTTCAGGCGCAAGCAGCAGATTATCATTCTGTAGCAGCAAGTCGATTTCAAGAAGAAACACATTCATTTGTATCTTGCATCTTAGAAAGGTGCTATCATTCATTGTATCAAATTGGCATTGTGTAGTGCCTAAGTTGTAAGCAGATTTCTGCTCTTATTCTATCAATATATAAGAGATATATTGGCTGGGTTTTTCTCCCTTAGGTTGGAGGGTTTTCCCAGGGTATCTTCTGTGTCTTTGTCTGATTTTTTGAATTAATTTTCTGTGTTCTACATCTGATCATAAAAGCAACAATATCGACATGTATAGGGCTCGTTTGGGTGAGGGATATGACCGCATTGACTCAATGATTGAAAAGATGAAAGTCATCATAAATGCACAAAATCATTGTACAGAGATGGAACAAAATGACCACTCTGTTGCATCTTCTTGCCTTTGCATTGAGTCCAAAATATTATAGTGCATAACTCCTTTTTGTGCCAACAAGAGTTGCCCCATATAAAGATGTTGAAGTCGCTCAAGAGTAGAAGGAAGCACTTAGCAAACTCTTCACTGCTTGTGAAAGACGGGACGAAGTGAGGGCCGATTTCATGGGTTTTGCATGCTCCAACGATTGTGGTCTTAATTCTCTTCGGGACAAGTATATGGTTGATGCTCATAGTTGGTGGTACTTCCATGGCCAATCATAAATGTATCTACAACTTCTTGCAATCAAAATTTCATCACTAGTAAGTTTTATTAAAAAAATCTTTTAAGCTTTATTTATATTTATATTTTTTAATTTTGTAACTCTTAACTCTCTAATTTGGTCTTAATAGGTTGCTAGTTCATCTTCATCCGAGAGGAATTGGAGCACATACTCCTTCATCCACTCAATAAAGCGCAATAGACTACAATCAAGAAAGGCAGAGGACTTGGTGTATGTGCATTCAAACTTGTGGTTCCTTACACACAAACAAAGTGGCTACAAAGAAGGGGACACAAGGAAGTGGGATACCGAGCCAAAACATAATGACTTGGATGCTTCCATTGCCCACTTTGCTGCACTTGATGTTGATCATGACTATGAGCCAACTAGTGAGCATGAGATTGCTAGTGCTAGTGGCACTATTTGTGGTTCTTCTAATTTAAAATTACATACATCATCTAATATGGATGTTGATGATATTTTTGATGACCCATATGATATTTTATCAATGATGGTTGATGGTTGATTGTTGACACTTGACATTATTATTTTTGGACTTTAATCTATATCATGACATTCGAGTTTGACTAATACTTGACTATTAATATGATGGTGTGTATATATTTTTTATTTTTATATATTTTTGTATCGATGAACCCCAAATGAGCCCAACCCCCAAAAAACATTTGACCAATCCTACGAATCGAACCCTTGAACTGGAATTGGAAATGAAAACTTAGTCAGAACAAATGCAGGATAATGATCGTCAACTGCTCCTCTACGGAAAAATGTTGACCAAGTGAACCCACCAACTGTAGGAAAAAATCAGATTCAAATGAAAGGTTCCACCAATGACGTCAACAAGCTGGGATGACATTAGCATGACATCATCAAGGTATGGATGTTAGAAAATGGGATGGGACAGGTTTGTGGACAAAGGCATTTGAACTCGATGGAGAATTTTGGAAGTGGAAGTTCAAATGAATGGGAAAAGTCCGCAAAAGGAATTGTGGGAAAGTCAGGCTCAATGAACATTGTGGAGATTTGAAGGGGAAGAGGATTGCGGGGAAGTGAAGGGGAACCAGATTAAGTTTGATAGAATAAGGAAGTTCCACAGGTTTGGATAGGAGTTCAAATTCTGCAACTGTATAACATGTTTGAAAATAACTCCAAACTCCACCAAACTTGAAACACAAGCACCCATTAAATTCTTCTTCTACAATATAAGAAATCTTTTGCAATTTTTATACTTAACCAAAATTTGGAACTTTGGTGCAGCCTCAAGTTCAAGCTTCATGTGACACATAGCACTGATTGATTGTCCCATAGGACCCACGAGCAAGCCACCATAACACTTTGTATTTGTCATTTTCAAACACTTAGGATGGTTGTGGAAAAATAAGGGTCATCTGGACACTAGGGGATTTCAAGGGATATGTGGATAACATCCACATAGCATGCAAAGTTTTGCAACAATAGATCATTGTGGGGAATACAAGAGCGCAAGGAAATGTGGAGATCCAACTAGAATTAAGACGATTCACATGGAAATGCTTGCAAAGCTGGTTAGGCACAAGTTTTACGCAACTGTAGAAGAATCCAACTGAATCGAACAAAAATAGATTTATTTGGTTCAACACCAAAGTTCCGTAGGACTGGCGACCAACCCAAACACTCGCAAGTGAATGGTAGCAAGCCAATAGCCTGCAAAGCTAAAGGACGCTGAAAAACTTAATTAAACCAAATAAAAGCAAGCCAAAGGGGAGGTTCAATAGACTGCCAAACTGACACTTAGCCAATTTCTCCCTCATTCTACCCTTTGCGAGGGCTGACAACTAAATTGACTTTGTGGGTAAACCCAACCGAAATGCACTATGTGGGAAAAGGCATTTGAACTACACTTAGGCCAATTGGAAGTGGAAAACCCGCAAAGGTATAACTTTCACACTTTAGCGAATTTTTCATGCTCTACCCAACTGTGTTGAGGAATTTAGCAAGGGACCACCCAGATTAGATATCTCAGATTGGTTATAAACTTGGAAAAATATGGCCCAAGCACAAAAGGGGAAGGGACTCAAGCCATAAAGCAAATGCAAGTTTGAGTCCCAACATAACCCATACTAGTAGGACATTGGGCAGCTCAAAGCAAAACCATATACATAATTGGAAGTATCTTATTAACCTTTTTATTAAGAAGGTAGGAGTGAGAAAAGTAATCTTTTCTAAAGTTATTCAAGAGTACGCTTGATTAAGAGATGCCCTATCTAATAGGAGTCTTCTAGATCTAATAATAAAATGCAATTTTCCTAGAACAAGTCTAAGTCCTTAACTGTCATGGTCAAGTACAATTTTCATTAGGTTGCTTATTTTGTGTGGTTAGTAGCTTAATAGTCGACTATACAGTAGTATAATAGAGACAATCACATACTCATGCAATTCTCCCTTATGTTTTTGGACCCATGACAACTACGTTATCCTTATAAAAAATGGACTAGTGTGCAAGTTGGCGTAAGTTTGTGTGGATCAGTCTATTCAGATCTGAAATATTGTCAATAAAGTGGAGATTGCATGTGAAATTCTTGTTATTGGTTTCTGCAAACATTGTCTATCATTTCTATGTTTTATGTGATCATTTTGGCATTGAAATCCATCAAGAATCCAACAAACAAAACTCCAAAACTTAGAAAAATCAAAATTCAGTCATATGCATGCCAAGTGTTTGACAAAATGTCAAACAACCTAAACTAAAAAATCAGGGCAGAATATTTGGGTGATATTACAGTGGTATCAGAGCATGCATGATTAATTATGTCAATTGCAAAAGTTTAGAAAATATTCCATTGGGGATATTATAGTGGTATTAGAGCTGCAAGACTTGGTAGCCTGTTTGGGTTGATTGCATGTGTGGAAAGGGTGGTCATAACTTGGAAAAACAAAAGGAAATAATGGCAGGTAGCGATCAACAACCATCATCAAGAAAACATATGTTCGTAGAAATGCTAAGACAACTACAAAATAACAATCTTTATTTGAGTCAGATGGCTCATAACACATCGAATGGAAGAAATCTGGTGCATACAAGGAGAGAAGATAGTAGCAAAGCTGCAGAAAATAAGGAACATTCTACAAGCAAATCCACGGGTTCATCGCAATCCAGACCGTTCATGCCTACATTTATACAAGAGGATGAGCTTACGCAAGAGAAACCTATGGAGGACAATGAAGATGCTAAAATTTTGGCTTAAGTATCAAGCTTTGGGGCATATTTTCAATCAGCCATCTCATTTAGCGATTACTTGGAGGTCACCAAATGCACCAAGCCAAAGAAAAAACAGTGGAATCAAGGGAAACATAATTACAGGTTGCAGAAAAGGTTAGAACATCATGAAATATTAAAACCTCTTTCTAAAAAGGAACAAAAAAAGGCGGAAGGAAAGAAAGAAGAATTTCTTCCTCATGATTTGCAACCTATAAGTGAACCTAGGAAGAGCAAAAATCAATTGAGGAGAGAACAACATTGTTTCACATGTCAAGGTGTTTGGACACCTAGTCATACATGTGGAGGCCCTAAAGAAGAATCACTCCATGCATCTATAAGTGAAGAGCACATGACACTTCAAGATGACTACACGATTGAAGAAGAGTCACCTATTGAAGCTACAAATGAAGAGCACATGAAGATTGAAGAAGATACTGCCATGGAGATTGTCAAATCAGCCATGTTAGATCAACTTCAAGAAGGTATGAGTTTGTTTGATATTCCTCTAATTGAGCCTAGCATTGTGCTTCATCACCCTTACCTCATCTTGGCAAGGAATCAAATTGTGGTTTGGGTGTCTTTGAGATGGATGTTGTTCGTACATATGATGGCAATTCAGAAATTTTAGTACATGGTGAACAAAGAGGTTTGGATAAGACTAACTTGACATTGCAAGATGTAGAGGATCACTTGGTGGTTAAGGAGGTCATAGTTGTACATACACTTTCTAGATCAATCATTGAGGAAGATCATGATTACTTTGGAGGTGACCCTTTGATAGAGCATGATGATACCCTAGTTTTTACACATGGATGTAATGCAGAAGAGGCGAAGAAGGAAGCTGATTTGGAGGTGCATGATTATGAAGGCCAATCCGAAGTTTTGCATGGAGGTGTTGGGTCTCATAAGTCACATCCTTTGGAAGGTCAACTAAGGGTAAATGAAGGTATGGTTGTGGCAGCTCTAAACCATTTTCATCATGTTCAAAAGATGATGGCAGGTTTGTGTTGGAAGGCTCTAGGGAATCATGATGGTTTTGAGGGAGGTCCATCTCTTGCCGACTTGCATGAGCTCAAGAAGGCCTTGGTGGTAGTGATCATCTACTCACACTTGGTGAGATATACTTTGATGCCTTAAGAAGAAAAGAAGACGGGGTGGATAAGCTTTGTGAGGAGTTGAGCATGGTACACTCTTCATCATACATAGCAGAATTTCAGACTTCTATGTCAGCCACATCTGATGAAAAACAATGCAACATGAAGATAGCAAAAAGTGGAGACATGGAGGAAGGACTTGAAGGGTCCTATGATGAAGTCATGAAGGTAGAAGAGACACATACACATGAAGATTCAACTTGCAACCATGGGACAGAGTTTGTGACACATGGTACACTTGATTTTCACTTGGACACGTCTCGTGCACCAGCATTTGTTGATATCAATCCACTTATGGGAAGAGAGATGATTGAGATTGAGGAAGACATCACACTTGGGCATGAGGTAAGGACTGATTTTCTAATGTATGACAGCAGTCCCTTATCTTCATATCATCATGATATAACAGCCAAGAGGATCAGTCTTGAGGCTTGTGATTTCCCTTGGGAGACTCATGTTAGATAGTACTTGATGCAACAAGGAGGAAGACGATGTTTGAGGTGAATGAAGACACTATGGAAAGGCATGACAGTTGTTCTCATTTTCTGATTTGGAACAGCAGTCTTTGGTTTTTGCATAATCTTGAGTTGGCAGCTGTAAATGTAATCAAATCTGATCAAATGGGATCCTAAAAACACTAAGATTAAACTAAGGTCTGAAAATCTGTGTAAGAAAGTTCTAAGTCAAAATGTGATTTCCAGATTTCTTCTCTAATTGTGATTTCTAGATTTCTTCTAAATGCGAATGTGCTGATTGTAGAAGATTAATTGATTTCGATGTTTGCATATCACTAATTGAACTCCCTTTAGTATGAAGAAGACTCGCCTCTAAGAGACACGTCTTATGAGAGGATGTGTCTCTTATGAGCGCGCGGGTCTAAGAGAAACTGATTACCAATCGGTTAGTAACCTTAATCATATCCTTTCTTCAAATGGCGATTAAAAGGTAAGTTCTGATTTATATTAACATCATTAATATTTCGATTTATATTAACATCATTTAATATTTCGATTTATATTAATATTATTTGATATTTCGATTTTATGCACACATTATAAATTCGAATTTACTTATTTCAGAAATATAAATATGAAAAGCAATCTGATCTAATATAAATGAAGATGATGCCTTAAGCAATCAACATTTATATCTGACCTAAGCTATCATTCATCAACACTCCCTCTTAGCTAGGGAAGATATTTCAAATCAAATAAGTGAAGATATCACCTTCACACGTGATATCGAAGACATGGTATGCTTTTCTCAATATTGTCAAGTCACTGACATTCTTCATACACATCTTCATTTTCAACACTCCCTCTTTAACTAGGGAGGATAACTTCCAAAAGTGATATCACCTAACTCGTGATATCAGAAGATATGGTATGCTTCTGAAAGTGTCAAGTCACATGACATTCTCCATAACACATCTTTATTATGGTATGTGCACTGACATCAAGTCACATGATGTCTACCATAATTCATGGCATATCCACGGATATAAATATCCACCATGATTATCTCTTAAGGATCACAATGATCTTCAGATATCAAGTCTCATGATATCCATCAAGGTGTCCAAGAGATACTATCATGACATGTCCACATATATCAAGTCACATGATATCTATCATGATAGTTTATCATTGTAGAGTCGTCACTTTACAATGTCAAATACAAGTGTTCATTATCAGAAAGATCGTCACCTTTCGATAATGTACACAGGGGGAGTAGGCCCATAAAGTCATGGAGTCACACACATGACAAAAGAGTTTACACATTAAACATCTTTATATATTAGTACAATTTATAAACAATTTGTATTTCAAACATAAATAACAAATTACATTTCAACCATACCAAGTTTCTTCCTGAAGTGCTCTACCTTGATTCGGGAGAGAGGCTTGGTGAGAATGTCTGCAGTTTGATCATTTGTACTGATATACTCCAACTGAATTACTTTCCTTTCCACCATATCTCTTACATAATGATAGGGGATCTTAGATCTGTCATGAAAGACAGGATTCACAGAGAGTTTTATGCAACTCTAATTATCACAATGAATAATTGTAGGATTCAAGGGCTCACCAAAGAGTCCCACAAGCAATTTACGAAGCCACACTGCTTCTCTTGCTCCCATTGAGGCTGCAATGTATTCAGCTTCCGTTGAGCTCTGTGCAATTGAAGATTGTTTTCTGCAAATCTAGGAGATCATAGCCGATCCTAAACTGAAGCAACATCCTGATGTGCTTTTCCGATCGATTACACTTCCAGCCCAATCTGAATCAGAGTACCCATGTAGATCTAGTTGATCATTCTTGTAAAGAAGACCATATCCAATAGTGCCTTGAAGATATCTCAAAATATGTTTCACAGCCATTAAGTAAATTTCCTTTGGTTCACACACGAACTAGTTGAGAACATTTACAGCATAGCAAATATCAGGTCTGGTGTTAACTAGATACATCAAGGATCCAATCATCTGTCTGTAAAGGGTTGGATTTGCACATTTGGATTTTGCTGCTGCTTCTTTCAATTTGTGAAGGTTGGTTTCCATAGGTGTAGACATCGGTCTACATCCAACATTCCAAATCTTTTCAGAATGTCAATAGTATACTTCCCTTGATTTAGTATAATGCCTTCTGATTTCTGCCATACTTCCAAACCGAGGAAGTAGTGTAGAATACCCAAGTCTTTCATGTCAAATTCAGAAATTAGATCCTGTTTCCCTTGAGCAATGAGGTGATCTTCTCTGTTATCAGCAGGTCATCAACATATAAAATAATTATAAGCATATCACCTTTGATTACCTTGAAGTAGAGATTGGAGTCAGCATCATTTTTGGAAAATCCTAATCCCAAGAGATAGCTGTCAATTCTTTCATACCAGACCCTAGGAGCCTGTTTAAGTCCATAGAGAGCTTTCTTCAGCCTGCACACATGTGAGTTAGATTTATGTATCACAAAACCTTCAGGCTGTTCCAGATAGACTTCCTCTTCAATGGTTCCATTCAGGAAGGCAGTTTTCACATCCATTTGATGGATCTTCCAGCCTTTAGCTGCTGCAATGGCTAATACTGCTCTCACTGATGTGTAACGGGCAACAGGTGCAAATGTTTCTTCATAATCAATGCCTTCCTTTTGAGAAAAACCTCTAGCCACAAAACGTGCTTTATGTTTTTCTATACTGCCATCAGCATCATGCTTGATTTTGAAGAGCCATTTAGAAGAGACAACAGATTTCTCTTTTGCTCTAGGCACTATGTCCCATACATCATTCTTTAGGATGGATTGATATTCCTCCGTCATTGCATCCTTCCAAGCTTGATGTCTGAAGGCTTTTGTAACACTGGCAGGTTCAAAGTTTATGATGTTGTTCATTAAAGCAACATAGCTAGAGAACCGTTTGGGTCTTTTACTCTCCTTGAACGTTCCTTTAGGTGCTGCATGATCCTCTGCTTCTTTGATCATCTTCCTGGCCCAAAGTGGTCTCTTTCTGCCGATGTTATTTGTATCCTCATTTGAATTGGCAGGAAGTTCATGTGGCATTTCCTCAGGATGCTCCCTCTGAATCTCAGGAGCAGGTTCCATTTCAGATACTCTAGGGGAATAGGTTTCTGTCTCACTAGAAATCTTTGCCCTCTTGAATGCAATGTCTTCTTCAAAGATGACATCTCTACTCAACTCAATTTGTTTCTACCCGGGTATGAATATTTTGTATGCTTTGGAAGTTTCACTATAACCCACAAATACTCCCTTCTTTCCAGAAGGTTCTAGTTTGGATCTCTTCTCTTTGGGTACATGAATATAGATAGCACAGCCAAAAATCCTAAGATGAATAATGTCAGGTTTTAAGCCGGTAAAGGCTTCTTCAGGAGTTTTGTTATCAAGATGAGAATGAGGACATCTATTTTGGATATAGACCACAGTCCTAGAGGCTTCTGCCCAAAAAGATGTTTCAATGTTTTGGTCCAGCAACATTGCCTTAGCAGCTTCTACAATGGTTCTATTTTTCCTCTCAGCAACCCCATTCTGTTGAGGATTGTAGGCAACTGTGAACTCCCCCTTAATTCCAGCACTCATGCATAATTCTTTAAAAATCTTAGAGGTATATTCTTTCCCATTGTCTGTCCTTAAGGTTTTTATTTTCTTCCCGAAGAAGTTTTCAGTGAGGGCTTTAAACTCTTCGAACCTTTTGAGGATTTCTATTGACTCTTTACACTTAAGGAAATAGATCCAGGTTTTCCTAGAGAAGTCATCTACAAATATGACATAGTATAGAAATCCTGCTTTAGAAGGGACAGACATGGGTCCACAAAGATCAGAGTGAACCAGTTCTAACACATTAAAAGTTTTACTCAGGCTATTCTGAAAGGATCCCTTAGTATTCTTTCCTAGGGCACAACCTTTACAAGTTCCCTCATGAGATGGTTTTAGCTTGGGTAAGCCTGTAACAAGTTTTTCCATAGAAGGTAGGGCACGAAAATGAAGGTGTCCTAATGTTCTATGCCAAATTTCATTTGTATCAACAGTGTCAAGGGTAAGGGCTTGTTTAACCTCAGTGCATAGTTTGTAAAGGTACCCTTGTCTTATGCCTATGGTATGAGCTTTCTTAATAGTTGAGTTCTTAGGCAATACTAGAACTTTACCATCCATAAATGTAATTTGTAACCATTGTCTTCAAGGGCAGAGATGGATATAAGATTTCTCTTTATTCCAGGTACAAATAAGACTCCAGTGAGTTGCAGAGAAATCCCAGATTTCAACTTGATGGAACACGTTCCAACCCCTTTTACAGGGTATCTTCATCAAACTTTTCAGTCATGGAGTCCAAGTGTTCTCTGAACCCTGTGATGTGTCTGGATGAACCACTATCAATTACCCAATTTTGAGTGTTGTCAGATACTTGACTAGAAAGGGCTGTATAAAACACAAGGTTCTCAATTTTCTTAGGTTCAGCCTCTGGTTCCCTAATAGTTTCTCTCATAAGCGAGTCTAGTTTATTCTATTTTAGGATCATCATGATTCTAAATTTCCATGATGAAAAGTTATCTGCTCTTGCTAGACGATCTTCAAATCTGATCACAATTGACATTATGAAGAATGTGATGTGAATTCGATTTTGAAAAATACGAATTTTTCTAGAGCAAACTGATTTTAGATTTGATTTGGATTCACACAACGTGGCTCTGATACCATGTAAATGTAATCAAATCTGATCAAATGGGATCCTAAAAACACTAAGATTAAACTAAGGTCTGAAAATCATTGTAAGAAAGTTCTAAGTCAAAATGTGATTTCCAGATTTCTTCTAAATGCGAATGTGTTGATTGCAGAACATTAATTGATTTCGATGTTTGCGTATCACTAATTGAACTCCCTTTAGTATGAAGAAGACTCGCCTCTAAGAGACATGTCTTATGAGAGGACATGTCTCCACAAGTGGAGGCACGTCCACTCATGGGACGTGTCTCTTATGAGCGCGCGGGTCTAAGAGAAACCGATTACCAATCGGTTAGTAACTTTAATCATATCCTTTCTTCAAATGGCGATTAAAAGGTAAGTTCTGATTTATATTTCGATTTATATTAACATCATTTAATATTTCGATTTATATTAATATCATTTGATATTTCGATTTTATACACACATTATAAATTCGATTTTACTTATTTTAGAAATATAAGTATGAAGAGCAATCTGATCTAATATAAATGAAGATGATGCCTTAGGCAATCAACATTTATATCTGACCTAAGCTATCATTCATCAACAACAGCTCCTACTCATGAGGAGGATAGTAAGAAGTCTTCTTCTATTGTTGGCATTCAATTGGGAGACAAACATGAGGTCTTATTTGTGTGTCCAAGATACAAGAAGACCAAGTTAGTACAACATGACATGGTAGAGGCAAAGAAGATTCAAAGCATGTGGCATTTGAGGAATGAGCCGCATGGTGGCTAAGCAAGTGGAGCAATCAGGTTTGAGGTATGATTCAAAACTCCTTTAGTGTTTACATAGCTTTCTTCATGAGGTTTTGGTGTCACCTCTTTCGAAGAGCCATTTGAAGGCTCACATCATAGACTTGGATGTGCATGATATTTATGGAGCCACCATTGACAAGTATGATGCAAATGTTGATTTCATGATTACAAACAGCAATATAATATCAATTGAACTGTTGGCATTTCAATTCGCACCTTTGGAATGCGTATTGGAAACGGACAACTATGCACAGTTAGACTGCTCTTCAAATTAGGAGGGGAAGCTCCTTTGCTGATTATGCATAAAAAGAAATACTAAACTACTTGCCAACCTTTTTATTCTCAGCTTGAGAGCACAAGGTTATAAAACTCTTTGCGTCGTAGCTGAGATTTTCTCTTTTCTGGAAATTCAACTACAACTAAGCCTACACTAAAGACGCTTCTATCTACTCAAGTAAATTCAGAGCAAGAGAGTTAGAAGTAAAGGAGGAATGATTGATTTGACACAAAAGCTTAAATAAGCTCACATCCAGAACACACCCAAAGACTCATTGTACTTATGAGGTGTAAGCTGAAATAAAGATTACTAAAGCAAAACATAAAACAAAGTGCTGAAATAGATTGAGACAATATATCAGAGCAAAGTAGGCATGAGACTTCCTTAATTTATAATAGTAAACAAACTTCTGGGACAGCAGATTGTAGCAAATGTAGGCATACAATATGCGATCAATCAAATTACAATTGACACAATTGAACATACATTGAATAGCAAACTTAGGAGTAGGGAACCCTAAAATCTCGTTATTAACAATTAGTCTTGCCAACATGCAAGCTTTATTTCTAAGTCTAAACAAAAGATAACTTAACAATTAACTAGAATGCTAACATCGGTTAACTAATCTAACTATAAGGAAAGCTCCAGTTGGTGTGATATTTCCAAAGAATAGACAAGCATGAATGAGAACAATAAGTTTAACTTGGAAAAGGCTCCAAGTTAATTGCTGCCTTTACTTAAGTTCTATCTCTGGAAATCTCTGCATGCTCTAACTGGTGGTTCACTCATTGACAACTTGGATATCATATCCTCCAAAAAGCTATTAACTACCTCTTCATCAGAAATACTGATACTTTTCAAAACAATGTACTGTCTCCGCAACATCTCTTCACCGTCCCCGATCAAATTTAGTCAATTCTTTTCTCTTTTCAGCTGCTTCATCAAATCTTGCTGACATTGCTGCAACATGATTCATCTTGCGGTCAATAGGATCACCATTGAAACTATCACGGAAAAGGTTCTGAAACTCTGTTTGTACTTCACCGAGATCGAGATAAGTGCCCTCTTCATGTTGATATTAACAAGGGATTTGCGACACAAATGTGCTTATGAACTTGAGAGTACCAACAACCTTGTGTCTATATTCAATCAATTCTATAGATATTCCTTCGTAGGTTTTTACTTTGAAGAAGTGTTCTCTCCAAGAAAAAAGCTTCTTCTTGTGTTCTTCTGTAGTGACTGAATCATAAGCCATCCTCAAGTCAGAAATGACGATCTCATCTCTTAGCTTCCTTTCCGCTATGTTTTTCTCCGACTCTTGAATCCTTGAGCAAAGATCATGGGTGTTGTACCTCAATTGGTACATCTTTGCAAGTATAAATCTGCCCCTAATTCTTCTACCCAATCTCTTAGATGTGTCCCATATATAACCAATTGACTTAGCTGGTGTTGATTTGTAGGTGACTCCAAAATCTATGGAAGCAAAGCAATGATGTGTGAAGTACCATGAAGTAGATTGGAAATGTACTACCGCAACTGTCGATTCTCAGTTTTGAGGGCTGCCTTGTCTTCTCCATCCTTGAGCACTCTCCCCTTCAAGTTAACTGTTGCAACCTCAAAGAGATTCACGTCAGCATGCCATGTGCTTCTACCAAGATTGGCTTTGACCAATGTGAAGTCATCAACCTCAACCTCATCGACGTTCTTGTCTTCCGACGGTGTAGCAATCTCAATGACAACCTCCTTATCAACATTCTTCTCTACGTGAACTTGATTCTTGAGTTTCTTCTCTGTTTTATTCTGGTAGATTATCAAACTCTACAAAGTCCAACTGATAAGAAGGCTTTCTCCTCTTCCTGCCCAAGAGGTTCTCAAGCCAAGATGAAGGGTCTCTACTAACTTCTCTGGGAGAATGTTCCAGCTCTAGCCATTCTTGATGGATCAATTGGTGTTGAGACGTTGTGAACTGGTGAATCCACTTCTGAGTCTATGTGAATAGGAGAAGGCTGCGGTGATGACAGAAGAATAGGAGATGAAGGCTCTACCTCAACTTGTGATATTGCCTCAACTGGAACTTTTGGTGCATTTGCTGATTGTTCCTGCTGATTTTCATTTTTCTTCAAGTTCTGTCATTCTGCTAAACTTGGCACCTTCAGGAGGATTGCTCATTGCTTTCTGGGTTTCGATCTAGAAGAGGAATGTAATGATGAATGAACTACTGGCAACTCAACGACTACCTTCCGTCTCCTCTTGCTACTCAAGAATAGTTTGTTGTTCTTGACAATCCGGCTTGTTCTTTCCTCAATTGAAGTGCTCTCTTTAGCGTACCAATCAATTGGTTGAAGTGGTTGCTAATCAACTTGATCTTTGGCATATGTGGGAAGTAGGACTTCTCCATCATCATCTGACAAACCCTCCACATTTTCTGATAAGAAATCAGCAACCTGACGAAGAGTAAGTCTATTGTAATTACGCTTGCGCACTTCTAACTCATCTTCACAATTTACCCAAAAATCTTCAATTGTAGGTTTATGTGAATGATTCTAACCAAGACGAACTGCCAAGAGACCCCAAGGGTCATATGAATGCCTCTCTTTGAAAACCTTGAGATTAAACTTTGACAGTTCATTGCTCATCAACTTAGCATCATCTACTGATTTACATCTATATATGCTCATTTCACATGGGAAACTGAACGCAAGCTTGCATTTGTTATGCAAAAAGGAATGAACCTCATGTACTTGCCTTAGGAACTCCATGAATACTACCTTATCTGTTGGATATCTAGGTAGCATGACTGGATCACCTGAGAAGCCATATACTCTAATGTAGGAGAAAGTGGGAAATTGGATAAACCAATCAGCCCAATCCGCCATTACCAATTTGGCATTTGCTGAAAACCGTATATGCAACTCATTGTCAAGATCTCGCACTGTATGCATTAGGAAAAGATCATTCACCTGCTTGAAATGCCACTCTGACTGTGAAAACTCTAACTGCGAGTAATGCTCATACACATGTTGAATGCCCAGAGTTCCAATGACATTCAAACCTCTAGACTTGCCTTGAAAGGCCATTAGATATAGGAGGTATGATATCATGTGGAATTCATAGGCCTTGAAGAACCCTATCATCTGGCGGTGAAGAGTATCATTGATCAATGCTAGTCAGTCGTAGTGTTCTCTATTATTGACAATCTGGGATATGATGTAGAACATCCAAGGCTGAAACTTATGTGCTTCTTTCTGATTGACCTGTGACTCGGTTGAGCAAAGTAATCATGATTGCAAATTCATCCTTGAACTCACCATGTCCAATGTTCTTTGGCAAAGTGTTTTGCTTCTCTTTCAGCCACTTTGTGCAATCCTTTTCTAGCATTGATCCTTTTGTGCATTCCACGCCTTTTCACATTTTTCAGCTGATACAATAAAGTTATCTGCACATGGTGGAATGGCAAAACATTTCTCAAAGTCTCCCGGCCTAAGGTTGCAAATAATATGCCCATCAGCTGATTGGATTTCTCGTGAAGTTGGATTGTAATGTTTGACACAAGCAATCACAAACTCAATGTTTTGCGCTGAGATGGGAAAAGAGGCTACTGCAAGCAACCCAGAATGATCAAGATTCTTGATTGTAACGTTGTCTATGCCTTTCAAGTGTTTAGATCAATCATTGGATGTACTTGATGCAAGTCACTGTCAAATGTCCTCAAGAAATCGTGAAGCAAGATTGATTTGGTCTTGATTTCTATTGGAGAGAACTGCGTGTTTAAAAACTTAAAGATTGACTATGAACACGACTATGTTTGAACAAGTTCTGCACAAAAGCTAAAAATAGCTTCGCTGATTTTTCTTAAGAAAAAGACAAATTTTTCGAAAAAAAAATCTGAGGTTTGGGTTTTGTAGACAATGACGTTCTGAAGTGACCCAGATCATCAGATTCCGAAAAAGCTGATTTTTTCAAGAACATGCAAGATCCCCTAAAATGTATAAGCCGTGAAGCAAATTTTCCGAAAAAAATTGAGGTCTGGGTCATAGTTTACATACTCGGAATTGGAGAGTACTCGACAAGCCCAAAAATTTTGACTCGGGGAAAACTCGGCAAATACTTAGAAAATACTCGACAAATGTGTGTGGATATTTATGTATATGTATACTCAGGACTGCACTGTGCACACATACATATCTATAAACATACACAGGATGCCAAGTTTGCATGCATATACACACACAGACATATTTATACACACACAAACTTGCCAAGTTTGTGGGTTTTTTGCGAGCTACTGGCGATTGCTCGATAATTTGACGAGAGAAAATCCATCTGCATACTGCCCGAGAATACAAGCAGAAATTACTCGGCATGCAAATTTTTTGGAGATTACTCAGCTACTCAGAGAGTAATCGAAGAGTATGTAATCTATGGTCTGCGTTATGTAGATAATCTTATTCTAAAAAGACCCAGATCGTCAGATTTTGAAAAATATGAGGATTTCTTGAACATGCGTGATTTCCTAAAAAATAGGAGTTGAAGAAGCAAACGAAATTTTTTCTAATTTTGAAGAGGAATGAAAAAGAAGACCCAAATTGATGAAAGTTGAAAATTTTGACCACTTGTTTCTGAAAAAGTGACCTTTTGTGCTTCCCAATCTCGAATCCCCGAAGAACGTTGAAAAATTCCTTCGTTTGAGCCTTCAAATCTTGTTGAATGGCACCTCTCTTCTTCTGGATGTCAACCTATAAAATAATGAAGAATGGTTGCCCAAAGCTTCTTTAAATAAAGTTTGGTGGTGAAACAAGCACTTTACTTGAAAATCCCTAAATTTAGAGCCTGCCTACGAAAATATCTGACTTCGTTTGCATCAACATGGAGAATTCCTAAAAAAAAGGGCGGCCAAAGCATGCATTCATGAAGACGTTTTGATAATTTTCAAACTTAAGTTGACTTGGGCGCCTTCCTTGAAATAAGGTGCCCAACTTTAGCAATGTTAGGAATTTTTTTGAAATTTTCAATTTTTAAGCTTTTACACATCTCCGGCATCAGATACCTCTTGTTCGAGCACCGTTTTTCACTAATTGATAGATCCCGTGAACTAGATGCTAGGTTCGTTGAAAAGCCTAAAGAAATTTGAGAAGAATGACCGGCTTTTCAAACCCTAAAAATTGTTTTTGGCAGCTTGAAATGTTGGGCGCCCCTGGCTGACTGGGGCGCTTTTCTTCACAAGACAGTTTATTTTTGATGATTTTCAACTTTTCAAATTTGTCTTTCTTCTTTCTCATGTCTTCATCTTTGTTTGATCTGCAATTGTCGACATCTGATGAATCCTCTAGACTGGTTGATGGATTCGTTGGAAAGCGTGATCAAAACTGAGAAGAATCTCTTTGAGGGTGCAAACCCTAAAAACTGGCTATTTTTAGATTCCCCTCCTCCGTTCGTCGCTTTTCGAGCATCTTTCGTCGTGGATCGATTTGTGCGACGTTTGAGACTTAGATTTTGACACCTGTTAGCTGGCCATCCTCCATTGATGACCTCGAAGGTCTTGATGTATCTTCTTAAAAAGTGAAATAGACCCACTAGAGAAGAATTGACTTTTTGACAATTTTTACTAGACCAACGTGATCAAGACGTAAAATCAACCAATCAAAATTAGTTTGAGCCATTTCTGCAAAGATTCTATTTTTAGCCATTTTCCCTAAAAAAATATGGGTCGACATGCAAAATTCAAAATTTTGCAAGCATCCTTTTAACAATAAACCCAAAAAAAAAACCCTATGGTCTGTTTATTTTTTAGAAATTTCTAAAAATAGAAAATTGCTATTTTAAAAAATTTTGACCCTTATTTGACTTTTGACAACCATTTTTACAAGATTTTAACCATTTTACAAAATGCCTTAATGAAGCAATTTTTTTAAATTTTGGGTACAACAAATATCTTCACATGATTTTGGTAGTCAAATGGTGATTGAAATGCTTCAAAGGGATAATGTTGGCAAGAGGCTTCATTTTGTTGATCTCCAACCTTTCATGGCTAAGTATGAAATAGGGATGATAGATCAGGGTACACAAGAGGTTTGGCATTGCATAATGGTTTTATTATTCCTTGCTTAATGAGATCATCATTACTGGAAGGATGCATGGAATGTAATGTTTTGATTTCAGCTAAGGTTTATTGTCATTGTACTACATTGAGTTATCCTTGCATAACACTTACATTCCCAGACATGAGTACTTATGCGGAGTTGGAGTTCATGATAGATGGGAAGAAGATTGTATTGAGAGCATTAGCAGATGGTGCTCCAAGGGTAGCGTAAGCGAAGAGGATGGAGGCTTGTTTTGTTCATGGTGAGGTAGACGGTTTTAGATGTTGCACGATGTTTTCACTTCCACTCATGGGTCATCATCCTTATGAAGATTTGGGGAACATGATAATTAGAGTAG
Source organism: Sequoiadendron giganteum (assembly GCA_007115665.2). Classification (NCBI taxonomy): domain Eukaryota; kingdom Viridiplantae; phylum Streptophyta; class Pinopsida; order Cupressales; family Cupressaceae; genus Sequoiadendron; species Sequoiadendron giganteum. The sequence goes on along the minus strand of CM021106.1, from coordinate 567,317,746 downwards.
CGCAACAGTCTTCTGTGAAGATTAAGGTATGTGATGGTGAGTTTGCTGATTACATGTTGAGAAAAATTGCATTTCTATCCAAAAGAGATAAGGAGATGTTATTTGTAGATCTCTTGCAACATAGTGTTTCAAATAATAGAGTTTGCAGATTTCTGAGATTGATATGGGATCTTGGAAGTTGGTGTTAGGCATTCAGGTATCGATCTCAGGGAAGGGAAGACTATAATGCCCCCATTTTTCTGGGTAATAGCAGGTATTGATATTTAGCTGATTTTATTCCCATAAGCTAAATAATGGAGTTATAAGGAAATAATAATTAAATTAATTATTTTAAATTTGTCTATTTTAAATAAATATCAAAAGGATAACATTATTTTAATTAATTTAATTAAAATGACAAATAAAAAATAAAAAATATTATAAAGTCACTTTATTAAATAAAGTGTGCTTCTAGAAAATTGGAGGAGGTTATTTAAGATTCTTCTAGAAGACTTAGCTGAGCCTTTAAAAAGAGATGAGAGCAAGTCATTTGGACATCTTGGTTTTTGGTATTTTCTATCAGAGAAATTTTGGAGAGCTTGTGATTGCAAGTTCAACCTTTACTGAGAACGAAAACCCTTAGAAATTTGCGGATTGGATGAAAACCCAACTCCACATTGAGAGGTGGGTTCATCCGAGATTCATCATTGGGCTTATTTGTAGGTTTGGCTTTATTGGGGAGCTTCAACCAGCTAGGGTTTGAAGGAAAATATCATTTCAGGTAGGGTTTGAAGGAAATTATCATTCCAGCTAGGGTTTGAAGTTTTATTTGCAGATTGAGGACAAGAATTTAGATATGAAGGTTATATTGGCATATTTTCATCTACAAGTGCGTTGCTAGGGTTTGGGAGTGAAGTGCTTTGTTTTGGAAGAAATTTTTGGTCATTGGCAACATTTATTCATATGCAGATTTGTGTTTCAAATTTCTACAGTTTTATATCAGATTGCAGATCCAAGGGTTTAGTTGTCAAATTTGGCATTGTATTGACATCACATCAATGTAGGGTTTCATTGCTCCAATCCTAGACCTAGCCACCTTCATTTGGAGGAGTTTAGGAATCGTTTTGGCAGCCGTTTACATCATTATTATCAGCAAATACATCAGCCATTAACAGCAGGGTTTGAGAGCATTTACATCAGCAATTTCTTGCCATATATGTGATCATATTGAGCCTAAATGAAGTAACAAGCAAACGGGTATGTGGTGAACCCAATTCTATGGTTTGTTTATATATTGTAGACACATTTTATAAGTATTTTCAGTCTGGTATCATCTGTATCAGACCTAATAATCAGTGTATTCAGATTTGAAATATTGTCAAAGTGGAGATTGCATGTAAAATTCTTGTTATTGGTTTATGCAAACATTGTCTATCATTTCTATGTTTTATGTGATCATTTTGGCATTGAAATCCATCAAGAATCAAACAAACAAAATCGCAAGACTTAGAAAAATCAGAATTTAGTCATATGCATGCCAAGTGTTTGACAAAATGTCAAACAACCTAAACTAAAAAATCAGAGCAGAATATTTGGGGGATATTACATAGTGTTTTTGAATGTTGCCAATCAATTGTTACTAGTCATACATACAAAGGTGAACAATGTTACACAAGCCCAAACCAAAGATGTTCAACTCTAGGACTTCATGTTCAGCTCTGCACTCGTGGAAGGGAACCAGACGGTCATACAATCAGTTTTCACTTTTGCAACAATTGTCTGACATGCCATGATTTTCTAATACCTTGGCAAATCAATTTGCAATACCTGGCAAAGTCAAAATCTATGTTGAATATAGAGCTAAGTACCTTTTAATTATTTTATTTAATTCCCATATTAATTTTAGTGTTTACTGCATTATCAATTATGTGTCCCAACTATCTATCCTAGGCTTCTTTATTTATTATTGTTATTTAATTTGTCTAACCTAGAGCATTTATGTTACGTGTTATTTTCCCTTGCAAGCGAAAATCACTAAAATTGGCAGGTGACATAAGAAAGGCATACAATCCTTATATTGTTGAACATTCTAGTAAGCTTATGGAAGCAATATACTTTCACAATCAGGTCAACTGACGACATCATTGCTTCAGCTCACTGTAGATAGATAAATTACATATTAATTTACTTTTATTATGTTGTACAATCGATAAGAATAGTTAAGCCTCGTCAGTTGGGTTGAGTAGTTTTGGGTAGTTGCCAACAATTGGGAAGTTCTTAGTAACCGTCAGCAAGTTTAAATGTTTCCTTTTAGTCAAGACAACTAACCACATTGTGCAAAGATGTTCCTAATCCCAAAGTTTGTATGAAGAGCATTGATGAAAAAAATGTACTTGTTATACTCTCTCATTTCATATATTGTCCAATATGTCCTTATCTAGTTCAATTCTTCATGAATAACTCTATTTACTAAGTTACCGATTTGGGTACGGGTGCATATATGAGTAAGGGTAGGGCAATATGGCAATTTTTTTTTCCTTGGGTACGGGTACGAGAATATATATATATACATACATATATACATATACATACATATACATATACAAATATATATATATATATATATGTATGTATGTATCATGTATATATATATATACATACACATATAACATATATACATACATATACATATATACATAGACATATACATACATATACATATACATTTAACAACAAACCATACCTAATGTCTCCAAAAAGCTTGCATTTCCTGTTACTACACCAATTACCTACCTGTTTCTTGTTAACTTAAAAAAATACTTTTTTTTGCTTTTTTTTTGGGAACCCTTAGGTCCCCCTAGGTTCGGCCCAAGTTCACCCAGGGTCCTTGGGAACTCAAGGAGGACCCTGGGAGAGCCAAGAGAAGAACCAACAAAGGACTAGAACCGTACCCACACTGGTACGGGGGGCAAAAGAGAACCTGGTAACTTAGTCTGTTTACTTTACCCTATTAATTGCTTAACTGTAAACCGAGTAAACATTTGCCGCCATTGCCCTTCAAGAAGTCGAGTTAAAATGACAAAATAATGGAACAACCGATTAAAGAACCTATTGAGTCAATCTAGGAAATCGAGGATGAACTTGCCCAAGACCTAGCAAAATTGTGAAACATATCAGTCAAAAAGCATGTACAAGTAGAAGCCAAGAGAGGGCAAATCCCACAGGAGGTCATCTAAAATAACCTCAAGGTAAGCGAGGAGGTAGACATTCTTCTTGATCATAAGCCGCAATTGTTCAAAGGACATCGGATAATCCTTCAAGACCTTCATGAGAAACGGGATCATGAAATACAAAAACAATAGATAAGCCAATGCTTGGAGAAAAGCTGAAGAGAAGAAGAGAGGAAAACATAGCAATCTTGGATCTCTAGAAATTAATGCTCTTATACTCAAACAAAAAATAGAAGTTATCAAAAAGTAGTCAAAAAACAGAACAAGAGATAAGCCAATCCCTAAGGATCTTAGAGCAAAGAGAAAGCAGAAATTTAAGAGAAGCACTTGAGGAAAGTATTACCGTGCGATTCCTAAGTCATAGTCCTTGACGAGAACAAAGTCAAAGTTGACATGTAAACCAAAGTTGGAGCAAGTCGAAATTGGAATCTCAATCTAGAAAATATAAATAATTCCTCCACAAGAAACCATATGAGTAAGGAGTGGCAAGAAATAGCAAGACATCTACCCTTACTCGATGAAGCATGGATCGATCTCTCTAATCAAGTAGAAAAACCAACCAATAAAGATGAATGGGGAGTAGAATCTGGAGACTTTGTACCCAAGAATAACATTGGAAGCAGTGAACAATTGTTGATCAAAGAAAAGGTGGTTGAAGGATGCAAACCCAAAACTCTTGGGCCAAAAACATATAAAACTAAAGGCAACCTTGTATGAAACATCCAAGCATGAGGAGTTGAGGATTCTCATTCGACCGAGAGTGAGTAAAGTACCAGAGTGTGTAAATCAAAGCCCTTGATAAGTCATTCCAAGCATTGATGTTGAATCAAAAAAGGATGGTGACTCCCCCGCCAAGTTAGAGCATTGAAAGGCAAAAAGTTGCCTAAATTCACAAGCAATGGCTTGAAGGACCTCACATGATATTGTAGGACCTGTGAAAATAATTGGACAATGAATGGCCAGGAAAATTGTAATGTCGCCATTTTTAGCACTACACCTTCTAGTGACTGTTAGCCTATTTTCGGATGCACGTAGGCTAGTTAGAGGTAGAATTAGGGTTCCCTATTTTCTAAGAGGCTTCTTTTGTGGATTCAGGGGTTTGCATGCAGGAGTTTGGCAGTGTGTTTTCTAGATCCTTCTGGGTTTTTAGAAAGCTTCAAGGAGATATGACATGCATTTAATGAAAGTGACATGCATTTCAATCAAAAGTTTGCATGTAGGATTGGTTTTTGGATTCTTTCTAGGTTTTCAAGAGCTTCGCAATGGTATGACATGCATCTACATCTAACAACCTTTTTAGAACTTACTATTTTTAGTAAGTTGCAATGGTTGTATGGTTTGTGCTCAAAATGCATTTAAAGTCACTTACTATTTTTAGCAGTATGGTATTTATAGTAAGTTTTATTTCTGGCAGTGGTTCTGGTAGCAGTTCAGCACTGGGTCACTATTTTTGGCCATGGTGGCAGTTGCGGTGGTTGTCATCTTTCTATTTATAGCAGTGTTTCATTTATGACGTCTACTATCTTCAGTTGGTCACAATACTCTTCAATGGTCTTCAATTTTGCTTGGTTTGGCGTTTGGTGTTCGCTTACTATTTTTAGCAATGCTATTTATAGTAAGTCTGTTTTGGGGAGTTGGTCCTAGGCCAGTATGTACGCAACAGTATTATTTCTCATATGGTTTGGAGAGCCTAAGGTTGAAGTATTTGATAATTGTTTAATTCGGTCATTTAAGTTGTTTTATAAAGTTATTTCATAAACTTAAGTTGAGGGGGAGAGTGGTCATTCCAAAAGCACCTTGGGCCTAGGAATACAACTTAAAGTTGTTTTTAAAAGGTTTTATTAATATTATATTCTCCTAGTGTGGGATACCCAAGGGTGAAGAGGAATTTAAAATGTTTAAATTTTCAAATGTAAGGAAAGGTGTGGGTTTTAGGAGGGAATTAAAAAACATTTCAAGTCCAATCGCCCTAATCTCTTTATGACTTCATTTTGGCTCTCATTTGCACATCTTCACTTTGGCAACATAACATAATGTTGTTGGATTTCTCCCAGATTGCTTGGGCTGCAAGCTGAGGACGAAAACCCTTGCTGTTGTGGGCTGATTTCGGTGGTGAAAGATCCACCCTAGTCAGATTGTGAGTGGTTCTACATCAATGATCACATAGTGCTTCATTGAGTTCAGTTTTAGGGGTTTTGGTGATTGAAAATGAAGATTTTTCAGTTCTTTTGAGGAGTCTCTTCTTGGTTTTGGTGTGGATTGTTTAGCTTTCAGTTTGTCGTGATTATATTGAGGTTTTGGTGAGTTTCTATTCAATTTCTGGTTGTACATTTTGGACCTGATCACACATATCTGCTCATATCTCTGAAATGGAGTTAGCTTTCAAGATGGGTATTGATTCAAAGGATGTCTCTCCTCATGGCGATTCAAACAAGTACTAGCTTGTAATTATTAATGAAGATATGAATTTATTGGAGTCAAGTTATCCTCATACCTGGGGTGCCTTATTCTGGGTGCTTGTTTCAAATCTGGTTGGCTTTTTGTGAGGGCGTTTCAAACTCTTGGGACCCTCTGGAAGGACGTCTCTGGTTTAGCTTTGCCCCGAGCTAGAAGACCAGTTTCATGAGAGTTGGACGTGACTTTTATGAGGCTACAATCTGCTGTTAAGGGGCGATTTCCAGGTCTGAAAATTACTTGTAATTTGATGTTGAAACTGTTGTGTAATAATCAATAATTTTCTATCAAATAGAATTGTACATTGGAAGCTTGAAAGGTTATGTTTCTTGATGCATTTGCTTCTATTTTAGTTCTCTACAATTTATTCTTTATGCAAGCACCATGCAATGAATGGTACATGTAAACTCAATGCAAAAAAAAACCTCATAAAACACAAACAGCAAGTGAGGAAAATATCTACACATTGCACGATGAGACTTTGAATAACACATGAGAAATACAAAGGCAACACACTCAGAAAATTATATCAGCAGTGGTGAAGATTTAAAAAAATCAGGGGTGTATGTTGCAGTGGTATCAGAGCTGGTGATCTTGCCAACCTATTGGTTAAGTTAACACTTGTTGTAATTCTCAGTTGCATGATAGAGTTTCAGAGGCTTCATGTCTTTTGTGTGTTAGTGACCAACACCTACATGTCCATTACCTTTCTTCTTTGACGGTTATTGAGGCGGAAGGGTAAGATGACAACATAGAAGACTATATCTGAGTTGATACAGGAACTGACCACGCTAATGAGGGATCCTGACATAAAAAGGGCATACTCAAGGACTGTTGTGAAATCTAAAAGTTTGGATGGAAAGGTGCACATGACACATCATGACGACCGTGAGATCAAAGAAGATACCTTGACTTATGAGGAGAGTGTGGTTGAGGCCCAAAACAGTCCTCTAGACTTGCATGTGGTTGGTGGTGATGAAGATCAATTTGGCAATAAGAACAAAACTGCAGTCTTGAATCCTAATTTGGATTCATCCAATGAAGGTCTTGAAACTAATGACTTCACAGAAGATGTTAGTAGAACTAATGTGTGGTTTGAGTTCACTAAAGAAGAGCATGTGAAAGAAAATTTGGGTGGCGTCATTGAACCAGCTTATGACCATTACCATAGTGATGATGTTGGTGATGATTCCAATGTGTTTGTGGAAGATTTGGTGATAAACGGTTCTCCTCTTGTCGCTAACCCAACTTTCCAAGAGATTTCACATGAAGAATTTATGACAAGTTATCAAGGAGACCTCTTTGGTATGCATGTGACTACTAAGGATGAGAGCAAAAAAATACCTATAGATGATGGGTTCATTAAAGGTAAAAATGATATTTTCCAAACAGCTAGCATTGATGACTCTTTACTTCATTATAGAGTTGAAGACATGTGTGGACTTGGGTTTGATTATCAAATTAAGCCATTGGAGAGAGATACTTATGAAGATATCAGTTTAAGTGAGTTGGGAGGTGACTTATTCAAAGAGTCAACACTCCAAGAGGGGTACAATGAGCACTTTCCTATTGATCAAAACAATCAGCCCCGAAGCATTTGGGATTTGGGTGTGATGGCACCTAAGGATGACAAAAAACCTGTGTGGGATGAATTTCCCTTTGATCCGGATGATGAAATGGAACTTGATGAGGACTCTATATCAGCAAACAATGGTGACATTATGCTTGAGTTTGGGGCCGCCTTCTCGTTTGATCAAAGCGGTAGTGAGGTGGAAGCAGATTTAAAAGTCCATAAGGCCCCTAATATTGAAGAGTTGGATGGTGTTCTCGAGCAGAAATCTAATTTAGTAGTGCACGGAGCTAATTATCATCTTGTTGTTGAGCAATGTCATCACGAGGATGTTGTGGGGTGTGAAACTAGAGACGACCATGGAGTCATTGAAAACAAGAATGAGAATTCTGATTTTAAGCAAAGGCTCGAAGAAATTGTAGAGTCTGATCCTATTTATGATACTGAGCATTTTCAGCTAGTGGGTGGTGAAGAAAGGGAGTCTTGGAGCAGTTATGAGGGCAGCAAAGACACAAAACAAAGTTCTGATTTTGGAAAGCAGCCTATCAGCAGTTCACCACCTTTGCATATTCATGAGTGGGAAGGACAATTCAGGGTATCTGTTGAAAAAGAAGTGCAAGCTCTATCCCAATTTGATCACACACACAGTTTGAATGAAAAACTCTATTGGAAGGCTCAGATTGAAGAGAGACAAAAAGGAGTTAAGAATGAGGTTACTCTCCCTAATCTACAACTTATCAAAGACTCTTTGGAGACATTGAAATCAGATTACATACACTTGATTGAAGGTCGAGATTGCGTCATCGAACTTGCAAGGAAGACCATTAGTGCATTCCATGTTAAAGCGAGAAAGGTTGATGAGCTTACTCATGACCTTGAATCAACAAAAGGAATGTTAGAAGATACTCAGGTGGCACTAAAAGAGGCAAAGAATTAGCTTGCTGATTACAAACTTTTCAGGGAGCAAGAGAATGAGCGAAGAGCTGAAAAAATCAAACAAGTAATTGGTTAGCTTGATAGTCTTTGAGAGGAGTTTGATCTTGAAAGTTTCATAAGAAAATCAGAAGTTGCATGTGCAGTTTTGGACCAGCAAGTTGGGCTTGGACGTGAGAAAGGAAAATATTTTCATATCATGGATAACCCTCTCTTTGAAGTAAGTGCCAAGGTAACTTATGATAATCCCCTCTTTAAGATGGAAAATGAAGCATCAAGTGACAATAGCATGAAATGGGATCTTGATGATGTTTCCAAACATAATATGGAACGTGTTTTTCAGCTATTGATGACTTGCAAGAAAATCATGAGGGAGATCCGATCCCTGCAATTGATAATCCTCCAATACTTAAGTGTGATTGAGGATGTAGTTTTCACATGGGAAGTGTTGAATCATGGTGACTTCCACAATTTAGACATCAAGGTGTTAACAAGACAAGTCTTGGTAGTTGCTGGTAATTACATTACAGCAGCAAGGAGAAATGGTTTCAGACTTGTTACTCATGAAGTATGGGAGAAAGAAGGGCCAAAACAGATTGTTTACATGCTTGACAATCCTTCCCTTGGGTTGAGTGTTGCTTTAGCTCATACTAGCCCTTTTTGGGAGTTGGGTTTGATGACAACAATTATTCCATGCTCCATTGTTGTTGACGCTTTCATGGTTAGGCTTCAGGGGTTCACTAGAGGAGACACCAATTTCTTGAGTATGCACTTGGTTCTTATTGGCACTTGGGGATGTGTTGAGTATTCATTTTGGTGTGTTGGTGATCACTTTCGATTGGGTATCCATGCTTGGGATCCTCAACATGGTTTGATGGAGCTTATTACATATGGAAAAAATGATTTTTCGAGGGATAAGGATCAAATTATCATTTTTTTTTGGTGTTGTCCCCTTCTTTACCAGCCATTCGATGGCCCCTTCTACTCATCAACTAGTGGATTGGAGAGATATTTTGAGCAAAAGATGGTTCTATGTGGTGTTGGAGTCATTAGAGAGGATATTTCCAGCCTTGGACATGAGCGGGTGTGTTATTCTGGATGATAATTTTCAGTGTTGCTGCAGCTGTTTATCTTCTTGGACACTGATTTTCCTTAAATTTGATCTCAAGTCAACCATTTCAGACTCGGTGGGCAGCTGGTGTACTCATTTTCAGACTTCACAGCTTCCTAGCAAGTCTGGTTTATGGTCTTAGATGGGAGGTGTGTTAAGTTGGGGCAATTAGTATCCGTGTTTGGGAAGTGTTCAAGTTCCAACCAGAGGCCTTTCCTATACACTCTCTTATACTTATGATTGGGGCAGTGAACCTCTCCTTGCTTTGGTTCATCATTTTGAGGCACTTGGAGTGGGAACTGTAGGAGTTTTCAAAAGTTTTCATGGTTGTATTAGAATAATTCAGAGGAGGCATAGCAGATCCATGTGGAGTTATGAGGATGAGTTTGTTGAGCTCTTGCAAAGGATTACTTTCCTCTTTGCAAGAAGCTTTGCAGAAATCACATTTGCAATCGTGGCTCTGCTTGACACCTTGAGGAGATATGTTGAGGAGTACAATTTTGAGTTGAGCAGATCTCCCTTCCTATTGCCCAGGATTGAGATAGATAATAACATTGCTGATATAGACTTTCCAGAGTCATTTGGGCAAGAAATGCTATGAGGTATCGATTTCAGTCCCTCCAGGTTTTTTAGTTTGAGTTTCATGGATGGTAACATTTTGTGGTTACATGGGAGGTCAGTGCAAATTTGGTGCGATGGTTTCATTGATGTGATCAGAGTGTAGGCCCTTTCTGAGACAGACTTCAGACCTTGGGATCGTACTTGGTTTGGTATGGATTAGTTTAATTTTTTCTAGAGTTGTAGTGGCATTGCTCGAGGACAAGCAATTTTGGGAAGGGCGGACTATAATGTCCCCATTTTTAGCACTACACCTTCATATGACTGTTAGCCTATTTTCGGATGCCCGTAGGCTAGTCAAAGGCGGAATTAGGGTTTCTTATTTTCTAGGAGGCTACTTTTGTGGATTCAAGGGTTTGCATGCAAGAGTTTGGTAGTGTGTTTTTTGGATCTTTCTGGGTTTTCAGAAAGCTTCGAAGAGATGTGACATGCATTTCAATCAGGAGTTTTGCATACAGGATTGGTTTTTGGATTCTTTTTGGGTTTTTAGAGAGCTTTGCAATGGTATGACATGCATCTACATCTGACAACCTTTTCCAGACACTAGTTTTAGTAAGTTGCAACGACTGTCAGGTTTGTGCTCAAAATGCGTTTGAAGTCACTTACTATTTTTAGCAGTATGGTATTTATAGTAAGTTTTATTTCTAGTAGTGGTTCCAGTAGCAGTTCAACAGTGGGTTACTATTTTTGGCCATGGTGGCAGTTGCGGTGGTTGGCATCTTTCTATTTATAGCAGTGGCCGGTTTGTGATGTCTGCTATCTTTAGTTGGTCACAATACTCTTCAGTGGTTTTCAGTTTTGCTCGGTTTGGCGTTTGGTGTTCACTTACTATTTTTAGTAGTGCTACTTATAGTAAGTCTTTTTTGGGGAGTTGGTCCCAGGCCAGTATGTACGCAATAGTATTATTTCTCATATGGTTTGGAGAGCCTAAGGTTGAAGTATTTGATAATTGTTTAATTCGGTCACTTAAGTTGTTTTATAAAGTTATTTTATAAACTTAAGTTGAGGGGGAGAGTGGTCATTCAAAAAGCACCTTGGGCCTAGGTGTACAGCTTAACGTTGTTTTTAAAAGGTTTTATTAATATTATATTCTCCTAGTGTGGGATGCCCAAGGGTGAAGAGGAATTTAAAATGTTTAAATTTTCAAATGTAAGGAAAGGTGTGGGTTTTAGGAGGGAATTAAAAAACATTTCAAGTCCAATCGCCCTAATCTCTTTATAACTTCATTTTGGCTCTCATTTGCACATCTTCACTTTGGCAACATAACATAATGTTGTTGGATTTCTCCCCGATTGCTTGGGCTGCAAGCTGAGGACGAAAACCCTTGCTGTTGTGGGCTGATTTCGGTGGTGAAAGATCCACTCAGATTGTGAGTGGTTCTACATCAATGATCACATAGTGTTTCACTAAGTTCAGTTTTAGGGGTTTTGGTGATTGAAAATGAAGATTTTTTAGTTCTTTTGAGGAGTCTCTTCTTGGTTTTGGTGTGGATTGTTTAGCTTTCAGTTTGTCGTGATTATATTGAGGTTTTGGTGAGTTTCTATTCAATTTCTGGTTGTACATTTTGGACTTGATCACACATATCTGCTCATATCTCTGAAATGGAGTTAGCTTTCAAGATGGGTATTGATCCAAAGGGTGTCTCTCCTCATGGCGATTCAAACAAGTACTAGCTTGTAATTTTTAATGAAGATTTGAATTTATTGGAGCCCAGTTGTAACTTTGCTTCGCTTGGATAGCAAATCCTGAATCTCAGGAGGATATGATCTCTTCACCTCTTCCATAATTGTAGGCATAATAAATAATACACTCCGCTACCCACTCTGTTTGATCATGTCTAAGTATCCTCTCCATGCATTTGAAAGACAACCTATGGCCCTCCATTAGGCATACCTCTCAAGGCCACATTCTTATCCTCTGATTTGAATTTCAGCTCCATGGCCTAAAACTTAAGAGTAATCTCATCAAGTCATCATAGCCACTGTATCCCCAATACTCACCGCATAGAAGTCATCCTTGACTTCATAGTTGCCTAGTTGTATGCTCAATTGTGGGATCATCCTAGTGTAAGTGATAGTAAAACTGTCTGCAACCATCACTTTGAAGTCATCTACCTCCTACGCCTGAAGTACCCTGCATGCTACAAGTCCCTCATCTATGAAATTATGTGTAGCACCTGAATCTATCAATGCAACCAATCGCTGTCCATTAAGCACTCTTTTGATACATAGGGACTCATTCTTTTGGAAACTGTAGAATTGGGCAAGCTTCCCATCTCTTGCCTCATTCTTTTCAGACTCTTCAAAAGACTCTTCTTCCTCCTTATCTTCTAAATCAGATTGCTGGTCTGGTTTTTCTGATGAAGATTCCTTTGTTGAATAGTATTATATCTTATTCACTTTGCCCTTTGTTGCACAATTATGACTGGGATTCCAAGGCTCCTTGCTTGAGAAGCCTGAATTTTTTTTTCTCAAGTCATTTAAAGTATCACCATCAATTCATGTGACTGATTTTTTGGGCTGATTGGTGTCTCTTGTAAAAAAAATTGTAACTTACTAAACCCTTCTATGAAGTAAAAATTTCTACTTTTTCACCATGCGAGTAAATAAATTAACAAGCCATTGCAATAATTTTTTTTCTTTTATTATATTGATAATTTTCAAACAAGCTACAAAACATATTACAACATGAACTCCATGTCATTCATTAGTTACATCAATACAAGAAAGCATACATTTACATACATAGCTATAAGACGGTCTAGGATCCTTCCTTTCAAATCTTGTTTCTTTTGTCGCCTGTTTTGGAGGAGAAGCATCACTCAAGCGCTTTTCTGCCAACCACGGACTCTTAATGCGGTCCTCCGCACATCTATCATTCAATAGATGGCCTTTCCCTTTGACAAATAGTTGGTAAAGTAACCGATAATGACAACCAACTGAGCATAGTGTTGTGTCCTACATAACTAGAACCTTGTAATTCCACAATCTAGAACTAGCACGTGATACTGGATCACGATGAATTGACACTGTAGTCTCAGTAGTCACACAATCTAGAGTGGAGTCTCGGACATTCACACTACTTTGGCCAAAGAGTTCTCATTCAGTACTTCGAATAAAGTCATCTATCACATACACTACTCAGGGCCGATTTGACTTAAGGCTATTAGAATAATACTTATTTGATTATTTAATGGTCAATTATGTATTTTATTGTAATTAGTTTGGTGAGATCATTTCCATGATCTTTTGCAGTTTCTCTTTTAGAAACTTGCTAATTTTGTACTCTATCTAATTATTTATAACCGTGTTCGCTTCTTGTAAATAAATCATCAAATTATTTTACCAATTACTTGCGTAATATGGTATTAGAGCCATAGACCTTGGGCGCCAAAATTTTTCTGATAATTTCTTGAGAAAACAATTTCGTGGGATTCTTGAAATCACATTTTCAGGTTTTGTGAAGAAGGAAAATGATAATAATAATAAATTTCGTGTTTGTTCTGGGCGTGTTTTTTTTTTCTTCAAAATGCATCTCCCAAATCCCTCTTTGGGCACAATCCCTCTTTGCCTTCGTGCGCGACCTCAACTTTTATTCTCTACCTGCAATTTCGCATTTTTGCGTCTGGGTCTGGTGGAGTTCGAAGGTTTCTGGGTGCGATTTTCCTGTCTCTCTCAGATGCAATTTGAACTCATTCTTGTCGCGTTTAGAAAGCTTTCCTGGATGTGTTTCTCTACCCTTATTTTAACGCATTTTGTAAACTTCTGAGCATGTCTTCTGAAGGATAAAATACCTCTATTCTGGGCACGATTTTGTTCTGTATTTGGTCACGTTTTTCGAAGACTCTGTAATCACATTTTTTCACCAGTTTTAGGCGTGATTTCAAGTTTCTATTTGGGCGCGAATTTGATCAGTATGTTTCTAGGCATTTTGTCTACATCTTGGCGCCGACTTTTTGCTTGTTTTGAGACAATTTTCTACAAAATCGTGATGAACATTTGTTTTTGGGTGTAATGGCTAGGGTTTTTGAAAAACCCTTTGTTTTTGAGGTTGAAAATTCTATTGATTCCAGATTCTTTCTAGGTTTTTTCGAGAGGATTTTTGGGTCGATCTTCGATTTTTCTAGGTGTCTCAAAATTTGTGCCTTGGAATTTGTGCCAACAGATTTGTCTTGATCTTTGTGCTCAAAACTACCTCAATGTTCAGAACCTTGAAATTTGTGTCTTGAGTTTTGTGCATTCAACCTCTTTGTATCTAGTTTTTCGTGCTTCGAAAAGCATGCAGGATGGCGAGTTTGACCAACATTATGTTGGAAGGCAGTCAGCGTTTCAACGACAGAAATTATAATACCTGGAAGCAGCAAATGATGACCATCTTTGAATATCGCTGCCTTGATCAGATTATTCTAGGCAATGTTACTCGTACCACAACAGTAGATAAAACCTAGGAAAAGTTTGATGAGCAAAATTGTGAAGCGGTGATGCTCATTAAACTTTCAATTACTGATGATCAGCTTCCACAAGTACCAGCCGACAAATGAGCTGTTGAGATTTGGGAGCATTTGAAAACCTTAGATGAGACCTCCGATAAGATCCGTGCATTCTTTTTGAAAAACCAGTTGTTCTCCATCATGATGGATGAGAGAATGTCCTTACAGGAGCATCTGACAAAGATTTAGGACATCCATAATCAGTTGGAGGCGATTGGTCGGAAGATGGAGGAAGAAGACATGGTAGTCTTATGAGCACTTTGTTGAAACCCTCAACATTACATCCACTAATGTTGATCTGAAGTTTCCGGAGCTTTGTACCATCCTCTTGTAGCAGGAACCCTGGAAACAACAGTTTGGTAGTAGTGCCTCATCGTCCTCTACAGAACAAGCTTTTACAGCTAAGTCTCAGCCTAAGAACAAAGGAAAAGGTCAACCTTCGCAGCAGAAAGGCTCAAGTCAACCTCCGGGCAGCCCTGAGAAAAAGAACATCCAATGTAATTATTGCCACAAATATGGTCATAAGAAGAAGGATTGTCGTCAGCGTTTTGCTTTTGAATAGAAGAAGCAAGGAGGGTCTCCGCAGAAAGCACATGTTGTCGAGCACACTGAGCAGAAGGAATCTACCTTTTATGCTTTTATGGCTAAAAGACCTGCAGATCATGTGAAGTCCTCTGCCTGGTACATTGATTCAAGTGCTTTTCGACACTTCACACATCAGCATGATTAGTTCACAGACTTTTCTCCTTTCAATGACTCAATTATTTTTGGAGGAGGTGAAGAGTACACAATTGTCAGTAAGGGCACTGTTCAAATTCAGTCTGGTGGGAGGAATCTCATATTCCTCAATGTCTACTACATTCCTAGCATGGAATTGAAGCTTCTCTCAGTCAGTCAGATTATGCGACACCCTCCTCAGTTGGATGTGGTATTCAATGCACACAAATGTTCTATTGTTCATCGGGAGATTCGCGCCATTGTGATTGTTGGTATTGAGGATCATGGTCTTTACAAACTTGTGGATACAAGTGATTCTCCAGAGTTAGCCATGGCAGCCAAAAATTCTGCTATTACCAATCTTTGGCATCAGTGGTATGGGCACTTAAATGTGCACTATCTCTCTTAGCTAGCTTGGGAGGGACTTGTAGCTGGTTTACCTGAGATCCAGACTCAATATCATGGCGTTTGTGGAGCTTGTCAGGCTGGGAAGTAGCACAGGACACCGTTTGCAAATGGTGACTCATGGCAAGCCTCTAAGGTACTGCAGTTGGTTCACGCTAATGTATGTGGGCCAATGAATACACCTTTTGTTACTGGTTGTAGGTATTTCGTGCTTTTTGTTGATGATTTTAGTCGTAAAATGTGGGTGTACTTTCTTAGACAGAAATCAGATGTGTTTATTGTATTTCAAAAGTTTAAGGCTTTAGTAGAAAAAGAGTCTGATTGTTGCATAATCACTCTTAGGTCAGATAATGGGGGCAATTTTGTTCTACTACTTTCTCCAACTTCTGTGATACACATGGAATCAAACGCCAGTTAACCACACCCTACACTCCTTAGCAAAACGGTGTTGTAGAGCGATGCAATCGTACAATTGTTGAGATGGCCCGTTCCATGTTACAACACAAGAGTGTTCCTAATAAATTTTGGGCAGAAGCAATCTACACTACCGTCTATCTCCTTAATCGGTGTCCTACACAGGTTGTTAAGGGGAAGACTCCTAGGAAGCTTGGATTGGTCACAAACCTAGGATCAACCTTCTAATGGCTCTTTAACATATGTATGGATTCCAGATGCCAAGCGCTCAAAGTTGGATTCCAAGAGTCAAAAGCTTATGTTCACAGGGTATAGTGACAACCATAAGGTTTACCGGTTGATTGATGTAGACATTGATCGTCTTATCTTCATTCGGGATGTTGTCTTTGATGAAGAACGAGGACCTTTTCACCTTTCCTTGTTCGTTCAACATTCTAAGGATCAGCCTTTGAAGGCTTCTGATTTGCGTGTTCGTCTTTTGTTAGGTTCACCTGATGAGAGGGATGATAAAGATTTTGTCTTCCCTTCTCCTCTCCAGCCTAAATGGTGAGCTAAGACTATATGTGATCTTCATGATGATGAGCTCATTGAGGGGAGATCGTCTAGAAACAAGAGAAAATAGCAATATACAATTAATTTTGCTCTCATGGCCAACATTCACAATGTCTATGAGCCTCAGACATATTCAGAGGCTAAAGGAATTTCTGAGTGGGAAGAGGCTATGGAGGCTAAATACCAGTCTTCAGAAAAATCACACTTGGGTCCTTTCTGATCTTCCTCCAAGGAAAAAGCCCATTAGCTGCAAATGGGTGTATAAAGTTAAGTACAAAGCTGACGGAGTGCTTGATAAGTACAAAGCTCGTCTTGTTGCTAGGGGTTCTCACAGAAGCAAGGCATTGACTACGAGGAGACTTTTGCTCCTACAACTAAGATGAGTACCATTCGGCTCGTCCTTGCCTTAGCAGCCCAATTTTGTTGGAAAGTCCATCAGATGGACATTAAGAGTGCTTTCCTCAATGGTGAGTTGAAGGAAGAAGTCTACATGACGCAGCCTCTAGGGTTCAAGGTTGCTAATAAAGAACACAAGGTGTGCAGATTGGTAAAAGCACTCTATGGCCTGAAATAGGTTCCTTGGACTTGGTACATAAAGATTGACAAGTACCTCACAGATCATGGCTCTCAGAGGAGTCCATCTGACTCTAATATGTATGTCAAACATACTAGTAGTGATATTCTTATTCTCATTGTCTATGTGGATGACTTGATCATTACTGGTAGCTCGGCACATTTGATCACTGAGATCAAACAGGATTTGTGTAGCACATTTGACATGAAATATTTGGGACTTTTGCATTATCGTTTAGGTGTTGAGGTTTGGCAGACCGAGACCAATATCTTCATCTCCCAGTCCAAATATGCTCGAAGTCTACTAGATAAGTTCTGAATGCAGGATTGCAAACCTGCCTCCACACCCATGAAAAAAGGGCTCAAGTTGTCAGCTAAGTCAAACTCACCTGTAGTGGATGAATCATTGTTCAGGCAACTAGTGGGCAGCCTCATCTATCTTACTGCCACTAGACCTGACCTCAGTTTGGTGTGAGCTGCATTTCACGCTTCATGACAGCTCCCAAGGCCGATCATTGGGTAGCAGCGAAGTGTGTGATGTGTTATGTGAAGGGCACTTCTGATCATGGACTTCTTTACACTAGGAGTCATGATCCTAGACTCTCTGATTTCACAGACTCGGATTGGGTTAAGTTCGGTTGATGACAAAAAATCAACATCTGGGTATGTGTTCAGTTTGCGATTTGGTGCAATCACATGGACTAGTAAGAAGCAGCAAGCAGTGGCTCTCTCCTTGACAGAAGCAGAGTATTAAGGAGCAGTTAAGGCAGTTTGGCTTCGCCGGATGCTTGCGCATATGCAAATATCTCAAGTAGGTTCGACTCCCTTGTTCTGTGACAATCAGGGATTTCTCAAACTTGTCGAATTTCCAGTCTTCCATGAAAGAACCAAGCATGTGGAAACTCATTGTTATTTCATTCGAAAGCTTGTTGAAGACGGATCAGTTCAGTTGTTGTATGTTCTGACAGAGGATCAAATAGCAAATATTCTCACCAAGTCCTTCAATCCAAATAAATTTGTAAAATTCAGGGGGTCTCTTGGTGTAGTTAATCAATTGACCATTAAGGAGGGTATTAGAATAATGCTTATTTAATTATTTAATGGTCAATTATGTATTTTATTGTAATTAGTTAGGTAAGATCGTTTCCACAATCTTCTGCAATTTCTCTTTTAGAAACTTGCTAATTTTGTACTCTATGTAATTCTTTATATCGCTTCTTGTAAATAAATCATCAAATTATTTTACCAATTACTTGCGTAATAATTGCTATCTTAAGCTACGCATAGGTATTTCCTTCAATGGATAGTCCATCATCCCAGATAACCTACAACCATATTAATCTACTTGGAGTAACTATTTAACTAGTAAGTACACAAGCTATGTATTTCCTTGAATGGATGGTCCATCATCCCATATAACCTATATACTTGGAATAACCCTACTTACACGTAAATACACAAAACTCCCTCCCATACTGGATTATCTCTCTTAGGAGTAAACACAAGCTTTTCTAGTCAAATCAATAACTTAGCTAAGTGTACCATATGTGCCTTTTATGTTCAATCATACCTAGTATATAATACCTATGATAAACACTCATCTCCTACTATGAAGTACTTAAAAACACATTATGAAAACAGCATAAAAGTTTCAATTTCCTTTTCCAAACACTCAAATATCTATACAGCACATATTGGAAAAGACATTTCAATCATGCATGCAAGACACATCATTCCTAAAGTAAATAACAAAGAAGAAGAGATCCCCATGCCTGTTATCACTTATCCAATCAAATGGCAGCCATGCAGCTTTTTCCAATAGCAGCAAGCTTGGTAATCAGCTTCTCAAAAAAAAACTCTATCTCTCAAGTTGATAGCTTACTCCTCTCAAAATATATATCTTCCTCACAACTAAATGAACTCACTTCCTTTCTCTCTCTCAATATAAAACAAAGTATGGCTGGTAAAATGTAGAAATAGGAATGGCAAAAGATATATAATCTTATGGAAGAAATGCATCCTTTCCCAATGAAATGGTTCAGCTATTTATAAAGCAACATGGTCACCTCAAAGCCTATAGTTTAGGCATGCTATTGGACAGCAAGTTCCATGCAAAGCAACACATGAAACAAATCAGAAATGTGGCAACTTCTCAAGCTAATACTCAGCATAATCACCTACGGGTCAATTGCTTAGTGACAACAATCCAAAGACTTATTCAATTTGCTCATGCTCAAATCAATTTGCCACAAAGAAAAGACATCTACAACAACTAAGATTCAAAGGTGGTGCCATTCTTACCTTCATATTTGGCGTGGTTACAGCAACAAATCATCGATCCACTTAGAGTATGAATCGACCAAAGGGTCATAAAGCAATTGACAAAGTCAAGGTTGGTCCCAACAATGGCGTTGACCTAAACTATGACTTATATCGTGTGTCTTTCAGAATGATAATCAGTTTACACAAAAACAGTTATAAGCTATTCTATCGGCCTTATTAATCATAGTCACTAATGACTATTATCGACCTCTATTTCATAGTCTTTATCGACTACAAATAGCCTTATAACTCGGCTTCTATCAAATAAGAGATGGTCAAATTCTAATAACATATGTAATATGTAAAATATTTATTATTTTATATATATATATATATATATAGCATAGTTTACATACTCGGACTCGGAGAGTACTCGGCAAGCCCAAAATTTTTGACTCGGCAAATACTCGGCAAATACTCGGCAAATTAAAAAGTAGCAAAATTTCTCATGAAAACAATTTTTTTTGCAAAATTCAATTACAAAATGCATCAAATGAGTCTAAAAACCATGAGGGAGTGTTTTATATTAAATTTCATAGTTCAATACATATGGATTACAAAATGGCATCATTATACGAAGCCACATAGTGAAACTGGTAATAACTATAATGAATTTATGATGATTGTATTTGAAAATCATCATCATAAATTTCATATCTAGGCAATTACAATTTCCTCTTCCCCAACCTAGTGAAAAATTGGGAGGTAGAGGGTATGGTCCTTGCACTCGATTCTGGCTCCCTGCTTGCCGTAGAAGATTGTGGCAGTGGCTCCACCATGCTGGTAGGTGGCAGTGGCTCCTCCTCCACCACATCAATGTCATCCAATCCAATCTCCCCTACTTCTACTGCAGGCAAATCCTCCATAGCTTGCCTCTCGAAATCAGCAATCTCATCCTCTGTAAACAAGGAGGCCTCATCATCCTGTACGGTCCAATCACTGTATGGATCAATGTCATCCAAATCAATGAGCTCATCTGAAAAGTCCTGCACCTTTCTTGTGCGAAGCCGAAGATTATATTGCACAAAAACAAGATCATTGAGGCGTTGTTGAGTCAACTTGTTACGCTTCTTCGTGTGAATGGAATCAAACAAACTCCAGTTTCGTTCACAGCCAGAAGCACTACAAGGTTGAGACAAAATTCGGAGGGCTAGCCTTTGCAAATTTGGAGTTCTTCCACCCCAATCATCCCACCAAGAACCTACAAATAAGATATTCAAGTTTTTGTAAATATTGATAAACAATATTGTAATAAGTTAATAACTAATAAGTAATAATAATTGTAATTCATAACTTGCAAGATAAAGGCTTCACTTTTTCTTACTTGGTGTTTGGATCTCTCTTCCTCGTTCACATAATGTGGAAGAAAACAAAGGCCCCCTAGCTGCCTTATATTGTTGCAACTCTATAAGGATGAGGTCTTTCACTTCAGGTAAAGGTGTCATCCTGTCAATACATGTGAATAGGCCCTCCATAACCTCTCCATTAGCATCCGTGAAGCCATCAGAGAAGTAGAATTTGGGGTTGAGAAAGTACCCCGCTGCATGAATGGGTTGGTGGAGTTGATTGTTCCACCTTCGATCAATGATCTCCCAAATAGGGGTAAATCTATTTGCATCCCCCATGTAATAGTGTTGGATGGCCTCTTTGGCCCTATCCATTGCTTCATAAAGATATCCCATCACATTTTTCTCACCATCCACCAAGCGCAAAACCCTCACCAATGGCTCAGTCACCTATAAAGTACAAAGTAGAACTAAATTTAAATTACACCTTACAAGGAAACAAAATACTTATAGAATTTTAAATTAAGAATAAAGGATTAAATCTGAAAATTCATTAGAGTTTAAGTTACCTTGACAATCTCTAATGCTCTAGTTGCAAATTGACCATCAAAGATTATTGCTACAATCTTTTCTCCATCAGCCTTCTTTGAGTAAGTTGAGTCTACCCATGGTTGACTCACAAACATCTGCTTCAAGGAAGTCAATAAACTAGTGATACTTTGCAACGTTAGAAAATTAGTTGCAAACCTTGTAGCACCCGATCGCACAAGCTCTTTCCCCTTGGTGTGATCTCTCATCAATTGAAGAACCCATGGGTGATTATATATATATTTTGTTATGTCTCTTGCTTGTTCTACAATTGGTTTCACCCAATCAATTTTTCCTATGTCCTCCAAAAGAAGGTCAAGGCAATGAGCTCCACAAGGGGTCCAAAAAAGTGTTGGATGCCTTGCTTGAAGCAATCTACCAGCTGCCACATATGCCGCCGCATTGTCAGTAACAACTTGGACAACATTTTCTATGCCCACCTCTAAAACAACCCGCTCCAACATCAAACTCAAATTTTCTGCATTCTTTATTATGTTGGAGGCATCAATTGACTTTAGAAAAACCAACGCACCATTTGAAGCCACTATAAAATTGATAAGAGTGCGGTTTCTTCCATCTGTCCAGCCATCTGAAAGAATTGAGCATCCATACTTTTGCCATTTCTTCTTTTCAGCTTCCACAATTCCATTTGCATCTACAATAGCATCTTCAAGTAACCTGCCACTTAAATCTCTTGGACTAGGGGCCTTGTACCCTTTCCCTGCAACTGTCAATGCTGTCACCAAACACTCCCAATATGGACTCCTTGCCACATTGAAGGGAAGGTTATTATAAAACCAAAAATTTGCACAAGCCTTGTCTGCTTCTTTGTGCACCTCCCTATTCCACCCAGTACCTTCCAATGAAGGTTGTGATCCTTGAACATTTCTAGGGACAAAAAACTGGAATTTATTTGAAGTGGATGAAGTGGATGGGGTACGTATACGTGGACCGCGACTAGAGCCCACAATGCCTTGCATATTCACCTCAGAATCTTCAGTCAAATTAGGAGCAATGGCTTCTTGTATGGCTGCTTTTGTCTTTGCCCTCTCCAATTTTTTTTCATCAAGTGCTGCAAGAAGAGCTGCCATCTCTCGTTTCACCTCTTCAGGGGCTTCTTTACATGCCTTTGCATCACGGCAAGGAATACTAGCAAGATGGTATTTGAGGCGATTGATGCCTCCACTAATCTTCTTCTTGCACCAAGTACAAATAACACTCCCTGGTACTGGCCCATAATAGCCATGTTTCCAAGCGGGATCACGGCTACCAGGGGGTCTCCTTTCAATGGCCTGGCTTGAGGCAGCTGTGTCTGAACCAGATGCAGAGGCAGATGCCATTGTGATTAAATATTAACCTGCAATATTAGAAGTTGAATAATAAATATATTAGAAGATGCAACAGATCCAATACAAAGTGAAAGGAACAATCAACTAATTGTTTAACTTTATAATTTCAGTCATTATCAAACAATAAAGTTGTAAACTATCAAAGTGAGACATTTCATTTAGTATGCTATCTGTTCTAATTTCAGTTTTTTTATTCTTATATTTTTATTTTTTGTTGGATGCACATTGATTTAATTTACTTGTATGCAAATTGGCATTGCAGTCCTAACTCCTAACTCCTAACCTTGTTGGTTGTTGCAAATTTGCAGGTGGGAGCAGCAGGTTATCTGTTATCATACTGTATTTAATAATTTATTGCAAATATTCCACTATAAAAGTACTTTGAGACTTTTGATCATAGTTTGCAGATGGGCGAGTAATCTCTTATTCTATGTAGATGAACAAAATTTGTGTGTATGTGTGTGGATTGTCATTGTGCAGCTACATCAACATATGGATATGAGTTTTTCAATTTTCACTTTAAACTTTTACAGTTTTACTCATATCCATATGCTGATGCAGCTGCACAATGACAATCCACACACATCAGAAAAACTGTAAACATGCTGGTGTTGTCTATATCAGATTTAATATTAAAATTTAAAACTTCATTCTTAATAATTTATTGCAGATATTCCACTATAAAAGTACTTTGAAGTTTGAGACTTTCGATCATAGTTTGCAAATGGGCGAGTAATCTCTTATTCTATGTAGATGAACAAAATTTGTGTGTATGTGTGTGGATTGTCATTGTGCAGCTACATCAGCATATGGATATGAGTTTTTCACTTTAAACTTTTACAGTTTTACTCATATCCATATGCTGATGCAGCTGCACAATGACAATCCAGATTCCACACACATCAGAAAAACTGTAAACATGCTGGTGTTGTCTATATCAGATTTAATATTTATTATTATTTTAATTTTTAAATGTAAAATTTCATATATTATTCTATTATTATAAATTAATAATACCATGGGAAAATTGTAAATAATAATATCATTTTTGACATCAAATTTATGATTTATTGTAATTTGTTATTTTAAAACTAAAATTTCATATATTATTTTATTATAAATTATAATAATATCATGGCAAATAATAATATAAAAAGATATTATTATTTGTCATGATATTATAATTTATAATAAAATAATATATGGAATTTTAATTTTAAAATAATAATAAATTATTAAATATGATGTACAAAAGTGAATATTTTATCATTATGAATATTAAAAATTAAGACTCCCATGATATTATTATAAATTTATAATAAAATAATATATGAAATTTTGAAATTTTAATTTTAGAATAATAATAAATATTAAATTGATGTAGAAAAATAAAAAAATTTAATATTTTTATTATTTTATACATAAACGTTTGGAAGCATATATATAAAATAATAAAAATATTAAATCATTTCCAGGCATATGTTCATTTAATATTATCATTTTTTCAAACATATACTATGAAGTATGAAGTATGAAGTTTTAAATTTTAATATTCAGGCATATGTTCATTTAATATTAGCATATGTTTGAAAAAATGATAATAGTAAATACCCACGACCTGGCACAGGCGCCGCACAGCCAATGCGAACAGGAACTAACCTGGAAATCGCGCAGACTCCAAGTCGCGCAGCCACCACTGCAAATCGTGGAAATAAATCACGCAGCCAACACTGCAAATCGTGGAAAATGAAAAGGGTAAATGTAAACTGCAAATCGTGGAAATAAATCACGCAGCCGACATTGCAAATCACGGAAAATGAAATGAACGCATCCAAAACGCGGAAAAAATGTGTAAAAAATCCCGCAAAAAGGTAAAAACGACTTGAAAAACGTGTCAAAAACGTGTTACGTTTTCTGTGCCGATTATTTTGCGAGCAAACAGAGATTAATCGGCGAGTACTCGGAAAAAAACAGTAAAAAAACTCAGCTAGGGTTTCCTGCGAGTAAAAGTCAAGATTACTCGCCCAGCCAAAAAACATGCGATTACTCGGCTGCTCGGCGATTAATCGCCGAGTATGTATACAGAGATATATAGTAAGCCAATAACTTAAGCATACATTTGATATATATAAATGTATATGCCTCTATGTACACGCATGTGTAGGTATATTGTAAGAGGCTAGGGCACGTAAACTCACGACTACAATATCATAAATTCGCAAACATCCTTGTACATAGAATTCACTTCTAGATTTAATGAAAACACACGCAAGAATGCCAGATTCAGATTGATCATAGACAAATTAACTCTCAAATTTGGAGCCAAATATATTAAAGACTAACACAGATCCAGTAGAGAACATAATTAATGTCCAGCTTACTAAGTAGACCAGAAAATGTCCAGGCTTATTGAATTCATACAGATCCGAATTACATGTACAGGAAATCCTAGGCGATTCCAAATTGAAACTTCACTCACAACTTGGGCCAAATTATGCAATGGCAATTAGCGCCACCCAAGGTGGCGTCACCATTGCGATAGACCCCTAAGTTTTGTTTGTGCGTGTACCTCCAAGTAGATTCGCCCTTGTTTGGTCCGTTCCACCAATGATTTAGTCTTCCCGTGAGTGAATGCGTGCTCAATGGTTGACTACCAGAGTTCGTTGGCTCTTGTGTGAGCGCTTGTGCATATTGTTGCAGACTCCACCATGTGACTGTATGCCACTTTGACCTCACAGGAAATGTTTGCTGCTAATCTGGGAGTAGACGCTTATTCCCTGATGGTCGCCGACCAGAGCCAAAGGCTCTGCTTGGACGGCGAGCTTATTCGCTCTCCCAATGACAATCGCTTCAGTCTGCAATTACACACAATCTAATGTGAACGCCTGAGTATGAGTAAATGATTATTTCACGAACTATCAGGTCTGAACTACGTCCCTACTTGGTGCTAGTCGCATGAGAGGTTTCGTCCTCACTGTTTATACTGACTAGAACTCAATCCAAATTCGTGATATCCAAAAACTAAAATGCATCGCCTATTAATCCTTCACAAAACAAGCCAACTCAAGGAAGTCGGCCTCAATTGCAAATTCTAAATTCAAATTAAAAAAAATGCATTTGGCGCCAACACCAAATGGGTCGATTAGCAACAAAATTAAATTTTTATTTATTTATTTAGTGTTAATAAACACTATTTTAAATCAGGTCGACTTGGCTCAATTTAAATTTGGGGCATTATAGTCCCCACCTCCAATTTGTTGCTTGTCCTCAAGTAACCTCAGGTTAGGATGCTAAAAAATCTCCACTCTTTCCCAGGTAGCATCTTCAACAAACAGATTCTTCCATTTCACCAAGTACTTCAGAATGACCTTGTTCCTAAACTACTTGTCTCTTACGTCCAACACCGTCTCAAGTTCAAGAATTAATTTCCCTTCGTCATCAAGGTGTGGCAACTCCATTGATGGTGTGATCTACTATCCCAACGCCTTCTTCAAGCATGATACGTGAAAAATATTATGGATTCTACTCCTTGGAGGCAACTTAAGCTCATATGCAACCTCTCCAATCTTCCTTGTGATCCTGAATGGCCCATAGAATCTTGGTTTCATCTTTTCCACTCTGTTCCCTTTGAGGGATGACTGTCTGTACAGCCGCAATCTCAAATACACCATATCGTTAACCTCAAAGACCCTCTCAACCCTTCGCTGATCAGCATATAACTTTTGTTGATTTTGAGCACGCTGCAAATTTTCCTTTAAGGAGTTCATGATGTCTACATTCTGCTGCACCATGTCTCTAGCACTCGGAACTCTATTGTCTACAAGAATCAGATTCATGAAAGAAGTAGCCTCATAACCATAAAGTTCTTTGAAAGGGGACATTCCAATGGACATGTGATGTGTGGTGTTGTAGCAAAACTCTCCTAGATGTAGCCATTTCACCCAAGCTGATTGTTGCCCTGTCACATTATTTATCAAGTACCCTTCAATCCATTTATTCACCATGTTTGTTTGTGCATCCGTTTGGGGGTGATAGCTAGTGCTAGGGGTTAACTCTGTGTGAGCCAAACGAAATAGCTCTTGCCAAAACAAGCTGATAAACCTGCTATCCCGGTCACTCAATGTTTCTTGGCAACCCATGGACTCTAAACCCGTATCTAAAGAATAGATTTGCAACTTGAGGAGCCTTAAATTCTGAAGTAATGGCATAGAAATGAGCATATTGAGTGAGCCTATCCACCACACCATAAATGCAATCTTTACCTTGCACCCTCGGGAGTCCGGTGATGAAATCCATTGATATGCTTCCCATTTTTGATTTGGGATAGGTAAGGGCTGCAACAAACGAGCTGGTAACACATTTTCTATTTTATTTTGTTGGCACACCAAACATTCTCACATGTTACAGAATATCATTTTTCAACCCCTTCCATGAGAAACGTTCCCTCACTTGCTTGTATGTCTTATAGAATCTGGGATGGCCAGCAAGAGGAGTGTCATGGCAAGCTCTCACAATCCTCTCCTTGATCTTGGAGTGAGGTACAAGATACACCCGATTCTTGTAGAGGATAAGATCTTTGACCACCTTGTACCTGTCATCAATTACTTTTCCTTCCAAAATATCATTAGCAAATGAATCTCTAGCATACTCAACTATAATGCCTACCCTCCAATGAGCAGATATATTGGTCATAGCACAAAGATATGGCTTTCTAGAGAGAGCATCTGCTACCACATTGTTCTTGCCCTTCACATATTCAATATCAAAATCATAGGCTTGAAGTTTGCTTACCCATTTTTGTTGTCTATCATTGAAATCACACTGATTGAGGAAGTACTTCAAACTGTTATGGTCCATCTTCACCACAAATTTCCCATAGACAAAGTACTATCTAAACTTTGCAAGGGCGTTCATGATAGCCAGCATCTCCTTATCATAGATGGAGAAAGCCTTCTTTGAATTTGTAATTTTCTTGCTCTCATATGCTATGGGATGCTTATTTTGCATCAATACCGCTCCAATACCTTCTCCTGAGGCATCACACTCAAGTGCAAAAGGAGATGAGAAATCTAGAATAGCCAAAACTGGACATGAGCTCATTACCTCCTTGAGTTTGTCAAATGCTTGCTGTGTTGTGGGACTCCACGAAAAAGCCCCTTAGTCAGATTAGTCAACGATTGCTGCAAGCTGGGAGAAACCCTTCACAAATCTTCTATAGTAGCTGCAAAGGCCCACAAATCCTCTCAGTTGTGTCAAGTGCTTGGGTCTAGCCCAATCCTAAATGGCCTTGATCTTCTCCTCATCAACACTAACCCCTTGAGTGCTAATCTTATGGCCCAAGTATAGAATCTAAATCATCCCAAACTCGCATTTAGACATCTTAGCGTAAAACGAGTTCTTCTCAAGAATGTCAAGCACTTCCTCTATATGCCTCAAATGATCTTCCCATGTCTTACTATAGATCAAGATGTCATCGAAAAAAACCAACACAAATTTCCTTAACTGAAGCATGAATACCTGATTCATACAAGATTGGAAATTTAGCGGGGGCATTGGTCAAACCAAACGGCATCACCAAAAACTCATAATGCCCATAATGACACCTGGAAGCTATCTTATGCACATCCTCATTCATGATTCTAATTTGATGATATCCTAAACGTAGATCAATCTTGGAAAAGTATACTACCCCATGTAGCTCATCTATCAATTCGTTGATCCTGGGAATAGGGTAGTGGTTCTTGATTGTCTTCTTGTTGAGAGCTCTATAATTGATGCACATCCTGAGTGTCCCATCCTTCTTTTTGACCAACACCACCGATGAGGCAAAAGGACTCGAGCTTGGACGAATGTGTCCCATATCCAATAACTCCTTAATGGCCTTCTCGATCTCTTCTTTGTACACCCTCAGATGACAATAAGGGGTAGTGATGTCTGGTTTGGCGCCTTCTTCAAGCTCTATCACATGCTGAAACCCCCTATCTGGCACCAACCCCAATGGAATCTTGCAAAACACCTTGCACTTTTTGTTCAGAATAGCCTGAATGTCAATGGGAAAGGTTCTTTTGTCTTTCAGTGGACTAGTGTCTGTAACCAAGCACTTTGTTGCCCATGCAACTTCATCTCTACGAAAAGATCATTCCATCCTTTTTGCTGAAACCACCATAGGACTATTTTGGGAGAGGCCCTTGAGAACAACCTCTTTACCATCATGTTTAAATTTTAGTTCCATGGTTTGGTAGTTGGTGGTGTACTCCCCCAAAGAATGAAGCCATTGAACTCCTAAAACTATATCTGTCACCGATGTCAACAACATAGAAATCATCCCTCATCTACTGCCCTCCTAAGATCAGCTCCATTTGTTGAATCCACCTAGTGCAAGGGAGGATGTTTCCTCCAACAAGTGCCACGTCAAACCCCTTGAAGTCTTCTGCTCCCAAGCGCAACTTGGCAATTGTCTTCATGTCAATGAAATTATGTGTAGTTCCATTATCTATGAGCACTGTCACTATTTGCCCTCAGAGAATTCCCCTAACACGAAGGGAATTGTATCGTGGTGTCCCTGAAAGCGCAACAAGAGTATCTTCCATGGGGCCACCTTCCACAATGACTTCTTGATCTTCCCCATTAGTGTCTTCCTCATTGCCCCCTCCTTCGATTTTTGCTTCATCATCGGAGACTACCTCAATGTAGTAAACTTGGCCTCTCCCTCGACATCTGTAATGCGCATTCCATTTTTCCTTGCAATGGTAGCACAAACCCTTCCGACAAAGTTCATTTCTTGACATGTCATTCGGACCTGGAGGTAAACTCTTAAGTGGAGGATCTTCCTTAGGGAAAGGCTTCTTGGGCTGCCCCGCGGGTGTGCTTCTGAACATAGGTTTAGTCTTCTTTGTAGAATCTTCAAGGCTTAAAGCCCTCCGAATAGCCTCCTCTAACATTGCTGGCTCAAAAGCTCTCAGTAAGCCTTGAACGGATTCAGATAAGCCTTCAATGAAAAAGAATGTGAGCCTTTTGTCTAAGACATCTGATACCATCACAGCAAGCCTCTGAAATTTTGAAACATAATCATTTGTGGTGCCCATCTGTTTTAATCTTGTTAACTCTTGAAAGAATGCCTCTGGATCTTTCCTATCAAATTTGTCCATCATCTTTTGTGTGAAATCAGCATATGTCTTCACAAGCCCGAATCCTTAGGTCACAATACCATGGTGCCATCATTCATGAGCCAAGCCCTCCAAGTGCAATATGGCGAATTCGATAGCTTCTCCTTCCATCATGGGGCTGAGAGAAAAGTATGTGTTCAATTTTTGGATCCATGAGTGTGCCATCATTTTTCTCGAGCCATCAAAGGTTAGAAGTGAAAGCTTGCAGACCTTGTTCTGCAAATCCTTGTTCATTCGTTGTGGACGTAGTCTTCCATCGCTTCCAAACTCCCTCTTAGCTGCGATGAATTGACCAAGTGAGATGGCAGCCTGAGCGTCAGCATCTAGCTTCATGTAGTCCTGAACAATGGTGTTGAAGCAGAGATGTTCTTCTTCCTCATGTGTTCCTTCAACACTAGGCAAAAATGTGGGCTGAGAAAATCTGTGAGATGACTCCCTTGAAGTCCTGTTGTGCTCTCCTCCTTCTGAGTGTTCACGATTCCCTTCTTTAGCCGTGTTGGACCCTGATTTGTTGTTACTTGTGGTCAGATTTTGCAAGACTGCTTGATTTGTTTGATCTTGTTTCTCCATGAAGGCCTTGAATTCCTTGATTTGGTCCTCCATCTTACCACTGCATCCAATTCCTTGACTAGCGTTCTGATTATTTGCTTCCAGCTTCTTTTTTTCTCTTTCAATAGCCATCAAATCCCTCTGACTCAATTGCATAAGGAATCATTCCCTAGGTTGGCAGGATCACTGCCCTAATACCAGTGTAAGAGGCTAGGGCACGTAAACTCGCTACTGCAATATCAGAAATTCGCAAACATCCTTGTACACAAAATTCACTTCCAGATTTAATGAAAACACAAGTAGGAATGCCAGATGCAGATTGATCACAGACAAATTAACTCTCAAATTTGGAGTCGAATATATTAAAGAATAACACAGATCCAGTAGAGAACAAAATTAATGTCTAGCTTATTGAGTAGACCAAAAAACGTGCAAGCTTATTGAATTCATACAGATATGAATTACATGTACAAGAAATCCTAGGCGATTCCAAATTGAAACTTCACTCACAACCTAGGCTGGATTACATAATGGTGATTAGCGTCGCCCAAGGTGGCGTCGCTATGGCGATAGACCCCTGTGTTTTGCTTGTGCTTGTACCTCCAAGTAGATTCGCCCTTGTCTGGTTTGTTCCACCAATGATTTGGTCTTCCCGTGAGTGAATGCGTGCTCAATGGTTGACTACCACAGTTCGTTGGCTCCTATGTGAGCGCTTGTGCATATTGTTGCAGACTCCACCGTGTGACTGTATGCCACTCCGACCTCATAGGAAATGTTCATTGCTAATCTGGGAGTAGATGCTTATTCCCTGATGGTCGTCGACCAGAGCCAAAGGCTCTACCTGGATGACAAGCTTATTCGCTCTCCCAATGACAATCACTTCAGTCTGCAATTACACACGATTTGATGTGAGCGCCTGAGTATGAGTAGAGAATGATTATTTCACGAACTTATTCCCTGATGGTCGTCAACCAAAGCCAAAGGCTCTACCTGGATGACAAGCTTATTCGCTCTCCCAATGACAATCACTTCAGTCTGCAATTACACACGATTTGATGTGAGCGCCTGAGTATGAGAAGAGAATGATTATTTCACGAACTTCCAGGTCTGAACTACGTCCCTACCTGGTGCCAGTCGCATGAGGGTTTCGTCCTCACCGTTTATACTGACCAGAAATCAATCCAAAATCGTGATATCCAAAAACTAAAATGCATCGCCTATTAATACTTCACAGAACAAGCCAACTCAAGGAAGTCGGCCTCAATTGCAAATTCTAAATTCAAATTAAAAAAATGCATTTGGCGCCAACACCAAATGGGTCGGCCAACAACAAAATTAAATTTTTATTTATTATTATTTTAGTGTTAATAAACACTATTTTAAATCAAGTCGGCTTGGCTCAATTTAAATTTGGGACATTACATATATCTATATCGATGCATCCGTATGAGCATGTCCATTCACCAACGTATGCAGTTATCGATATACGTATACATATGGATACACGTATATACCATACATATATATATGTCCACATCCAATTTGACATATATCCATTCATGATTACCATCATATTGATAAGTGTTTACGTGTGGTATGTCTATACATGTGCATATACATGTTGTTAGATCCCATTGACATGCATGTGCATATATATACACATACTTCCACGTACATCCCACTTGTCAATATAATCGTAATAGTACAAGAAAGATCTCAAAAGCTCAATATATAAACATCACCCAATGATGCATGCAGTAGTAAACAAGACTCACATGCAGACATAACAACTAAGGATGACTTACCAACTACCCACAAACTGACTCAACTTAATCATTCTAATATGGTGTGTATATGCTCATATAGTTTACTTTTATCGATTACCCAACCAAGATCTTCTCATGAGTGATACTTCCCCTCCGTCTGGAGGAATGAACACATACTTGCATCCACTAACACATGCACACGACAGTCAATTGTTCACAACATATGCAGTATATATAAGCATCTCCAAAGTTAGAATAATAATAATTCAATAACCATCCATTCACATATATGCAATATTTCACCATGAATAACATCAACTGAGATTACATCAAATGAGACAATCATCAAATGAGATAACATTCATATTGATAACAAGGTACAAGCATAATTTATTCATCTCTAGAATTCACATTACATTCATATTTACCCTATGCAATAATAGTAAATAGTAGCTACACAATTGTGGTGTAACATTTTTTTTGTCCTTTTTGTGTGGGAATGATTTGGAATGAAATTTTGATTTAGGGCTGCCCACTCCATGCTTCGTGCCTTCTTCATAGCTTCATGCAATGATGGAGGGTCAAATGCCTTAATCCACCCCCTTAATGGCTCCATAACTCCTTCACTAAACAAAACCACCAATCTCCTCTCTGTTATCCCTAAAACCATAATTAAAAGCCTCTAAAAATCTGCTATATATACATGCATTGAACCATATTGCTTCAGTTGTGCTAGCTCCCTAAAATGCAACTCAAGATCCTTCTTGTCAAATCTTTCAATGAGTTTATTAGTAAATTCATCATAAATAATGATATATCTATGACCCAAAGTGATAAGGCCATGGTACCACCACTCGTGTGCAACTCCATCCAAATGCAAAGTGGCAAATTTAATTGCCTCATATTTTGCCATAGGTCTAAGAGCTAGATAGTTATCCAATTTTTGCACCCATGCTCTAGTTGAACACTTATCACTCCCATCAAAATGAGCAAGTGTAACCTTGCCCAAAGTCTGTTATAGATCTCTTTGAACTACTAGTTCTCCATAATCAGCTCTTCCACCACCCCTCTTCTTCTAATCCATGAACTCATTGAAAGTTAAATTGTTTTTTAGTGCCTTTGGAAGGGTATCATACTCAGCATAAGCATTTCTTAGCTCATCCACCAATGGTAAGGGAGTGTCATGAGCAATCTGTGGTGCCTCTCTCTGAATGAACATGGGCTGGAAAGGCCTAGGAATAGTGTTTGACCCTGCTGTTATATGCTGCCCCTCATTTCCACCTTGCTGATTTGTGGAACTACCTTCCCCATTATTTTTTGGGATGCTCTGTGACTTGTTATGTGTGTTAATTGATGCTATAGTTTGTCCAATCATTGTGTCAATCTTCCTCTCCATCCTCAAATTTGGGCTAACCGAACCAGCTCTACACTTGTTTTTTTCAGCCATGTCTCCTAGAGTGTTTTCGCTGTCAATATGAGGATCCTGATGTATCCCAAGGATGCCTGCAATAGTCTCTCCTTCTGGAACCTACGGGGGCTGCCACTATCTTTTTTCTTAGTTCCCTATTGTAATATCTTTGTTTTCTCACTCATAGGAGATGTATAGCTAATTGTAGATTAACATAGGCTGGCAGGATTGTTGGGCTTTGATACCAATCTAATGGTCACCCTTGATTTTTTTTTGTGTTTTGTTTTCAAAAATAGATGGAAATGTAGAAGTGTCTGTTTTCAATCTCGTTCAGCATTATGATTGCATACATCGACAATATCATAGCATTGCAAGAGTATATCTTTGCATTACATCAAAGCATATAATTAACTCAATTACAATATCAAAGAGATTTAATTAACAAACAGTAATCAGATTAAAGAAATTTATATCAGACCTGTTCATACTTAGACTTAGAATATTTTTTGCACTTTTCGCCATTTGAAAATCCCCTTTGCTGAGAAGCATCTTTTTCAACATCTTTCATCATAGAATATTTTGCTTTGAGTTTCAGGCTTAGATTTTGACACTTGGTACTGGCCAACTACCATTGATGACCTCGAAGGTCCTAACTTTTCTCCTGAAAATTTGAAAACTACCCACCAGGCTTAAACTGACTTCACCACTGTGATCGTGATGCAAAATAAGCCAATCAAAATTAATTTCAGCCAATTCTGACAAGTTACTATTTTTAGAGTTTTTTGACCTAAAAACAGGGGTTCAAATACCCTAATTTTCAAATTTTACAAATTTTGCTAATATCTTCCTAACATCACACTGACCAAAAGCCCATACTTGATTTGCCCAAAAACTGAGTTTTGACATCATTTCTACAAGGTTTAGACCATTTTAAGCAAAATGCCTTAATGAAGCAAAAAAATTGGTTTGGGTACAACAATTATGTAATATGAAATCATTACTTGGGATTTTGTAATGTTTCTTTTGTAAATGCAATGGGAGTTTGAAATGGGATTATTTCAAATGTGCATCTTGTTATTGAAAGAGAAAAAAAATTATTGCTATAAAGTGCAAGCGTATTCTATTTGCATGTGGGTTAAAACATAGGTAAATTCATTGGGTTAAACATTGGGCTTGTTACAAATATCATCAAATGAAAAAGGATGAGGAAAGACAACAAAATAATTGAAAACTATAAGTGAAGCAATAAAAAGGTTACCTGTAGTGCAGAAACTTGTGAAGGAAAGCCATATATACATAAAATCATTTCCCATGGCCTCTTCATTTTAGTTTTTCGTGCCCCTGACTTTATTTCTCCATTATGTTGTCTTATTCGACGTCGAGGATTGACAGTGAATCTATCAACTCAACACATAGTAGACGGCCATGAAAATCTTAGATCATGAGATAGTAAGGAGATTAGAAAAAACACAATAATTTGCAAAAGTCAATGACTAAATGCTCAATAATCTATAAAAAACCTACAAGAGTGCATTATTCCAAAAGATTAACGTTAGAGCCATTTTTTGCATCTTGAAATCAAAATTACATGTGTTAAGCCAGTAACTAATTCACAAGTATTCACTGATTGTTTGAAATCCTTAACTGTGAAAACCCAGTTAGACTTTAATGAAAAAGTTCAAATCAAGGTGAGAATCCACACATAGACCTCTAGGAGTCCATGTGGACCTAAGAGGGATACCCATCCATTGAAAGTGACCTTCAGGATTGTGAAAACATTAAATCATAGTTAACAACAGATTCTACAAGCAAAGGCT
The DNA here is from genome assembly GCA_007115665.2 of Sequoiadendron giganteum. Taxonomy (NCBI): domain Eukaryota; kingdom Viridiplantae; phylum Streptophyta; class Pinopsida; order Cupressales; family Cupressaceae; genus Sequoiadendron; species Sequoiadendron giganteum. Next base: position 567,282,450 of record CM021106.1, on the reverse strand, counting down.
GTAAAAAACTTTCAACAAAATCAGTTAAACTATCTTCATGATTTAGCCATTAATGCCAATTAGTAATCACATGAAATAAGAGATTTTTGTTGTGATCAAAATTTGAGGAAGATTATTCTATTCAAAAATGAACTATAAGCACAAACAAGGTATACAAACAATAATACAATATATTATTATAGAATATTGGAGTGTCCATTACAAAGAGGTTCATCTCCTTATATAGAATTTGAAAGATGTAACCAACAATAAATAAATGTGACACTTGTCCAAGATTCTAATACTAATAATAGCTATCACTATTACACACCACTAAGTCACTACAATGATTTTATTACAAAAGGTAAGCATTATATTCTAACATATTCTTCTTTAAGGAGAACTAATTTCTGCTAAAGTATGTATGGACTGCAAGTGAAGTTTCTTGAATGAAATTTGCACTAGTTTCCTCCTGCGACATAAGATAACTGTCCTAGGGAGAATCAACCTATGTATGTCATCTGCTGCATTTTTAAAGAATTTCTGCATTATTGAAATTTGCTTGGTAACAAATTCTTTCCAGCAATTGCCATAATCTTTTGACTTCAGCAATTCCAATTTGGGTTCAATTTGATCTAGTTTCCTCCTGCAACGTAAGATAACTATCCTAGGGAGAATCAACCTATGTATGTTGTTGATGTTATAGCAGCAGGTGATATCCTTCACTCGAATTTAAATAATAAATGAAAGATAAATAAAAGCAAGTCGGACTTGCTATAAATATTAATTTATTTATCTTGGGGGCCGACTCAAATGAAAAGCCACATTGTTTTCTAAATGAGGCTGACGCATATGAAGAGACACCTCAGTTTGTATATATTCAAGGCAATGATCATTCATTTGATCATCAATTCATTCTTATTTCCATTCGTATTTTTCTCAAGAAGGAGTTCGAACCTAACAGCAGATCGCCATCTTATCAGCAGACATTTGCATCTTAGCAGCAGCAGATATTCGCCTATTATCAACAGCAGGTGTTTGCCTTTATCAGCAGCAAGAGAGTTCAGGCTGTCTTAACAGCAGTTCTATTATAAGGAGAAGTGTCTCCATTATTTGTTTCAGACTCAGCCTTGAGTAAGGCCTGATTGTAAGCAGAGTTCTGCACTTTTTTTATCTGATTTATAAAGAGAATATTGTTGCTGGGTTTTTCTCCCTCGAGTAGGAGGGTTTTCCCAGGGTAAAAGTGCTGTGTTTATTGTTCATGTGTTGCATTTTCTGATTGCTTATATTTCTGATCATAAAACTAACATATGTCATTTGCCGAATTTTAAAAGAATTTCTGCATTATTGAGAGTTGCTCACTAATAAATTCTTTCCAGCAATCGCCATAATCTTTTGACTTCAGCAATTACAATTTCGGGTTCAATTTACCTAGTGCCTTAAACTCTTGCCAAAATAATCTGATCTCAGGGTTATGAAGATAAGGTGTATATGACATACAGTGTAGAGATTGGGTGGAAGTGTCTCGGAGGTTTATGTTCTGTTATCTTGAAAGATGATGTTGTAGTGTCATGGTTGCAAGCCCATGGAAGGAATTGTAGTATGATCATTCTATTGATTCTATGCATGTGGCAATTACATATCATGCATGCATATCAAATCTATCATTATGGCATGGCATAAAATATCTTTGGATGGGTGGGTATTGTGGGGCATTATAAGCATTTCATGCAGTTATTAAAAATTCGAAATTACCTAATTGATGATTAACTCCCATTTTACCTATGTTTAATTTCTACTATGCATGATTTCAAGAGACTTTAGTTTGATAGGCTTCAATTTGTTTGTCTTTTTTAATTCAGTGAAATCATATGCATTCCATTCCCTTTTAGAAGCAAGTGAGCTAGTGGATTGGGCAAAAATTCAAACAATAGTCTCTGGAGCACACAGTCCATAGCTAGAATGATATGTCCTGTCAAAGTAGTCATACAATTTACAAATCATCTATTATCTTTTAGGTTTGTAGATGTAGCTTACTCCAAACAAAGTAGGACTCAAGTAATATGCAAGAACATGTAAAAATGCAATTCATACCAACTCTCATCCATTGTGTTCCAGATATATTTGTTACCCATCCAACCATAAATGAATAGTTTGGAATGTTTTCTGTTTTATCAAGCCATCAATTATTTCACCCATAATGAGTGTGTTGCGATCAACTTGGCTAGTAATAATAGTGGAAAACTCCAGTGCTTTCAAGGTCTTCTCTTAACATGAGCTCATAACAAAAAGGAGAGGACAAAAGAAGAGACAATAAATAAGCAGATGCACAAGAGAAACAGAACTTCTACTATGCTCTTCTATTAGTATGTAGATAGAGAATGAAAAAGATAAATATTATGGCAGATACCAAAGTAACAAATGCCAGTCATAGTTCACACACTTGGCTTTCTATATTCATATCATCCAAGATATTGAAAATAGTCAAAAGAACTCTAGGCAAGATTAGAAACACAGAGGTTCAACAAACCAAAATAAAGCTCTGTAAGCATTTCAAATAAGAGGTGATGTGTCCTTCAGAGTATACCCTTACAAACAATCTTTTTGGCTGTCAAGAAAGACTGTTAACCAAACCATACTAAGATCAAATTGTTCTCTAGCTGCAAACAACCACAAGGAGAAAATGCATCAAAGTTGAGTTTGAATGCATGTGATTTGATCAGTAGATATTTTAGATTACCATTGCCCATCACTTTGAGTAACCTATGTTTCAATTTGTCCCTAGATAAAGCTATTGAACTCAAATGCCTAAAATTCAAGTGCAAGCATCCAGCATACAGGGGGCATGAAAGGAGATACATGTAAAATGCATGATGCTTAAAGCAACACACATCATGCTTGAACCATTACAATTTTCATAGAACTGATTTTCATGTGAATCTAAAGGCAAAGATATCCAGTTGGGCTCAGACAATAAATGAAATTTTCAATGAGTTTTATGACCTAAATGAGGACCCACTTTTCTTGTAGACCGATTTGAAAACATTCCTATTAAGTGAGGTCATGATTAAAACAAATGTTGACTACTGCTAAATAAATTTGAAATCTAGGGCAAAGAATAATTCCCTCTGCCAAAGTATACATATTTTAACCCATATGATCAGTGATTGTAACAAGATCTTGCATTATCTGGATTCTGAAATTTTATGAAGCATTGTTTGCAGCTTTATAAAATTGCCCAAAGTTCCTTTTTCTTAAATGGAATAATCTCCTATGAAGGCATTCTACTCTCTATTTTAAATTGCCTCTGGTCAACTAGGCCTATTACTTCCAGTAAAATAAGGATATAAAGAGATCATACCCAATATAGGTGCAACCCTTATAACGAGGACTCAAGGAACAAAGTAAGTAGCAGGCAAAGAATGATTGTCGCTTGGACTTCTCGGATGCATATGTTTCAGCCATACTGATTTCCATATCTGTGCTATATAAAAAAGAGTAAAATTAGATTATAAAATATCCTTGCCTTGTGAAAATTATACATTGAGCAACTGCAAAAGATTCCCAATAGTCTTCTTGAGAATTTCTAATTACTACACGAGTTCAAAATTCAGTATGATATACGAACTTAGAAGTAAATAAATTAATAGTAACAAGAGAAACCTGGACCCTTAATACACATGATGTCAACAAAAACTAGCCATCATAACACTATGGTCATTGGTAGATGCTTGTACAATACGATCTGAAGATAATGTAAGGATGGAAAAAGCACCGTGCATCACATAAATAAAGGTAATATTTTGTGAGAAATGAAGGTTTGTTGGAAGCAGAAATGAGAAAAGAAGTTACATGAAAAATAAAAAATGCTTGCTAGTTTCCTGAATTCATTGTATACAATCTTTCTATTTTTCTCTAGAATATTAGCTTCAATGTGCATATAATCTTAAATAGAAGCTTTAGGTAAGCAAACCTTGTTTCAGATTCAAAACACTAGCTGTATGTAATTGTGTCCTTCGTAGTACTGTTGAAAATCATTTGCATAATCTTTTCCTCAAAAGTTTTTTTGGGAAATTTTCTAAAAGTTAAACCTTTATCAAAATTTTAGCAATGACTAAATGTTAGTATTAGGCACCAAGATTTTTATTCTCCTTTGGAAAAAGTCAAGTTTTAACCACATTGAAGCTTATGGAGAAATGTTAGGGTTTTATTCTGTTCGCTGGCATTGAAGACTTCTTCCATGGAGGCATGAGGAGAACCCATGTGAAACGTTGCAGATTTTCAGAGATTAATGGGCGCATCTCTTGCATTGAAAGAGTTTCCAGACATCCATTCTCTTCACCCACGTTGCTGGACCTGTCCATTTTTCTCTCATTTTCTGCCAGGTATTCCTTTGTCGTTGACAAGCATTTAACATTGTTGAGGTAATCAAGAGCTTCAGTGAAGTTTGGATCTGTAGAGTTTATTCATAATCATTAAGTCTAATGAAACCAAGAACCCTATGTGGTAGCAAAAAGTTGTGTAGTTCAAAAACCCATTGACATCATTAATGTTACAGTTTAATACTTCATTTTTAGACTGGCCCTGGAATATCTGTTGTTGCTGTTTTGAAGTAAAATGGTTAAAAGGATGGAATGTCGTTGCAGTGAATCCCATAATTTTTTGACAGTTTGAATGTTAGGTCTTTTATTCACTTATATGGATTGTGGAAGTATTATGACTTCAATGGTTTGAATTTTAGCTAAGCTTATACAAGGAGTATGGGTAGTTTGCATGAAATGATTTCCGTGGCATGTATGTGAATAGGGATCATGGCTAGAGTATTGATCCATTGCATAGTGATGACCCTATGCATGATCCTCTGCATCAAGCAAACAGCTGTTGAGAAGGTATAAACATTGAGAAGATACTGCAGTGGACAGTGAGTATGAGACAATAAGTGGAAATGCACAGGAATCTAAAGATGGCTGTGTTATCAAACAACAGGAAAGAGCAATGAAGAATGCAGATGCAGCTTGGGAGGTGAAACTGTTTGTTTCTTTTAAATCTTCACCTGATTTCACAGATAGTAGGCTAACTTGTGAGGGCATTTTAATGACAGTGTAGGAGGAATTTGATGCTATGGTTTTGAATCAAGTACAAATCTGATGTGAATAATGCACCAAGAAAAAAAGCCCCTTTCTGAAGAATGATAGAGCTTTAGGGGGCAGTTCACAGTCAATGAAGGTGCAGGTACAACACACATTACTGTAAAACTTGTACTTAAGAAGATGTTGGGCATATGAAAAGCTTATCATAATGAATGAGAACAATGAGCTGAAAGGATGACAAGTTTACTTGAAAGGCAGTCCAAAAAAAAGGTATTTACAGTCTTTTGCAAATGACAGTTTTGGGACAGTCTTAACATGTGTGAAATCTGCTAACACTTGTTAGTATCAGGTGACAGCCATGATCAATAAGCAAGGTCTACGAAAGATAGGAAACAACGAATAGGTCTTGTTAATCATAAGAGTGTCTCAAAACCATGAGTATGTGCAAAGATTGCTATGAGATTGATGAGTATGAAAGTCCTTGTTGACTGGTTTGGAGCATGAAAATATCTCTACCAGTATCCATTGTAGATGCTTAGTGTGTTAACAATCACAATGAATAAAAAGTAAAGGTTCATAGAAGTGATTGAAAGAAGCTACAATGAAAAGGTTTTCTTTTCATATTAATAATCGGTGATTAGAGTCAAAGTTTCAGATGACAGTGACAAAGGGTTAAGATTACAGCTCACAAGAGACAGTCATGAATACAACAGTAGTCAAGCTAAAAGAGATAGCTTATAGGTGGACAAGTGTATATATCGGATCAAGCGAAGGGATTGGAGGAGCAAAAACTACTCAGAGTACAACAACAATGAAAATATCATTTTGTAGAAATTTCCTTAAGTAAAAGATCTTTTTCCGTGCAACTAGATGCTAGTTTCAATGGACAAAAGCCAATCAACATGGTTTTGCACATAATATGACATGGTCTATTGTCTCATCTTCAAGTCCATAAGGCAATCCAGTAGTAATTTTAGAGTTGAAAGACAGTCTATAAAAACATGTCACAGTCGTGTGACTATTGTGTATGAGATAAGATCTCTGCAGAGATGACTTTAGATGCTAAGAAGAATACATTATGTCCTTCAATGGTGCTGCATGAAAATCTGTCCTGTTGGTGTTTATGAAGGTTTTACATTGAAAAGGTGTCATATAGGTTAATGAGAAACCCTATGCATGAGGTTGATGAGATCTTGATTGGCATAAAAGGCAAAGTGTTTCAAGGTGACAGAGTATATTGAAAGGGAGCAATGGCAATCACAAGCTTAGTATATTAGAAACAAAAGCAGAGTCCATAAAGGGACAGCGAGGTCTTTTCAAACATTAGCGCAAAGGACAAGAAAAAGGCAGTTACAAAATAGAACACTGTCATACATGACAGTCATGACAAGGCAAGGCTTTTTGTTTTGACAGTGCCAATAATATGACAGAGATATGAAGTTGTTAAAGTCACAATAAATGGGCAGAGATGCCATGTGTGATAGTCCTCACAGTTGACAGTGTCAATAAGTATAGTAAAGAATGGAGAAATTTACAAATGACTGTCACCACATTATGTGACTAGTTTGCAAGGGATCATGAAAGTACTAAAGAGTAGAACCTTCATGAGTAAGACAGGATGACAGACCTGTAGCAGATATTGCTTACTAAGAAGCCTTGGATATGACAGTTAGCTGTGGTATTGAAAGGGCAGAATAAAGCCAGGTTTGAGATAGAGGTATGGGCAATAACATACACACCAAGAGTTCATGAAGATGGCAAGGGTCCTGCACTTCATCAGGCTCTACTCATACAATGCAAGATATCAAGATTGACAAAAGATGCAGGGTACACTAACCAATCACAGTACATGATGATTTTAGTTGCAGACCGTGATCTACTGTCATTCGGCCTACACTCCAAATTAATGTTCCATTAATCCCACCATGTCCTACCTTATGATGCATACCTTATGCTCACTACCATCTATTCTTGGCAACATATTTTGATGAGGTTCTTCATGGTCTCATGCCACATTTTTCACCTTTTTATATGACTGTGCGTAGGCCTATAGACTGTCATTATGATTCTTGTCACAAAGAAAGCCATCATGAGAGATACATTGCCAGAAGGGAAAGGAGAAAACCAGACCTTTCTCCCATTCTATGAGAACAAGATCTACAGAGCAGTCATCAAAGAAGCAAAGACAATTGAAGATGGAAGATACGGAATATTGGACAGACATAGGGACTGTTGAAAAGGAAACAAAGAGGGCTTTCTCAGAGAATAGGTTGCATGAGGAGTACAAGAAGGTCACTGTCAAGAGACAAAGGTGTAGATAAACAACCACATATTAAAGGCAGATTTGTGAAGACACGTGACAGACCCCATACACAAAGAATAGTAATCAAGGCAGGATAAGGCATGATAAAGAGACAAAAATGAGCTTGATGCTCATTATGAAGATAGTTCCCATTGGGGATGCAAACCATGTCAACCTTGGAAGAAATGTATCTACTGTTCTTTTTAGGAAGGATTATATTCCATGCACAATGATATATGTGCCTATACTAGCAAGGTACACCAGAAAGGGAATAAGAGTATGCTTAAGTGTAGGTAAGAGGGTGGGTTAGTCTTCTCTAGGCTAAAGCACTGTTATAACAGGGATGCAAGAAGAGGTCAGTTTACATGCACAGTTGACAGAGGAATAACCATCAAGGAAGACATGGGCAGTGCTTAGGAAGATGAACAAGATAGGGATTTTCAGAGACAGTCACAGCACTGAAGACTCTCATAACAGTGCTTCAAGGAACTCATGGCAGTCTAGGGGCAGCATTTCAAGTAAGGTACAAATGACAGTTGTAAGGTACATAGAGGGCAGAGTTTTAGAGTTAAGATAATGACAGCCACCAAAAAACAAAGAAGACAGTCCATTTTTTCAAGAAAATAGAATGGAGCTATTATCACAGGTGCAGTGATACTCTATTGATCATAAGTGGCAGTCCCTGTGAAGAAAATAAGCAGAGGGTTTGTGTGAAAATAACGACAGACCCCAAAGATAGCAATAGAAGCCAATATGAGGATGACTTTGGGCTGGGAGATTTGATAAAAGCAATGAAGACAAATGAAACACATGGATTTCTTACTCCTTAAAAGACCTTCTACGCCCCTAGAATGGTTTTGACCATTTCAAGACTTTCTTGCACATGTCTAAAGGCTTAAAGAAGGGAAGTTTCAACAGTTGGGAAAGTATGAGCATTCCAAGGACAGTTTGCAAGCATCTAGGAGGGGATTATGGAGCAGTCAAGGCAGTTTGGTGGTAGTTGGAGCATTAATGAGCATTTTGAGCTTCCTAGGGATAGTGTGCAAACATCTAGGAGTAGTTCAAACTCCTTCCAAGAATCTAGGAGCCTCGTCACCAACTGGAGCACATTTCAAGGAGTTGAAGAGACTAAGCCAAACAAGGAAACTTCTTGGGCGTGCAAGTAGGTTAGCCTATTTTCAAGCCTTGTAACTTAGTCAAAATCAGTCCATAAATGCTCTCCTATGCTTGGGATGAGATATAGGACCCATAGGCTAGCTTTTTCAGTTAGTTCTTTCTTGTTTTGGAACTCTAGAAGCAAAAAAGCAGAGCATTGCAACTCAGAAAATCAGTTCTTGCTCATTTTGGGCTATGTATTGTAACCTATGAAGGTTCTTTTTCAGCAAAGAATAAGCATTGTAACTCATTTTCAGGCCTGCATGTTGTTTATAAGCATTTTTTATCAATAAAGACAAGCTGTTTTTTACCTTCTCAAAGTTGTTTCATTGTGAAAACTTCTACAAAATGGTTGATGTGATCTTGTGGTGATGCCTTTTCCCCTTGATTTTTGTCCTATTTTCATTTCCTTTATGCAGAAAATATGTACTTTTGCAGGTCATTACTTGTGTTTAACCAGCTAAGGGTAAAGTTTAAGTTGTGAGAGCATTTCCAGCTCCTAAATGTTGTCCTAGATATCAAACCTGGTCATGAAATACTCATGCAGGAGACACATGAAATTTTGGGTTTTGTATGTTGAATTTTAAGTTGTTGATCATATTGTGTTCATTTAAACAAGTGCAAGTCAAAATTCATTTGGTGCATCACATTATTAAATCTTAGGTTTCATTTTCAAGTCACTTCCTATCTCTTTTCTTTGCAAACAACAATAGCATAGGTTAGCCTATTTTCAAGCCTTGTAACTTAGTCAAAATTGGTCCATATATGCTCTCCTATGCTTGGGATGAGATATAGGACCCATAGGCTAGCTTTTTTAGTTCGTTCTTTCTTGTTTTGGAACTCTAGAAGCAAAAAAGCAGAGCATTGCAACTCAGAAAATCAGTTCTTGCTCATTTTGGGCTATGTATTGTAACCTATGAAGGTTCTTTTTCAGCAAAGAATAAGCATTGTAACTCATTTTCAGGCCTGCATGTTGTTTATAAGCATTTTTTATCAATAAAGAGAAGCTGTTTTTTACCTTCTCAAAGTTGTTTCATTGTGAAAAATTCTATGTAATGTCCCCTTCCTAGACAGTGCAGCTGGTTCAGAGGTTAGCCTATCATTCTGATCCTCGTAGGCTGACAGACATGTATAGAGGATCACTTGAGGCAGTCTCCTATGTTCGGGAATCTTACTCCATCAATTGATTTAGGTTTGGACCTTTGCAGACTCTCACAAAGTGTTTTTCAGATACTTACTATTTTTAGTAAGTCAGGCAAACAGGGGTTACTATTTCTGGCAGGGCACCTTTTTCAGTTGATCTTCTCAGTTTCAACCCAATTGGATGATTTGATGAGCGTACAGTGATTATCGGAGGATTTGATAATTATTTAAAAGATTATTAATTAACTTTATATCATAAAGTTACTTTAATGAAATATTAAAATGTTTATTAAAGGGCGAATTATAAAGTATTTAATACTTTATAATAAAGGTGAAATGTTATAATTAAATAAGTATTCATTACTTATTTAAGTGGACGCTTTTTATTAAATTAAATGCCTAAGTCTAAAAGAGGCAAATTTATATCATTTAAATGAATTTAAATGATTTATGAGAAAGGTCGAACTTTTGAGAAGAGGTATTTATTTCCTCAAAGAGAAATCGAAATCATTCATGACTATTATTATTTATCTTATTTTCTCTCTGAGAACATTGGGGTTTGAGAAACAAGGGTTTCTACAGACATTGATTTTGGAGAACGTTCCCTCTTCAGAATCTGGCATACTAAGGCTGTGAAAAAACAGTTGAAGCTTGTCTATCAGCGTGGTTTTATCCAGAAGTCATACAGAGCTTACAGTGAAGTTTACAATTCAGTTTTGGTTCTATTATTCACCAGGGAGAATCGATTTTCAGAGATTATCTATTGTCTGGCAAGTGGTGCACTTCCCAAGAAAGTACGGTTGTATTTATTGCTGCTAACAGGCCGTACTTGCTGCTGCAAGGGCGTTTCTTCTCCTAGCATCTCAAACGCCTATCATTTCAGCCTTCCATCTTCATCATCTTGGGCGCACAGGCAAGGAGAGTCCATTTCTGCATTTATTCGTGAGGAGAGGTCAATATCTAGCTGGGCCGTACTTTGTCTTCATTCTTCCAGGCGGCTACAGTAATAATCAGGTTCTTTTTAAATAATATCATCTGTTACTTCTCCTGTCTCCAAAATAACATTGTAGTTGCTCAATAATGATAATAAAATTATCTGCCATTGTTCTAGGAGTCATTTCATGCTTTGTTATTTATTTATGAATTTATCTCTATTTATTTCTCAAAATCGCAAATCCTTATTTGCTGCAAAAAACCACAAAAACATCAAAAATTCAGAAAAACCAAAACAAAACACAGTAGTTTCTGTCAGTGATTGGGTTGAGAGACACCTGGTCTCTTACATTCTACAAAATGGTTGATGTGATCTTGTGGTGATGCCTTTTTCCCTTGATTTTTGTCCTATTTTCATTTCTTTTATGCAGAAAATATGTACTTTTGCAGGTCATTACTTGTGTTTAACCAGCTAAGGGTAAAGTTTAAGTTGTGAGAGCATTTCCAGCTCCTAAATGTTGTCCTAGATATCAAACCTGGTCATGAAATACTCATGCAGGAGACATAAGAAATTTTGGGTTTTGTATGTTGAAGTTTAAGTTGTTGATCATATTGTGTTCATTTAAACAAGTGCAGGTCAAAATTCATTTGGTGCATCACATTATTAAATCTTAGGTTTCATTTTCAAGTCACTTCCTATCTCTTTTCTTTGCAAACAACAATAGCATAGGTTAGATTAGGTGAAGTCCCAAGGAAACCAGCCCTCTTTGGAGGTTGATCTCCATCATTTGAGCCCACACTCAAGTAGATCATCCCATGTTTCACAAGGTGGCTGAGTGATTTTATCAGCTCAGCAAGGGTGCACACTTATCTTTCACTCAAAATCACAATAAAGGACAAAACAAAATAAAATACAATAGAAAACAGTCTGCATTTTCAGAACCACTAACTACAAACAAGTAAAGAGGTTGGGCGTCTAGAATAGGTATTAACAAAATAATACACTAAGAGATCATTTTGACTTGCAAGAAAGATTGTTAAAGGTTAAGGGTGTGCTACAAAGTGAGGAACTACAAATTTGGACTTAAAATATACTTTTGTACTCGTATCTTTATAAATTCTAATCTAGACTTATAGAGGGTTTGATCTCAAAACAAACTATCTTTGAAGAAATTCTCAAGGCTTTGGCATGTGGTTGTCTCACATTTATGTTAAGCGACTCAACACACACATAATTTGAAGAGATGACTTTAAGACATTCCAGTTAAAGAGCTGCAATGGCTTGACTTGGAGAACCACGCAATTCTTCAGAAGAAAAGAATGTATGATTTGAGAAAGTACGAAACATTTTGAAGACAGGTTATGGTACTACTTTGGAGATAGGTATGTATCTTAGAGGCATACAATGAATGTACCTTTTTGGAGAAAAAAATTCTAGTTGGGAAGGGAGGAATCATATGCTAGCATCTCCCGATGCCTCAATAGACATCGCTTGCTATAAGATATTAAAAACAAAAATAAATTTAACCTTAAAAGTTAATATAAATTCAGCCAAGCCATGTCTCACTTAGTGAAACAAAAAAATGTGCCCGAATTTTGGACAGTATGCAAAAGATGGCACCAATATTTTGAAGAAAAAAGACAAAAATGATTGATAAATAAAAATTGTATATTTTGCCAATAGAAACAATAAAAGGTATCCAAAGTCATATACGACAATGTGTTGCAATCATTGCAGACAATAAGAACACATGTACTTGAGGCATTTCATCGAATTGTTCATATGATTTCAGCACGCATCCACATTTCATACATGTTTATTAGAAGAAAAATATGTTTCTTAATTCTTCAATGGAAATGCCTACATCTCATTGAGACATTATGACAAGTATTTTATGAGCTATCTATGTGTGTGTTTATTGTGACAAACAAGACAAATTTTATCATGCTTTGATGGTTATCCATAGCATACACAGCTTATGTTTCATGAGACATTTTGACAAACAATTTCCACCCTATATATATGATCTGTAAGAATTCATTAGACAAAAGAGTTCGATATCATCGTTTGCCAAATTTATGTATTGCAACTGTTAGATTTAGGATCAGAAATGAAAGCAAACAGAAAATGCAACACATAAGACAATGAACACAAGAAGATACCCTGGGAAAACCCTCCTACTCGAGGGAGAAAAAACCCAACAAATATATCTCTTATATATTGAAGGAATAAGAGCAGAAATCTGCTTACAACTCAGGCCCAACACAATGCCGAATTTGATACAATGAATAATAGCACCTCTCCTAGATGCAAAGATACAAATGAATATGTTTCTCCTTGAAATCAGTCTGCTGCTACAAAATGATGATCTGCTGCTACAAGATGATGATCTGCTGCTCAAGTATGAACTTCTTCTAGGAATGCGAATTATTATGAATGAACTTGATGATCAAATGAATGATCATCACCTTGTATTTATACAAAACTAGGTGACTCTTCATTTGGGTTGGCCTCTTTTAAGAAACAAGGTGACTCTTCATAAAATTATTATATATAGCAAGTCGACTTGCCTTGGTATTATTTATCCGTCATTTTTAAATTTGAGAGAAAAATATCTCCCACTACTATAACATCGACATTTCATACATGTTTATTAGAAGAAAAATATGTTTCTTAATTCTTCAATGGAAATGCCTACATCTCATTGAGACATTATGACAAGTATTTTATGAGCTATCTATGTGTGTGTTTATTGTGACAAACAAGACAAATTTTATCATGCTTTGATGGTTATCCATAGCATACACAACTTATGTCTTATGAGACATTTTGACAAACAATTTCCAAGCTATATATATGATCTGTAAGAATTCATTAGACAAAAGAGTTCGATATCATCGTTTGCCAAATTTATGTATTGCAACCGTTACAGTCAATTAGACCACATTGTTCTGAAATTTTGTCCAAACAAATCATGTGAATTTGTACTTGTTTCCACATCAAGCATGCATGTGTAAATGATATGTTTACATTGGGATGAAATAATTTGCAAACTTGTGCAATGCACCTTTAAAAATCATTGTCCACATAGCTTTTACAAAGGAAAGCAAGATCTGCAATTTCTGACAGTTTAAAATATATAATGAAATTAAATGCAGACTGATTTCTAACCCTTGAAATAAAAAATAAAAAATCCAGAAACTTCTATTCATCTTTACTAGGGCAACAATGAAATGTTAAAAATCGTAGTCCAAAAGCATATTTACTAGCACTTGCATCAGAAGGAGGTGCAATGGTTGCGCCGATTGCAATTTATATATTAATACCCTATAGATTTGAATGTGTATTGTGTCAATAGAGAAGCCAAGAATTTTATAAAATATCTTTAAAAAATGTTCATTGACTTGCTAATTTGAAATATACATTCACTTGCTATTTTGAAATAAAGTCTCTAAATTAAAATTTATATTTAAATTATACTGTTTGCTTTAACTATGCTTCTTATTGAATCTTTTTGCAGACTTAATGGTGTGTGCATTTCTGTAATGTCCCCTTTTGGGATTGCCCTAAATCTTGCCCTAGAATCAAAAATTTATTAGGGTTATAAACTAACCAATTATATGCTTGAAGCAATATAGAACTTGGTTTAGGTCTTGCAATCATGTTAGACAATATTGGAAATATAATTCATATGATCAAAACATATATAATAAATGTCTTATCTATTTAAACCATGTAAAAATGCATAACGATTTCAAAACTATATAAATTACACAATATCCATAATGCATAGTGGAAATTTAATCATAATAGGACTTGGATGAGAAACATGATAAGGTGCTTGAAGCTATCCATGCTAACCCCAAGAGCGGATATACCATCCCTCTTGGCCCCAAGTGGCAAACATGTGGGCATCCAACATGGGGTGGCATACTTAGTGGATAAACTTGTATTTGGCTTCCCTATCCACGCTACCTTATCCATCCTTCTTATGATTGAGACTCCTTGAATCCACCCCAACAACCAACCCATGTAAAGATTGGGAGCAACGGAGGGGAGGGGGAAGCTACAAAAGGAGGCCTGTAGATTCCCCTTTCTAAGCCCAAGGGCGGACACTCACCCCTTTGGCCCCAAGTGGCAGACACACGAGCATCCAACATAGAGTGGCGTACTTAGAAAGAAATCTAGTATCTGCTCACCCTACTGATACTTCCCCCACTCCTCCTCATGGTTACTTGATGAGAATTACAAACACTAAATATATCCAAATTCATAGAGATTATACATTAATAAACATATCATCATTCACAATAATCATAATAGTGCATACCACAATACTTGCTAAAATATAAGGCTGCTATACTCTAAGATGCAAATATATTAACAAATGCTGACTTCTGCCCTTGTCTGCTAAGTGCAGATAATCATGATTGATCTGCTCCAATTGCCTTCCTGTTCCCTTTGTTTTTAATATTCAGAAGATATTGCTTTGATGACTACAGATATATTTCTGAATATGATTCAATCTGTTTTTCCCCAATCATATTCCCTTATTATACTTTAAGGGCTGCTGCCTTTCTGAATGCAGATCACTATTTATTTTTTAGAATGGTCTTCCTTCTTGACTTCCCTTCTATCTCCTCTTTATGTTCCCTTTATACCTTGTAAAATCCCCAAGAGGGGCGAGAGATGACTTTATGAAGAGGGGTGTCCCTTTGCTAATATCCTCTTTAGACATAAGCAATGCCTTTTTGCATTCACTAATCTTTAATCATCGCTGCCTTTCCTAAATAATATGAATTGCTGCCTTAAGGGTTCTGCCTTCATATATACTTTCTTTTGATTGCTAACTTTTCATAAATTCAATCACTCCATTATAAATAATAATTATTGCTGTTTTCTGCTCATTGTATAATTAATCGCTGCCCTTGTAATCTTTTTAATCACTGTACTTCATTTCCTTCAATATATACATTATTTTATTTATATTAATGTATTATATGTTTCTTATTTTATTACTATATTTATAAATTGAATGTATTTTATTCTTATATTAGTTTTATATATATTTTAATCTTTATAGTATTATATTATAATGATTATAACTATAATACAATTTCAATTGTGAATTGTTAATATTTATATTTATATTTTTAATATTTATATTGTTATTTATTGCATTTCAACTCTTGGTTTCTTTTATACTTTAGTGTTGCAATTGATCATGGCGGAGCCATGACAATTTCCTTCCATTGTTTTATATTTACTAATATCTTTTGTTGTAAAATTATGTACTGTGTTCAAAGTAAAGGAAAAAGGATGGACTAAGGATGGTCAAACTCATCTCATAGTAAGGTTGTTAGTCTTCTTGTACAAGTATAAAGTTTACTTGTATCTCTTATTTGAGATCATGTCGTAAATTAGTCAAGTGCAGACTGATGAAAAAAGAGAGAGAGATGTAATGTCCCTTACCCAGCCTTGCCCTAGAATTTGCTTGTTTATTAGGTTTAGGGTTTCCTTTTTCCAAATGAATGACCTTCTAATGCAATAACCCTAGATTGGAATCTGCATTCACCATATTAACAACATATCTATTAGCATTAATATCTAAATATCCAAAATATATTCACAATCATAAAGCAATAATGAAGACATAAGAGGAGTGCCATAGGTGGATCCGCCTTGAAGCCCTCATGCCAAGCTCAAGAGGTTGTTCACCACAATCCTCCTTTCTAGCGGCTTAGTACCTGCATACTCCACTCATGGCAACACCTCAGAAGACACTTGTCCTATTAGGAGAAGGGAACCATAAAGTTCAAAGTGGCCTAGGGCCTACCACCCCTCCATGGCCGCAACAGAATCTTAGGTGGGACCCCCACCCCTCCATGGCCCAACCCTTGCCTTGGGATTAGCGGAACCTTAAGTGGACTCGCCACCCCTCCATGGCACATCCCTGCCTTGGGCCCTTGGGGCGGAATCTTAAGTGGGGTTTTAGGCACCACTTCACTCGTGTTTCACCCTTCCCAATAGGATTACAGGCACAAAGAAGAAAATCTTTACACAGTCTCATATATATGCATTCATTATTGATTCATCTATATTCATCCCTTATGCTTTGAGAGTATTTAACATGAGCATATAACCAATTGACCTAGACCATGGAAATGTATCAATATGCAGAAGTAAATGTAGCAATATTAATATATCCATGTCAATCTTTATCACATTCTATGATATCCATGATGTCTGAGGTCAATGATAATGTATTCTATAAAAGATCCAGCATCAATCTACTCTAAATGCAGTCATAGTTATTACTGAATTCCTTTAACAACAGTGCTTATTCCATAATGTCAAAGGAAAACATTGCACCAATGATCAGACTAGTAATGTCTTATTAGGTATGTATCAAAGTAGGCATTTGCATCAATAATTGGGCTAGTAACAATCTATATCTACTTATGCATAGTCCAACTATAATTCTTCTTACTGATATATAAGGAACACCTAGAGAATATATTTGCTAAGGAAGATGATGCAGAAATCAGGATTTGCCCTTTCAAAAATGCAATAACTTTAATGAGGATATTATGATGGACAATATGTGGGGTTTGCACCATCCTGGTTCAGTCATATGCAATGGAGGTATTCAAAGATTATATGCAGCAAAGAGTCCCATAAATCGGTTCATGGAGGAAGTCTGTTGCAGGCCCTTGAAGTTAATGCATTGAATGCTAATTGTTATCATATTTGAAATGCTAAATATTATTGCTAGTGATGACATCATAGTATGATTTTCTAGTGCTGAACTTGGATTTCTAGACATTAGTACTAAGTGAATTACTTCACCTAATTTGCTGAGTTTCCCCCACATTCTTTGATTCCTTATCCGCCTTTAATCAATTCCTACACCTCTGACAATTCCACTTGTTATATTGTTGATTTCATTCTCCATGTGTTAGAGGGAATAATTCCCCAAAGCAATGCTTTAGCCTTAATTTAATGTTGTGGCTCCATAATGGTGTGATAACTCAGGTGTCAATGGGTCCCTTGTCTCTTGAATACACATACTCAATGAAAGACTCATTCGCTATAGTTTTGCTAACTACCTCTATCTTCTTCAATTTCTTATGCTGATAAGTGGGATGGGTTGGTATAGTACAATATATATATGTTACACAGAAAAGTGTTCCCCCTTCCCTTTCCGGTGTATTTTTTGATTGCCTTGTTATATGTTCAAGCCTCATTCTCAATAGACACACCTCTTTGGACTGGCAAGACCATCTGAATGGTCATGACGTTCATTTTAGACTTAATCCTTGTTTGTTAAGAATAATTAAATATCTATCCTAAACACTACCTCCTTAATTTGCTATTTAGTTAATCATGATTCCTTATAGATTGCCGACCTTCCTTGCATATGTCCATTGCCTATATTATTGTCGACTTTTAAGCTTTATCGGGTTACTTGCTTTTGTATTCCGTTTATTTCAAGGAACTGTTTTTCCATATTAGTAGACCTAAGAGCATTCATCCTATAATTGTAATCAAATCTTATCAAATTTGGATCCTAAAAGACCTATGGAAATTCTAAGTCTGAAATTCTGTGCAAGAATTCTAAGTCAGATTTTACTTCTTGTATTTCGAATGTGCTAATTGCAAAACATTTATTAATTTTGATGTTTGCAAATAATGGAATGAAGTTCCATTTATATGAGAGAGATGCGCCTCAAGAAGAGACGCGTCTCATGAGAGGACGTGTCCCTTGAGCGCGCGGGCTCTCTTAACAACCGAATCCATTCGGTGTTACTCATAAACCAAGGTGTGTGTGTTAAACAAACAGCAATCGTATAATATGAGTTCCGATTTTATCATTTGCAAATTTCGATCACCAACATATGAAATTTGAATAACTTATTTGAAGGTTTTATATTTAAGAGCAGGTCGATTAAATATAAATGATGATGATGCATAAATGCAATCATCATTTATATCTGACCAATGCTATCTTAAATCAACACTCCCTCTTAGCTAGGGAAGATATTTCAAAACAAATAAGTGGAGATATCACCTTCACACGTGATATCGAAGATATGATATGTTTTCTCAATATTGTCAAGTCACATGACATTCTTCATAACACATCTTCATTATGGTATGTGCACTGACATCAAGTCACATGATGTCTACCATAATAATTCATGGCATATCCACGGATATATAATTATCCACCATGATCATCTCTTAAGGATCACAATGATCTTCAAATAACATCAAGTCCCATGATATCCATCAAAGTGTCCAAGACTATCACGACATGTCCACAGATATCAAGTCACATGATATCTATCATGATAGTTCAACTCATCATTGTAGAGTTGTCACATACAAGTGTTCATTATTAGAAAGATCGTCACCTTTCAATAATGTACACAGGGGGAGCGGGCCCATAAGGTCATGGAGTTACATACATGACAAAAGAGTTTACACATTAAACATCTTTAAATATATTAGTACAACTTCTAAACAATTTGAATTTCAAACATAATATCAAATTACATTTCAACCATACCAAGTTTCTTCCTGAAGTGTTCAACCTTGACTCTGGAGAGAGATTTGGTGAGAATGTCTGTTGTTTGATCATTTGTACTAATATACTCCAATTGGATTACATTCCTTTCTACCATGTCTCTTACATAATGGTAGGGGATCTCAATATGCTTAGATCTATCATGGAATACTGGATTTACAGAGAGCTTAATGCAACTCTGATTATCACAATGAATGATAGTGGGATTCAAGGGTTCACCAAAGAGTCCCACAAGCAATTTTCGGAGCCAAACTGCTTCTCTTGCCCCCATAGAGGCTGCAATGTATTCAACTTCTGTCGAGCTTTGTGCTACTGAAGACTGTTTTCTACAGATCCAAGAGATCATAGCCGATCCTAAATTGAAGCAACATCCTGATGTGCTTTTCCGATCGGTTACACTTCCAACCCAATCTGAATCAGAGTATCCATGTAGATCTAGTTGGTCATTTCTGTAAAGAAGACCATATCCAATAGTGCCTTGAAGATATCTCAATATATGTTTCACAGCCATAAGGTGAATTTCCTTTGGCTCACACATGAACTGCCTTAGAGCATTCACTGCATAGCAAATATCAGGTCTGGTGTTAACCAAGTACATCAATGGATCCAATCATTTGTCTATATAGGGTGGAATCTGCACATTTGGATTCTGCTATTGCTTCTTTTAGTTTGTGAAGGTTGGTTTCCATAGGTGTAGACATGGGTCTACAATCCAACATTCCAAATCTCTTCAGAATATCAATAGTATACTTTCCTTGATTTAGTATGATGCTATATGATTTCTGCCAGACTTCCAAACCTAGGAAGTAGTGTAAAATGCCCAAGTCTGTCATGTCAAATTCTGAAGTTAGATCCTTCTTTCCTTGAGCAATGAGGTGATCTTCTCCTGTTATCAGCAGGTCATCAACATATAAAATAATTATTAACATCTCACCTTTAATTACCTTAAAGTAAAGATTTGGGTCTGCATCATTCTTGGAAAATCCGAGTCCCAAGAGGTAGCTGTCAATTCTTTCATACCAGGCCCTGGGAGCCTGTTTAAGTCCATACAGTGCTTTCTTTAGTCTGCATACATGTGAGTCAGGTTTATGTATCACAAAACCTTCAGGCTGTTCTAGATAGACTTCCTCTTTAATCATCCCATTTAGGAAGGCAGTTTTCACATCCATCTAATGAATCTTCCAGCCTTTAGCTATTGCAATGGCTATCACTGCTCTCACAGACGTGTAACGGGCAACAGGTGCAAATGTTTCTTCATAATCAATGCCTTCCTGTTGTGAAAAACCTCTGGCCACAAAACGTGCCTTATGTTTTTCTATACTGCCATCAACAGCATGTTTGATTTTAAAGAGCCATTTAGAAGAGACAACAGATTTCTCTTTTGGTCTAGGCACTATATTCCATACATCATTTTTTAGAATGGATTGATACTCTTCCGTCATAGCGTCCTTCCATACTTGATGTCTGGAGGCTTCTAGAACACAGGTGGGTTCTGAATTTATGATGTCATTCATTAGAGCAACATAGCTTGAGAACCGTTTGGTCTTTTTCTCTCCGTAAACGTTCCTTTGGGTGCTGCATGATTCTCAACTTCTTTGATCATCTTTCTAGCCCAAGTGGCCTCTTCTTACCGTTGTCATTTGTATTCTCATTTGATGTAGATAGAAGTTCATTTGGTATTTCCTCAGGATACTCCCTCTGAATCTCAAGGGTAGGATCCTCTTCTAAGACTCTAGGTGAATAAGTTTCTATCTCATTTGAACTTCTTGCCCTTTTGAATGCAATGTCTTCTTCAAAGATGACATCTTTGTTCAATTCAATTTGTTTCTACCCGGATATGAATATCCTATAGGCTTTGGAGGTTTCACTATATCCCACAAATACCCCTTTCTTTCCAGAAGGTTCTAGTTTGAATCTCTACCTTTTGGGCACATGAATATAGACAGGGCAACCAAAAATCCTAAAGTGACTAATATCAGGTTTTAGGCCAGTAAATGCTTCTTCAGGAGTTTTGTTATCTAGATGAGAATGTGGACATCTATTTTGAATGTAAACAGCAGTTCTAGAGGCTTCTGCCCAGAATGAGGTTTCTATGTTCTAGTCAAGTAACATTGCTTTTGCAGCTTCTACAATGGTTCTATTTTTCCTTTCAGCAACCCCATTTTGTTGAAGGTTGTAGGCTACTGTAAACTCCCTCTTAATCCCAGCATTCATGCAGAATTCCTTAAAGATTTAAGAGGTGTATTCTTTCCCATTGTTTGTCCTTAAGATTTTTATTTTCTTCCCAGAGAAGTTTTCAATAAGAGCTTTGAACTCCTTGAACCTTTTAAGGATTTCTATTGACTCTTTCCACTTAAGAAAATAAATCCAAGTCTTCCTAGAGAAGTCATCTATAAATATGACATAGTATAGGAAGCCTGCCTTAGAGGGTACAAACATGGGTCCACATAAATCAGAGTGAACCAGTTCTAATACATTTTGGGTTTTACTCAAGCTACTGTGAAAGGATCCCTTTGTATTCTTTCCTAGGGCACAACCTTTACAAGTTCCTTCATGAGTTGGTTTTAACTTAGGTAATCCCGTTACAAGTTTTTCTACAGAGGGTAGGGCACGGAAATGAAGGTGTCTTAATCTTCTATGCCAAATATCATTTGAATCAGAAGTATCAACGATAAGGGCTTGCTTGACTTCAATGCATAGTTTATAAAGATAACCTTGTCTTATACCTATGGTTTGAGCTTTCTTTATAGTTGAGTTCTTAGGCCATGCCAGAACTTCCCCATCCATAAAGGTAACCCTATATCCATTGTCTTCAAGAGCAGAGATGGATATTAGATTCCTCTTTATTCCAGGTACAAATAAAACTCCAGTGAGTTGAAGGGAAAGACCAGATTTCAATTTGATGGAGCAAGTTCCAAGCCCCTTTACAGGGTGTGCAGAATCATCCCCAATGGTTACTTCTTCATCAGTCTCTCCAGTCATAGTGTCTAAGTGTTCTCTGAACCCTGTGATGTGCCTTGAAGAACCACTATCAATTACCCACTTGTTGGTATTGTTAGATACTTGACTTGATAAGGCTGAATAGAATACAAATTTCTCAAATTCATGGTCTGAATTTGACTTTCCTATTTTAGCAAAGGATGCTTGTTGTTTTGATCTGTCAAGGCACTTCATTGCATAGTGGCCATATTGATCACATCTAAAACATTGTACTTGAGAGATGTCTTTCCTCTTCTTGGATGATCCTTTTCCATAGGAATTTCTCTTTCTCTTAAATGATCCTTTCCCGTAAGAGTTTTTCTTACTCCTTTTATTAGATGTTGCGTTGAGCACATAAATGTCTTCATCTATGTTCTTTTGTTTGTTTTCTTTTGTTGAGAGTCTTGTTTCCTCTTGTAGGCAGTCTCCTCCTAGTGCAATTAGTGTTAACTCTTTGCTATCAATTTGATATCCAATTGTAGATAATTGATCCCTTAGTTTAATGATCCTCATGAAGTATGCATTAATAGTTTCTCCTTTGTTTATTTGGACATCGTTGATTTGCCTCTTTAATGCAAGAGTCCTACTGGTGTTGTTTATCTCATAGGTGCTCTCAAGGGATTTGAACATTAGATATGCAGTTTCATGTTTTGCTAGAATGGGTACTATATGATCCCTAACTGCATCTACTATGATCCCTAACTGCATCACAAATGAGTCTAACTTATTTTCTTTAAGAATCGTCATGATTCTAAATTTCCATGATGTGAAGTTGTTTGCTCCTTCAAGGCGATCTTCAAATCTGATCACACTTGACATTATGAAGAATGTGATGTGAATTCGATTTCTCAAAAATACGAATTTTTCCTAAGTAATCTGATATCTAGATTTGATTTTGATTCACTCAACTTGGCTTTGATACCATGTAATCGTAATCAAATCTTATCAAATTTGGATCCTAAAAGACCTATGGAAATTCTAAGTCTGAAATTTTGTGCAAGAATTCTAAGTCAGATTTTACTTCTTGTATTTCGAATGTGCTGATTGCAGAACATTTATTAATTTCGATGTTTGCAATTAATGGAATGAAGTTCCATTTATATGAGAGAGATGCGCCTCAAGAAGAGACGCGTCTCATGAGAGGACATGTCCCTTGAGCGCGCGGGCTCTCTTAACAACCAAATCCATTCGGTGTTACTCATAAACCAAGGTGTGTGTGTTAAACAAACATCAATCGTATAATATGAGTTCCGATTTTATCATTTGCAAATTTCAATCACCAACATATGAAATTTGAATAACTTATTTGAAGGTTTTATATTTAAGAGCAGGTCGATTAAATATAAATGTTGATGATGCATAAACGCAATCATCATTTATATCTGACCGATGCTATCTTAAATCAACACATCCCTTTGAGAGGTATGGGTGCCTTCCATGTCATATGCGATACTATTTATTACTCAGTTTTAGTGTATCAACTGTAGGCTTAAAGAGTTTGAAGTTGGACCGATATAGGATCGTTCAGCCATTGAAGTCTCTATTGCTTACTTGAGTGGAGTGTATAGCGATCACCTTGGAAGATTACTCTACAAGAATGTATGCATTTTGTATGATGCAAGAGAGTACCACCCACTCCGGAAATCTCACGTCTAAGGGATCGAAGGGAAGGATCAAGTGCTAGAATTTTAATGGAGACCAGGTTGAAGCTTCCTTATTGAGTCCTTATCATACCTTCCTGATTGTTCCGTCGCCTGGTATTCTTGCCTTACATTTGCACCCGCAGTCCACCCGGAGGCATTTGTCGGATCTATAGTTTCATGCGCGGGAGCCAAGTTTGTTCCCTCAACGGGAGTCTATCGGCCCATTCAATATATGTGCAATGGTTCGTATTAAGGAAGCATATATTTATTATACATATAGAATACATTCAAAGTTGGAGCTTGCAATGTATTTACTCTATATAATATTTTATATTAAAATATAATAGACATAATTATTCAATACTTATAATTTTATATTATATCTCTAAATCGATTTGATTGATCTATATTTTTTATTTTTTTTAAAAGGTGCAATGCACCCATATAATTAGAGGTAAACGCTTTTGACCGAAGCTATGAACCGGGTACAAGAAACAACCAAACTCGTGAGCACAATGGCCCAACGAGGGCACAAGGCCTGCAAGCACTTTGGCCCAACGAAGGTTTGAACCCTGGTGGCCGTCACTACAACCAAGCAACTTGACCACCGAACCACGCCCTTATCGGCTTGATTGATCTATATTTAATTTTTATATATTTTTAATATTTATTTTATTATTTAAATTGTTAACATTTATAACATTATTTATAATATTTATAATTATAATATTGTCTTGGACAATTATAATTATAACGATGTTCAAACGGTTAACGATTTTAAGTATGCTCTTTGTCACAATTTTGGAGACATGACAAGAGAAGTAAAAATGTAGGCAGCTACAAAGAGATGAAGACTTTAAGAATGTTTTTTGGAATGTTTTAAGGTCTAAAATGCTCCCAGCATAGAATAGTTCATGCAGGAAATAAAATACTCTACATCGAAGATTGATATCCACCAAATCAACAATTTATATCTTAGGACTCTTATAGTTAATGAAGGCTCACTTTGTAAATAACTACTACTACTTAAATTGGAACAACACAAATGTTTTAAGTTTTACATTAAATAGCTGCTTCTGCTTAAATTGGAACAACACAAATGTTTTAAGGTCTAAAATGCTCCCAGCATAGAATAGTTCATGCAGGAAATAAAATACTCTACATCGAAGATTGATATCCACCAAATCAACAATTTATATCTTAGGACTCTTATAGTTAATGAAGGCTCACTTTGTAAATAACTACTACTACTTAAATTGGAACAACACAAATGTTTTAAGTTTTACATTAAATAGCTGCTTCTGCTTAATATTCAGTAGAAGAGTTGTCAAAGGTCTATTTCATTTCCTCCAATACACAATACACTCTTTAAAGTGGGTCCTAATTGACAGCAAAAAATATACCAGTTTTGCACCAAAAATGAGCACCACAAACATCAAGTCTTTAAAGGCAAGGACCTTGGCTAGCTGGGCACTCTTCTGCAAGCAAGACTATGTCTTGACCCATGAAAACTCTAGTTTCCTGCAATGACCGTCTCCTTGATGATTCTTTTGACTTGAGGATCTAAAATTGTCTCAATGAAAAGGTATCTTTATTTTCCTGCCACATGATATAATCTAGTTTGTGACAATATCAATATATCAGTCATGAGATGACATTGACATTGTCATATATCTGTATGTCAGAAAAAATATATGAACAAACACCGTTAACATTGGTTTTGTAGAAAAGAAAGAAGATTTCCTCTATAGTTATAAGTGTATGTACTTTGATGATAGAAGTAAGAAGAAAGGCATATAAAAATCATGACCGGCCACTGAACTCCCATTTCCCAACTAAAGCAAAGTCTATAGAGCATATTTTCTCATTTTTAGTTCTCTGAATTCTACACTTCTGACACATTGGTGTATCAATGGTATTTGGTAACAAAATTTACAAGGGAAAAAAGTGCATAGACAGTGTAAAAGTTTAAATCTTATTAACAAAAATTATTGCAATGGTCTCTCTTCTAATGGTTTCTTAAGGAATAACGAAACTTATTATAGGTCAAGAAAATGTTAAAAACAATTGGGAGAACTATCTTATTGCATACGATCTCCTTTGTCAGCATGAATGTCAGTCATTCTTTTTCTGTACTCATATTTTAGCAAATACTTTGGTGGTGGTGAATTACAACTACAATCAAATCATTTAATGGACAACCAAAACAAACTTGCTCAACCCCCAACCAAACACCTGCAACTTACATTTGCAAGATAATCTATTAAGGCTGAGATATGTTTACAAACTCTCACTGATTTTTAGTGCTAGTTACTGGGTTTTTGTTCCTTTATTTAATAGGAGATTTTTGTCCTTTTCTTTTTTTTTTGCCAATTTGATAATATGATTTATATTTTATAGTAAATTTTGATTTATTAATATTATACTTCAATTGAGATTTGGGTTTTCCATACATCATCAATAGGCTGCCTCCAATAAGGTGAGGTCCCCTGTTCCAACCCTATAAGTATCTCCTCCAAAAAAATAGAGTAAACACTTTAATAGAGTGTTCAATAACTTCTCTCTCCCTCCCCATCCAAAATGAGAGACATTCCTCAAAAAACGAGACATTCTTGACCAATATTCAAAAAAAAAAAAAGGTTATGGTATTTTTCAAAAGCTGTAGATTTTTCTTCTAAATAAAATTTAAAATTATGTGTAGTGAAATCTAATATATCTTGTTTAGAAATATTCTTTAAACTAAATTTAAATTTTGAGAAAAGCATCAATCAAAATGTTTTAATTAAAAATTTATTAATAGAAATAATAAATTATCTATTTTTATATGAAATTACTCAAACACTTATATTTGTAGTGTGTATCTTGAGTCTTTACTAACTGTTGATTATGTCAACTAGTTTGCAATGAGTTGCTGCAATGCTATGCAAGGCAAGGTTATATTCTAAAGAACCCTTTTTGAGGAATTTAATTTTTGCTTTTTTTCAACTACTTTAAGAAGCTATGCTTAAAATTTTAGCACTAATTGTAAATAATTTTTATTTTCTTTTTCTTTTCCACTAAAAGAAACAGATTCAATTTTCTAAAGGTATTAGCAATTTTTTATTTTTATAAAAATGAAAGTTATCTAAATCCAGACGTATTAATAACAAATTATGTATTTCTTCCCAAAATTTCTAAGTTGCCGATTCACCTAGAAAAGGTCTCAGATACGATTCGATTCAATTCGGATTCGAAGTTCAATTCGGATTCGATTCAAATTTGTCCAGGATACGGAATTGGGCAAATACTTGAAGGATGATAAAGGATGATGAAAGATTTGACAAGGATATCAGATCCCATCATTCCCTAGGATCTTGATGCTGAGCTAAGTGATAAATCAGGCAATCCCACTTTTGATGACTCTGTCATATTCGAAAAAATCACTAAATTGGCAAGTCTTTGCATTGTGCAGCATAAAGTTTGAGATAAATTTTACACTAGAAAAATTCTATGTGAATACAAGTAAATATAATTATTATGTTCAAGGGATAAAGAAGAAGCTGCAACTTGAGCAGCAACGCTTAGAAGTTACAAATATAGTTGGTGAATCCACAATTAGTCATGCTAATTTTTATGTTTGAGCTTTAATTTATAATTTTATATCATGACATTTGAGTATCACTAATATTTTAATATTTGACTATGAAAGTGGTGGTGTATTTTTGCTATATTATTTAACTATTAATATGGTGGTGTATTTTGAACTTAATTACTACTGCAAATATATATATATTTCTGATTTTTATATGTTTTTGTATTAACATACCCAACCCCAAAATTTGTTTTGACCGAATCCCGTACCGGATTCTCGTACCCGTACCCGAACCCAAAAACAAATCAGTAACTTAGCAAAATTTACATCTGTACCTGTTGCATTACTTATTGTTTCTGGGTCATTCTGTCTACTTTTTAATGAGTTCTTGTAATATGGGTATTACATCTGTAGCTTTTTGTGTAGGCTCAATTTCTATTTTTGGGCCAATTTTTAGATTTATAAGTATTCCCAATCGTATGATAAACTTCAACAAGATAATTGACACAAACAAATGTAATTGCTTTGGTGCAAGAGTAGGATTAAATAGCAATTACATTTTCTGCTTGACATGTAAACCGACTTCTTCTCATAGGTAAATGCAATTAGAAGGGTTGATTAAATAGCTGGAAATATTTAACTAACTAACCTAGGAAATGTCTATGCAGTCAGTGATTGTGTCTCTTACCTGGGTAACATCTAAATGGTAAGCGATACTTGTGTAATAAATTCACTTTAATAAATATTTGCAAAATAATTATTAAAAACAAATTATAGAGGTTGCCACAAATCTAAAGGTTCTATGAACAGTAAAATCCAATGCTGCAAAACACAGACCATACTTTGCATCAAAGGATAAATTTTGAGCAAGCTAAATGCAAGGAATGTGTGTTCTAGAATACCTCACAAATGAAAGTATATCAGTAAATCATTAACAGATAAATATTATATGTTTAGGTGCTTCTAACCAGAATTCAATAACCAAAAAATCTTAAGAGGAATAAATATAATCCCAGAATTAAGGAGAGATAAAAAACACCTATAATTTTATATACTCAACTCCACTGTAGGATACAATGAGCAATACACTCCTAAATTCTGTCAGTGTGTCTTTTATAAAAAAACATTCCAGAATAAGATTCCGCAGTAAATGCCGTCCCATCCCATCTGACCCAGCTCACAAATTTCTGTATCATTTCATGGCCAATTTTTTTTTTTTTAATTAATGGTCTTCCTTAGCCTAAATAGACATTGAGTTTCCGTAGCTTTCAAGATGCTTTTGGCAATCAGGAACTTAAATCTGCTAAAAGATGCCATATTCATATTTAAGAGAATAAAATACATAATTTGATATACCCAGTACATGCACCTGTGGTGTAAAAACAACTCAGACACATAAATAAAGGCCAGAAATGGAGAGATAGGTTGACTACTAGTGGTTAATGATGTGATTTTGATGATACAAATCTGCTGATATGATCACTTCACAACATTAAAAACTGTGGACATACCTATCTGTGCATTTCACGCTTGTTATAAAACCTTAAGTGCAAGTTTGGTTGGTAATGAAATCCATGAATAAATAGCTGGTTTACATTCTCTCTCTCACCCCACTCAGTAGTAGAGGTTGGGGATCATGAGGATCCTCCTCATAAGTCCCCTGCACAATCAGCTTCCAGTAGCTTTTGTAATTTGCAGGCTTCTTCTGAGATGCCTCATTCAACTATAACTTATCACAGCTATGGAGAAAGTGGCGGGGGACCATGGCCTTGACATCTGAGGGTTCTCTCTGTATTATGAAGGTCGTCAGCAGGTAAGGAAAGCATAGCCAAGATAACCAATTTTTGTCTGAGCTACTTGCTAATAAAATTTATAGATGAAAGCTTGAAATCAATTTTATTGGCATTATGCTTTATTAAAGCAAGCTTGTTTTATTTCTTTTGTCTTTTAGTAATGTAGATCGGAATGATTTGAAACCACCTGGACTGTAAGCAGCAAGCCTTATATCAACAAAACATGTTGAACAGAAGCCTTTCAAGAGAAGAAGCTATGCAGTTGGATATGACGCAAAATATCTGATGATGATGTTTTCTACTTGTGTTGTGACAATTTAGATGTTGGAAAGAGAATGAGACACCAAAAGATACAATCTGACCACGTACAGATTCCAAAACACTAAACTCACTGAAACCATGGCAAGTGACTTACCTCAAGATTCTGCATAAACTGTGTTGTGCTATCAACGATGCCAACGATTAAAATGGGCAGACTTTACAGGAAAAGTTTGCAAAACCCTACAACAGCAGAATTTTTTTTAAATGAGAGGAACCAAAACCGATCTCCCTACATCTGCTGCTTCAATCTATTCACAGTAAAGGAAAAGTCAATCTGAAAATATCGGGGGTTTAGGGCTACTAGATTCTTGAGCTCTAGACAAGATTTTTCCAGCTTTTTAAACAAAAATATTGGTCACGAGTTTAAGTTTGTTTCCAGGCGTGGGGCAAGGAATGTTTCAACTAACCTAAAGTTGTGTTTCCTGGCATGAGACAATTTTCCAGAGAACCAATGCCTTCACTTAACAGATAACAACACAACAAAAAAATGATCCATCAGTATACAGATTCCAAAAACTATAACACATTGAAACCATGGCAAGTGAGTTACCTCAAGATTCTGCACAAATTGTGTAGTGCTGTCAACTATGACGATAATAAAAAATGGGCAGAATTAGCAGGAAATTTTTTATGAAACCCTACAATGGCAGAAATTTTTAAAATGAGAAAATAAAAACCAATCTCCCTACAGCTGATTTTTGCAATGGTTGTGAGTTTAAGTTTGTTTTCAGGCATGAGGCGAGGAATGTTTCAAGTGACTGAAAGGTGTGTTTCCCGGCGTGAGACAACTTTCCAGATAACCAATGCCTTCATTTAAATGATAACAGCAGAATTGTTTTAGAATGAAATAAAACACAACAAAAAAATGATCCGACCACGTATAGATTCCAAAACATATAGCTCACTGAAACCATGGCAAGTGATTTACCTCAAGATTCTGCACAAATTGTGTAGTGTTGTCAATGATGACGATGAGTTAAATGGGCAGAGTTTGCAGGAAAAAATTACGAAACCCTACAACAGTAGAATATTTTTTAAATGAAGCGAACCAGAACCAATCTCCCTGCAGCTACTGCTTCAATGTATTCACAGTACATGAAAAGTGGATCTGAAAATATAGGGGTTTTAGGACTATTGAATTCTTGAGCTCAACACAAGATTTCATGCACATGAGACGACTGAAATCCGATTTGATTCGGAGGACGGCGAGATTTTTGCACCCTTTTGAACAAAAATATTTATTGCGAGTCAAATTTTGTTTTCAGGAGCAAGGAATGTTTCAACTGCTCCGAATTTTTTTTCAGGCATGAGAATACTAAATTCCGGTGGGCTGTGCCCACACTGTATTGCCTATCGGCCAACAAGAAACAATAAGAACGGCAATTTTCTGGCGGTAAAGATAACATAAAGAAGCTGAAATTTGCGTTGGACGATTAAAAAAGAAAAAAATTAGAAGGTTCTTTTCATTTACTTAGGGCAACAGTGAAATATTTAAACAATAAAACGCACAAACAGAAAAAAACAGATTTGAATCACCTGATACACGCACATCCGACATTGCTAGACCCCTACTATTAGAGCTTTGATTCCTCGTTCATTAGAAGTAAATACAGTAGATGCAGACAGAGGATGGGGAAAGAAAATATTAAACCAGTCAAGCTCAATCTTTATTTTTCAAAATTTGAAGTCACTAACGGTAATGTTTTCCAATTAAAACAAAAAAAACTAACAATAATGTTTATTGAATTGAAAATATATATAATTGATAAGTACGAGGTATTTTCAACATGGGTTAATATATATTATTACTAATCTAGATTATTAGTAACTGTCTAAAGCAGATATTATTGTAATCAAGTATAAAAAAAATTATATGTTAATTAATTATATTTTATGAATTTTTTATATTTTTTATTTTTTTAAATAAATATGTAAACAAAATAAAAAATATTTATTTTATTTAAAATATTATTTATTAATATTTTTATTGGTTAAATAATCTCATCTCTTACTTCAACCCTCGTATTGTTCAAGCTATGTGAGTGAAATTTGTACAATTTATTAATAACAATAATATGCTAACACTCTATCATGACAAGCATTTTTGTTCACAAGTAAAGTTTAAGGGTGGAATTTATGATACTCACCATTTTTATCATGTTTTCTCTTATTCTTAGTTTGTAATACTTTTGAAGGAGAATAATATTGATAGATACAAAATAAATGTTTAGTATTAACGTCCATTTCAAAATAAGATCAAATTAATGGTGAGGTGATTATTGCATCACTAATGAACATTGAAGAGCAAGTTAAACCATAGAATTAATGACTATTTATTTTATTGAAAGCTTGTAGTTGGTGAAGCTCTACAAGAATTTTAGCCATAATAGAGTTACACTTGTTCATTACATCAATATTAGACTATAAAAAGGGAACATTGAATCTCCAAGTGGCTATTTAAAACATTTTCTACTAAAAAGGATATATATGATTTTTATGCTTGCCAAATTTAATTTGCATGAACTACTCTTAATAGTGATAGGTCAAATGAAGTCTACATAGAAATGTTCTATCGTTGACAACTATGTATTGAAACTAATTGCATTCTTGCCAATTTATAGACTTGTACAACTCATATTTGTTACCTAAAGATTAGTGGATTCTTCAACATTTTTGAAAAATATATTACATCCTTCATGGCAAAATACTTGAAATTAAAAACAAACATACATAATTGATCATGCATGTGATATTTATTGTTATTCACACAAAACCTATCATTTCATGGTAAATACCAAGTTTAGAGTTTAACAACTATTAAAGATCAAAGGTCGCCTTATCTTTTTTTAGGAAATCTAAGTCATGTAAAAGGTAATATTTCATATTAATGAGATAATCATGAATATAGTGAAAATAGATTCTTAATAATTCATTATGAAGTTGTTTGATCAACTTCTATTCTAGCACATAAGGAATAAGATCAGCTTCTACTTCAGTGAAATATATGTTATTAATACTTAATTTTAATTCATCTTAAGAAAATCTATCGAATTTTCCTACCTAGGAGAAAGATCTAAAAAAAAACCCTCATTTGAGAGTTAAATTTTTCATTAGCCATAAATTGGGTAAAATAACTAGGATGTGTCATAACTTAAAATTCCAAACATAATTCTACAATCTCCACTATTCTATTGATAATTAGAACTTAGGTGTTTGAGGAATATAATTATTGATTATGGTGATGCACTTAGCTTCAATCATGAAAGGATTGAAGTGATGCAGGTGTTGGAATGTTCCAAAAAAATTATTGAATCCTTAGGGATTTTGGACTCTATTCTTCATTAGGGTTTATCTCTCTATGTTTAAGTCTAAAATCCTTGTCCTCATTATGTTTCAAGGCTGTGTTGTAACTTTTTTTTCATAGGAGGCTTCTTGTTTCGATGGTAGTATTTTAAGTCATGTTTTTTATCCAACCTTCAAATTATGTTGGTTTATTAGGCCCACTTTACGTTAACTTGATGTCACTTATATTTCTTTTCTTTCTATGATTTCATTATCTTTATTCACTTTAATGTGACACCTGCTTGATTTCCCACATGTTTGTGGGGAGTCAATGTGTCATGTTCTACATTATGTGCTTATTGTTGGGGTCATGAGTGAGCATTTTGTTGGCATGTGTCATTACATGCAAGTTGTCTAGACAAATCACTTCAAAGATATGCATCATAAAGTAATGTTTGGGGCTCTTAATTAGCCAAAAATAATTAATTTTGGGTCATAAAGGGGGAATGAGATGTCTTGTCATATTTGTTAGCTAGTCGTATCCCATTGCATCACTAAGTTCTTTCTCATCGTTATTATACAAATGAGCCCACTTTTGTGTACACAATGAGCTATGTCTTTGTTTTAAAGATTTTTTGACTGAACACATTGGACTATGTGTGGTGGGTTGTGATTTCATCTCGTTGAAGGTATACATTGCTATTTTGTATTAGATTTTTATTTTAATCAATGATTTGGCTGACTATATTGACATGTATCCTTAAGCCAATAAATTTGCACGATGAAATTAAGGCTCCCTATTAGTCCAAGGAATGTCGTGTGATGGGTGAATATTTTATCCTTTAACATTAGAACAACTAGTATCGTTTTATTGTATTGTTGTTGCTCCTTCACAACATGGGTTTATTGTTGCAATCATTTTCATGACACAATGAGTAATATCTTTGAGATGTCATTAAGGAAGGCTAACATAGAATACAAGTGTTTAAATTATATTGCATTGTTTAGGCTCAATGCATAATAATTTGACCAAATAGCTTGTTCTCAAGTGCATGATGTGCAATAATGTCGTAATGGTGGTGATTTCACATACTTATTTATCTATTCAAATGCAGACATTTCATTGGACCACATTGATGTAGAGAAAAACTAAGATCTCAAACATACACCAACAAGGTCTCTTGACAACTTGAACAATTATGACCAATGCAACCTAGGCCACCAATCTTGAACCACTACCATTAGGAATATTTGAGTATTCTTTAATATATTTGCATGTGACATCATAACTAGTGTAGGTAACATCTCACAAGACTCTTGTCTCAGGGACAATTCCATTTTCAATTCATAAGAAAAATAGTAGGGTTTGAAAGCCACATCCCATTATCGACTAGTTATAAAGATCTACCTTTTCTTTGGCTTGAGGAGCATACAACGTAATGTAAATTCAAAATGACTTAGGACATGTGTACAAGACCCTAATAACACCCTACAACATCTAATTCCTAGACCATGCATTCAACACATAAGTTTTTTCAATCAACAATACCCTATTGTCTTACTAGATTGTCACTCATTACCTTCTTGATTGTCAAGAGAGAATTTAGTGATTATTACCCCAAACATTCAAAGGGGAGGAATTCTATCAATTCCTTAACACCTTAATACTCTCAACAAAATACTTTTCCATTTGATCTTGCAAAATAAATAACAACAAATGCAAATCAAACCCTTCATAACTGTCTTAGAGATTGTGTTATAGTTCAATGCAACAAATTATGATTAATAACTTTCACAAAACATATAATAAAGTCAATCGCTTCAGTGGGGTTGAAGATAACATAGTTACAGACTTTTCCTCCAGTTTTCATAAAGATCCAATGGTGGAAAAGAAATTTATGGCAATTTTTTATCAAACTGCAAACTCCAGGCAGGGTTTGAAGCAATTTTTGCAAAAAACATGTATAACTTTTACAAATCAACATGAAAATATATCAAACCAAAAACACTTGAAAGATAAAACATGTATCTAACATTTTCGATTGGTTTTAGATCACTACTTGGCTGTACAAATCCATATCAATAAAAAGAGCAGATTTGTTATAGAAAAATGCAAAGAAATTGCTCCCAAATGATTCACAGTCTTCATTCAAATGTTCACTCTCCTCTCAAATGAGTTTGGGATCAAAATACATACATTTCCAATCATTCCCACCATTTTAACTGACCACTAATATTTTAATTAGCCATTACATCAACTTGACAACTTTTACAAAGTTGCTTGACAACTTTTAAGGCAATTTTGATAGTTTTTAACAACTTGACCTTAATCTTTCCCAAATGGATCAAAATGATTAAAAATGGTCTACAATGACCTTATTAGACCCAAAAACCATTGAACATAAAAAAACAAAAGGTGACAACATTTATGCTATGATTCTCCTAATGCCCCTGCATCATACACCCAAGGGGAGGAAAAAAACTCAAGTCCACTTAAGTGCAAGTCTTATTTTTCTTCCTGGTCTTCCAATTCTTCTACACTATTGCCTTGATGTCTACTTTGCTTTGTCTTTTTGTCTTCCACTTTTTTGTACTCTAGGTTGTCTTCTCAACTCCTTCTCTTGTTTCTTCCTTGCAAGGTTTTCCTCTTTTGGCATCCTCCTTTGAACTTGGTCTCTTTCAAGAGCCTGCTTCTCAATGATTTTTATCTCCTAGTCTAACAAACCTGCACATGATGAGTCTAGTTTATGGTCTAATTATTGATAGAGTTTGTTATCCATTTGTTGCAGTTGTCATAGACTTTGATGCTTGGATGTTGAAATTTTTATGATATTTCCTTAAAGCCATAAACTTTGGACATTAACTTATTTTCATAACTTTTAATGATATTGGCATGCTATATGAACTATCTATGTTAATTTTGCATGTGATTAATGAATTTCGCTTTGAGATAGTTACAAATATGCAGTTGTTGTGTGTACTAATATTTCCATGCAAATATAATTTGAGGCCTGTAGCTAAGGAAGATTCCGCCAGCTGGACATTCGCCATACCAGTCAACAAGGTGATCATTTAATGGAGGAAATACTCTCAATGGCGGAAAGATTCCTCATTCAAATCAAACTATAACCGCCTTGTAATGGTCTTAATTGTTGTTGGGAAAATATAGGCGTTACTGTTGTGCTAGATTCACGTTAAGGCAAACATGCTTGACATATTTTATGCGTGTGTGACCGCCTCTCCACTTTCTACACTTTCCCTAATGTGGCATCCTCCACATCTGTGGGAGTTGACCGCCTAGCTAGGTGATTAGATAAATAATACTTTGATGCTCCTTCGGGGGTTCGAATTGGAGGTTGCTCAATCCGATGATGTATTCGCACTCTTAAGTATTTCAGTAATACAGTCATGTTGCTCGATTGTACTCATGTTTTTCAATGAATGAAATGAAGTTATAAGTTCATGCATCTGAGTTTACATTAGTTTTAGGGGATACTCATCCAAGGGGACCCACTTGGTGAGTATTTTTTCCCATACCTTAGTTTAGTTTAGTTGTAATTTTATGTTTAGTAATTAGTTAAGAATCTGGCATTGTTTGTTCCTACAGCCACTAGAATTCTATTCTATGACTGTTCCTATAGCCAAAGCAGACAGAGTAGTTTCTTGTTTGTTTGCTCAAATTTTCATTTTTTTCATGCATTTTGGCTTAGTATAGTTGTTGGTTGATGCTCAACACTTATGTTATTTCCTTACAAGCAATTTAATTTCAACATTGTGTCTTTCTTAGTTGTAGGATGAATATGGGTACTTTGGATTCCTAGTGCACAAACAGTGTTGATCCATTTCAAGTTTGCGTCCCTGGGTTGATAATTTAAATGCACCTTCATGATGATTGAAATAGCTATTTAGGTTAAATGTCCAATCTTTGAATCACAACTATGAAAGCTTAGTTGTCGAATCATTGTAGGAGGCCGACATTTTGGTGTCGTTGCTGGGATGGTGTCAAACTAGGGTGTTCTTTGGAGTCGTTGATAGTTTTTCTTACTATAATGTTTCTGGAAGTTGCTCTTAGTATACGCCTCATTTAAGAAAGTAATGGCCCCCCCTATTCTTTTGCCAATTTTTTGTGTGAGCTAGCTAATAGTGAGTTGATACTGTATGCATAGAGAAAGGAGAAGAGATGCTCGAGGGAGATTCCTTCCTAATAATATTGATCTATTCTAGATAATTGAGTATCAGAACTTGCCTAGAGATGAAGAAGAAGAAGAGCCACACCTCTTTGCTGATACATTTCCAGATCTGACTAGTTTTGAAGCTTCCTTTAAAGATCAGAATCTGATTGAGAACCTCCTTGCTTTGGAACTTCATCAGGTAGGCATGGGTGATGCAAATAGAAACAGACCTAACCAACCAGCTTTTTCTTTCCCCATTGCTCATCAAAATGAAGTAGACAACCTCAAAAATATCCCTGCTTCAGTCCTTCCTAAGTTCTATGGACTTGTCACAAAAGATCCTGATACATTTTTGTTCGAATTTGATATACTCTGTAGGAGTTATGACATACCATTGATGCCCACAGGCTTAAGTTGTTCCCTGTCACCTTGAAATAAGTTGCATTAAGATGGTTCATGATCTTAGGCAAAGATATTGTGGAGACTTGGGAGGAAATGAAGACAAAGTTCCTTGAGAAATACAAGGAATATTGCAGGGGCAGTGACATGAGAGGAGGTGACATTTTTAGGATGCAGCAAAAGGAGGATGAGAGCCTAGAAGATTATATTTCAAGCTTTTTTTGTTGCCTAGAAAAATTTCCACACCATACACTTAATGAAGAATCATAAAAGCCGCTTTTCTTGAGAGGAATTAATGATAACTACATATATTCCTTGGACCTAATGGAAGGTGGAGATATCACCCAAGTTCCTTGGGAGAACATCAAGAAGATATGTCAGAACTATTCTAGGGCAGCTTCAAAGAAGGGGAGAGCTTACCAATCTTCCATGGGTAAGTCATCTACCAGTGGAGTTTCAATGATGGAGATTACTCACTTATTGGTAGACTTCAAGCAAGACATCATAAATAATCTAGCTACTCAACTGGATACACTTCAAGCCAAGAAAAAACAAGAGGAGGTAGAGGCAATATTGGCAGAATATTGCCCTCATTGTAGATAAAAGAAGAAGGATTGCAGATGCAAGATGATAGCTAATATTGACATCAAGCAGATGGCACCTGAGTTCAAGACAATCCAGGGTGAAGAAGATCAAGTCTACTTTGTTTCACAAAGGAGGCCATGGGCCCCAAGACAAGGCATGCCACCATATCCACTATCTTTTGTTGGGCCATATTTCAATTCTTATTCATTTGGTAACCAATGGAAACCCCCATATCCATCCATTTATGGAGGATATCCACCACAACCTTGGAATAACCCTCAAAATTCTTGGCTCAATCATCAAAAATCTTCACCCCAATGGCAACAACCCAGGGGAATTGGCAGCAGTTTTAGAGAAATTGGTAGTCACCTCCAGGAAACTGGTACCAAACATCCCAATGGAGGGAGGACAACAATGGCCAAACCAAACAACCAATTACATGCAACCACCTTCTCAGCCTCAACAACCTACTACAATGCCTCCTCTTGCTATTTCAAATTCAAATGCACCTAAACCTACTCAGCTACCAGCCCAGCCCACACCTAACCCAAATAATAAACCGCAACAACAACCGGTATACTTTGCTAATCCAAATCAATTCCTTGCATATGTTGCAAGTGTAAGTAACATCTGCTTGCGTTCAAGAAGTAGTTTTACAGCTCCTTCCACACCCATCATCATTGAGCTTCTTGTGGAGGAAGAGAAGCCTCAGAATTTCCCCATTCAGCCAAGTGCACCTAAAATTCTTGAACCAGTCCTAATCAAACAAACTAAACCAAAACCACCATTTCCTTAGAGGTTGGAAACTGTGAAACAAAAGGAAGAAAAGGAGGACACAAATTTTGACATTCTAGATTAGTTGAAGCATATATGTGTCTAAATACCTCTATTTCAGGCTATAAAATATGTTCCCATATATGGCAAGGCAATCAAGGAAGCATGCCTTAAGAAGCTAGGTAGGAAGAAGAAAGATGCCACTATGGTTCATGTGGTGGGATAGTTGGCTGACATCATGCTTGGGAAAGTGACTATCCCCAAATATAATGACCCAAGGATTCCCGTGGTAGGAGTTGTTATAAATAGGATCTAGATAAAGAATGCTTTGATTGATTTGGGAGCAAAAATAAATGTGATGACTAAGGACATCCCACAACAACTAAATGTTGAAAGCATGAGACCTAATCCTACTATTTTGTAGCTTGCTGATAGTTCTACTGTTAAGCCTAATGGGATAGTAGAGGATCTTGTGGTAACTGTAGACTCTTGGGAATAACCAGTAGATTTTATGATTCTTTCTCCTAAGGCCACACTAGGCGGGTACCCCATTATTCTTGGAAGGCCATGGTTAGCAACAACAGAAACCTATATTGGATTTTAGACATGAGACATGGCCATTTCTGATGGAAAGAGCACCAAAAATCTTGTTCTCTACCTTCCTGCTCAAGCCTCCCATGATAAGAATGATCCCATCCCATGATAAGAATGATCCCATATGGCCACATGTTGGTGAAGAGGGAGAGGAAATTAATTTTGTGGCACAACTTATGATGTTCAATAGAAGTCATTTCATGCAGCTTCAAGATGAAGATGAAGTATTGTCTAACATAAATCGGAACCATTATAAGATAGAGGAAGTATCATCCTCTCATGCATCTGATTTTGCTGAAACGGTGAAGACACTCTTGCCTGCTCTTCCTACAGACGCTCTTCCTTCAGCCACTCTTCCTGCAACCACTCTTCCTGTAGCAACAGGTATATCTCATACATTATTTCCATATGAACTCAAGGTAGCAAGCATTAGTGAACCATCTATAGTAGAGTTAACTACACAAGTGCAAGTATCAAAAGCAAAATATCTAAATGTTAACAAGAAACTAAGTGAAGAACAATAGTTGTCATTGGCAAACTTGCTACTGGGCTCACCAGTGTGCATTTGCATGGGATTATCATGATATGAAGGGATTGGACCCTAAGCTTTGCACTCATAGGATATATATAAGAAATGATTGTACACCAGTGATGTAGCCACAAAGAAGAATTAACCCTACATTAAGAGAAATAGTAAAAGGGGAACTACAAAAACTGCTAGATGCGGGATTTATCTACCCCATCTCAAATAGCTAGTGGGTGTCCCCATTGGTGATTGTGCCTAAAAAAGGAGGGAAGTGGCGAGTTTGTGTTGATTACAGGGAACTTAATGCTGCCACTAAAAAGGACCATTTCCCCTTACCTTTCATAGATCAAGTTTTGGACTCACTTGCAAGGAAGTAGTACTTTTCTTTCCTAGATGGATTCAGCAGCTATAACCAGATCCAAATTTCACTCAAGGACCAGGAGAAGACCAAATTTACCTGTCCATGGGGGACCTATGCTTACTCAGTACTTCTATTTGGTTTATGCAATGCGCCTGCAACTTTTTAAAGGGTAGTCGTTAACATATTTTTAGATATCTCTCTTGATTGTATGAAAATCTATATGGATGACTTCACCACTTATGGTGCTGATTTCAATGAAGCATTGGAAAATATCAAAAGAGTTCTACAAAGATGTGAAGACCAGAATCTATCTCTAAATAGTGAAAAGTGCTTCATGATGATGCAGGAAGGTGTAGTTATTGGCTACTACATCTCTCACAAAGGAATTCAAGTAGATCCTGCAAAGATTGAGGTGATCACCAATCTACCTATCCATATGTATAAGCATGAATTTTCACCCCTAACACAAATTACCTTTTACCCCCTTGTACTTTAGAAAACCTAAGGAAGAGGCTTAATTCCACTTAAGCCGGCTGTCCACATCACACTTGGCACCTATTTTGTGTGAAAGTGGGAGCATTTCTGGCAAGGACACCCGCGTGATGTGCAGATGTCTGCATGAAACTCTTACGTCCCTAGCAGATTCTTGCGACTGGAGATTGCAAAGGCGTTACATTTTCGATTGGAAGTCAAAGAGTAATGCCCCTCTTTAGCTGGTCGACCCGAATATGGTCGTTTTTCATCCTTCCCTTCATATTATTCACTCTTCCATCCATTCTCAAGTTTTGGAAAAAGTTTTGCAAGAGTTCATCTCTTCACATTTTCTCCACTCTTTCAAGCATTCGCAAGCTTTGTAGCAGCATTTTACACTCCATTGCAACAATCCACTACTCCATCACTCTGATAGTGCGAGCGTAGGACAAACACCACGACAACATAGGCTTGAGTTCCTCTCACTTTTCTCCTCCACAAGCCTTGAGCGCTTTGGACGGAGGTGGTAAGCTCGTCTTATCTCTTCTATCACCTTTGGTTGAGTAAGCACGTACTGTTTGTAGTGTCTTTTGTTTACGTAGCTTGTATTTCCTTTCTTTATCTCTATTTATATAATTGCAAACTTGGTTGTCAGTGGAGGTGGAAACACCAAAACAGGGTCTGACTGAGGCAAACCCCTAAACAACCCCAAAATTTTCCCCTTTTCTCTGTGTATATGGCGAGATCTTGGTGCAAGCTGGCAAGAGGATTGATGTACAAAATCATCTTT
Source organism: Sequoiadendron giganteum (assembly GCA_007115665.2). Taxonomy (NCBI): domain Eukaryota; kingdom Viridiplantae; phylum Streptophyta; class Pinopsida; order Cupressales; family Cupressaceae; genus Sequoiadendron; species Sequoiadendron giganteum. The sequence continues at coordinate 567,240,996 of CM021106.1, read as the reverse complement.
GTCACCCTTGCAGTAATATATTTCCTTTATCACATTCATTTATACATTTCACTCTTCTTAGTATTATTCTATGCATCCTGAAACTCTTAAACTAGGTTGTTAGCCCTTTCTTAGAGCTTAAGCCCTGTTTCTTTGGTTTTCTGGCCGTACGGATGCCAACGCACCTATGAGACACCAGCACGTCGCGTTGTCATCCCAGAACCACACTTTTGTCCCCTAACAGAAAGCTACCTGAGATGCAGAGTTGACTCTGAAGATCGACTCATAGTCTCCTTTCAGCATTCGGGTTTGCAAAATGATCGAAGGACCCCACAGTTCTCATCATTCTCATCCTGCTTATCCTAACATTCTTTTTAACTGAGGTAAGTTAGGGCAACCTTACCTCTCTTGGCCTTTCATGACCTGGGGCCTTGCAGTGGTTGGTCCCCCTCTCTTACACCCTACAAAACAAAAAGATGTTAGGAGTTTCTTAGCACATGCAGGTTATTATAGGAGGTTCATCAAAGACTTCAACAAAATGGAAACACCATTGTATAATCTCCTAATTAAAGATGTTGAATTCCAATGGATAGAAGACTATGACAAGGCATTTTCCGATTTGAAAACAACTTTAACTCATGCTCCTATACTCAAGGGTCCTAATTGGGAGCTCCATTTTCACATCCATATAGATGCATCAGACTATGCCATAGGAGCAGTCTTAGGACAGAAAGAAGGAGCTATTGAAAATGCTATTTATTTTGTCAGCAAAAATCTGCAGGGAGCTGAATTCAAATATATAATGACATAAAAATAAATGTTGGTAGTGATCTATGCCCTAAACAAATTCAGGCACTACATAAAAGGCTACCAGATCTTTGTACACACTGATCATGCAGCCATCAGATACCTCATGAATAAACCCCTGATCTTAGGTAGGCTGGCAAGATGGTTATTGTTGATGCAAGAGTTTGACATGACCATTGTGGATAAACTAGGGAAGACCAATGTTGTTGTAGATTTTCTTTCAAGGCTGACTACATCAGAGGAAAATCAAGTTGTAGATGATTCCTTCCCCGACGAGCATCTATTTTCCATCAGTGTGCAAACACCCTGGTATGCTAACATAGCTAATTACCTGGTCACGGGGAGAGTTCCTCCTCACTTCTCTCCAAAAGAGAAGAGGGCGCTCATTGAAAAATATTTTCCTTTCTCATGGGTTATTGGATGCTTATTTTACACTGGACTAGACCATGTCATGGGGAGATGTGTGAGGGAAGATGAGACATATGAAATTTTGCATGCATGTCACAATGAACCCTGTGGGGGGCATTTTGTAGCCAAGAGGACAACAATGAAGATTTTGAACACAGGATATTACTGGTCCATCCACAAGGATGTAGGGAGATATACAAGGAAGTGTGATAGATGCCAAAGGATGGGCCGACCAACCAAATTTGATGAGATGCCACTTTACCCCCAGGTAGTAATCACTCCATTTGATAAGTGGGGATTGGAATTTGTAGGACCCATTGATCCTCCATCACATGGTAAATCCTATGTCTTGGTATGCATCGATTATGTAACCAAGTGGGTAGAAGTTAAGGCCATGAAGCAACAAGAGACAATAAGGTTGCAAAAAAAAATTATGAGGAAATTTTCACACGGTATGGGGTTCCAAGAGAGATAGTGACTGATCAAGGGGCTCAATTCACTTCAACCCTTGTTACAACACTGGTCAATGAGTACAACATTAGGCACATGAATTTTACCCCTTATCACCCTCAAGCCAATGGTCAAGTTGAGGTGACCAACTGAGAAATTGAAGCCACTCTAACCAAAATAGTGGCTATCCATAGAAACGATTGAGCAAGCAAACTACCAAAAGTTGTTTGGGCTTACATAACTACATGGAAAACAACTACATGATTGACTCCATTTGAGCTTCTGTATGGAAAGATAGTTATGATGCCCATTGAATTTGAGCATAAGACTCTTAGGACTGCAGTGGAATTTGGGATGGATATATCTGAGGCACAAAGGGACAAAATCATGCAGTTGAATGCTTTGGATGAGATGAGGAAGGCAACTTTGCATCAAATAGAGGTAGTGCAGAATCAGAGAGTAAAATGGCATGACAAATTCATCAAAGATAAGAAATTCTAGTCAGGAGATTGAGCACTGCTCTATGAAGTTCAAGGTATCAAGACAATGCAGGAAAATTGCAGACAAGGTGGCTAAGAGCATATGAGGTTGCTGAAGTATTTCCCAATGGGGTTGTTCAGCTCACTGTCATTGACCCTGTCAGATTTAAGCTGCTGGTGAATGGTCATCGCCTGAGATTGTATCACAAGCCAAATTCTAAGGAGGAGTTCTTGCAGCAATTCACTCAGCATGCAACACCCAAACTTCCTACAACCGAAGGAAGTGGACCTAGTGTCCCTCCTTCTAGCTAACTAAGGTATGTAAGTTGTCATAATAAATACTCCCACTTCTGTGGGGGTCCACTTCTTCACCCATCTGCCCATCCATTCCACCTTTCTCTCTCTTCCACCTCACCATCATCATTTCACTTCACTTCATTCCATTCCACCTCATTCCACTTTCATTAATTGCTCAACTGATTTTTTTTGAAAAAGTGACCGGTACTTTCTCCATAATCTTTGCAATAAATCTTCCACGAATTTAGGTACGTGCGCATCAATTGCTATATCTTAATTGTCTTTTAGTGCATTTATTTAATTGTTGTAAATTAATATGGACGTTTGCCATAACATGTAATTATTCCCTGCCCCTGTCAAATTATCATTCCACCTCGCATGTGAGGACACATGTGCAAATTTAGGTTGGGGGGAAGTGCAAATACCATGTTCGCATGCCTATTCATACTGGTTCACGTCAGCAAAATTTAAGTATTGAGCCGATTTGAATTCTTGAGATGACGACTCATATGTGTGAAAGGACATCAACTGCCTCCATTTTCCTTAATCATAGCCTGCATTTATTACTCCTTTACTGCCTTTATTTTCTCCTATCATAATCTTAAGCCAAAAGATAAAATTCAGTTGATACGAGCAATGGAAATTTGGTAGCAATACGAGAAGGAAAAAATTTGCAAGCGATTGTTTGATTGCAGATAATGGGAGGTGGGTTAATTCGAAATGAACCCACAGTTCATGATGTATTACTACAGGATGCACCTTGCCTGACCAAGGTTATAAACTGTAGATGGATAGACTATTTCCTGATGCTGAATGGTTTGGATGAAGATGTTGCATTAGAATTTTCCCAGACATTGTGAAAAGGAAAGGCCACGATAAAGGGGTTGGAGGTCATAGCCACTGAGGAAAGGATTGTAGAAGTTATAGGGTTGACTGTTGATGGTGAACATTACCCTGTTACTAGAGATGCCAGGTCGGCTAGGGCTAAATTTATAGAACCTGGTGACCCTTTGTTGAGCATGGGTAAACAAGGAGTGAAGATAATTTCTTTGCCTGAGCCATGGAAGCAGGTAGTTGTTTATGTTGTGAAGTATATTACCTATGAAGGTCGTCAGTCAAATCTGCATTCCATGCATTTCAAAATCCTAAACCATATGAGGCACGAGAGAAGAATGAATGTGCCCAACATGCTATACCACCTTCTTTCAATCATGGCGACCGAGACCCAGAAAGGTAGGGACAACTCCGTTTCCCACCATTGTCTGATCAAATTATTATTTGAAAAGTCTCTACATGATGTGTCTAATATATCTTGGGAAGAGTTCTTAAATATTGATCAAATTAAACCAGAGCATTTATGACCTAGGGTTTTACCTCAACCTTGTAGGGTTAGTAGAAGGGTGAGCAATGTTCGAGCCGCTCCTGGAGCCTCAACTTCTGGAGTGAGCCCTAGTGTAAACCCTCCTGCAGCTGAGCAAACCATAGAGATTAGTTCTTTTGAGGCTGAACATTTAGAAAAAGGAAGTTCCTCTCTAGATTTTGATGATGATGTCCCTCTTAGCACCCTAATGAGAACTAGGGAACAAAAGAAGAAGGCAAAAATAAGAAAAGGAAAAGTTAAAAACCAAACGGTTGAAAAAGAAGTGCCAAGCTCTAAGAAACGAAAGGATGACACTATTCTTCCTGCAACAAAGGAAAAGTGAAGAAAATATCCTAGAAAATCAACACCAACTGGGCTAGTCATTGGTGTATCTCCTGAGGGAAGCCCTAAACCTGGAGAAACATCACGAGGGGATACAAAAGCTCCAATGGAGCAGGTGATTGTTGGGGAAGCAACAAACTTAACACTAGAAAATCTTGTTGACATTGCATAACAAGTTGAAAGTCGAGGGCATGAGGAAAATTAGGAGCTCCTATAGCAAGAGAAAAAGCTAGAGCTCTTGCAGCAAGAATAGAAGCAAGAGTTCCTACAATATGAGTAAGAACAAGAACTTGAGGCCCTGCAGCTAGAACTGGGAGGACAGTCAACACCCCTGCAACCAGAATTGGATGAGCAAGCAGAAGCCTTGCAACTGGTACTCTATGAAGAACAAGTAAAAGTGCCAGATTTTTTTCTGGTAGGAATACATAGGCCCTCTAGTTCTTCAATGCACAAGGTAGTCATGAACTTGTGGAAAGAAGTGCAAAGGAGGGAAGAAGAATGGAAAGCAGACAAATGTAGGCTGAAGAAGGAAATTCAAAAGAGAGATGAAGAGATTAAGGATAAGAATGAAGAAATTGCTGCTTTAAAGAAAAAAGTGGATGACATGACAACTTTAGTACCTCAGATATTAGAGTGCAGGGCTCCTTCGAGGGTCTATGCTCTATATTTGAAGGAGAAGCATCTTTATTTTAAGCTAGCAAGGATTGTTTCAGGTTTGAATCCCTCCATTGAGACCCCTATTGAATTTTTCAATGCTTATCGGATTGCTCCTCCTGAAATGAATTTTATTGTGTGAATTTTATTTACATAATTATGCCATGACCAAGACCATGATTGGAATCCACTATTGTATGTTGGAGATGTCCAACTAAGGGAATTTATATCTTGGATACAGAACAAAGTTAGTTGGAGAAAACAGTTCAAGACCTATAGGAAAATTGAATCCAACATTCCCCTGCCCATTAGGGCTGAATCTAGAAATCCAAGAGACATTTTCAAGGATTGACACAAAATTCTCTACCGACCAAGTTATGGCGATGGGATCCTGTTTGAGAGAGAGGCAATTTATAAAGAATATGAGAAGGTAGCAAGAACCAAAGGGGAATCTGTAATGGGATACCTGTCACAAAGGTGGAACAACCTAATTGATGATTTGAAACAAGTTGAGCCTCATTCCACACATAACTATGTTGCAACACTTAAGAGAGATGATAGATATATACATATTGGAAGGATAAAGTGACAATTTTGAATCCAACATTCCCCTGCCCATTAGGGCTGAATCTAGAAATCCAAGATACATTTTCAAGGATTGACACAAAATTCTCTACCGACCAAGTTATGGCGATGGGATCCTGTTTGAGAGAGAGGCAATTTATAAAGAATATGAGAAGGTATCAAGAACCAAAGGGGAATTTGTAATGGGATACCTGTCACAAAGGTGGAACAACCTAATTGATGATTTGAAACAAGTTGAGCCTCATTCCACACATAACTATGTTGCAACACTTAAGAGAGATGATATATATATATATATACATATTGGAAGGATAAAGTGACAATTTTGGCTTCCACTAACTTTTCATCCACATATCCTACTATGGCCTGTGCCAAACTTCAGGTACTACCGATATGACATAGTTGCAGAGAAGCAAAGATGGAGCAGGTTGGACATACAACAAGGGTTCTATTGGGATCCTAATTCAAACACAGTAGAAACTGATGTAGGACAATTGGCGGTTGTAAATTTCAGGGCATTGACCAAGCAGAAGCACAACTCTCCCTCTACTGGAGGACCAACAAGACCTTAGGTTGGGGGGAGTGATGAGTCTAGTTTATGGTATAATTATTGATAGAGTTTGTTATCCATTTATTGTAGTTGTCATAGACTTTGATGCTTGGATGTTGAATTTTTTTTATATTTCCTTAAAGCCATAGACTTTGGACATGAACTTATTTTCATAACTTTTAATGATATTGACATGCTATACGAACTATCTGTGTTAATTTTGCATGTGATTAATGAATTTCGCTTTGAGATAGTTACAAGTATGTAGTTGTTGTGCGTACTAATATTGTCATGTAAATATAATTTGATGCCTACAACTAAGGAAGATTTCACCAGCTGGACATTCACCATAGCGATCAACAAGGTGGTCATTTAATGGAGGAAAGACTCTCGATGACGAAAAGATTCCTCATTCAAATCAAACTGTAACCACCTTATAATGGTCTTAATTGTTGGGAAAATATAGGTGTTACTGTTGTTCCATATTCGCGTTAAGGCAAACATGCCTGACATATTTTGTGTGTGTGTAGCCGCCTCTCCACTTTCTGCGCTTTCCCTAATGTGGCATCCTCCACATCTGTGGGAGTTGACCACCTTGCTAGGTGATTAGATAAATAAGACTCTGATACTCCTTTGAGGGTTTGAATTGGAGGTTGCTCAATCTGATGATGTACTCACACTCTTAAGTTTTTCAGTAATACAGTCCTGTTGCTTGATTGTACTCATGTTTTTCAATGAATGAAATGAAGTTATAAGTTTGCGCATTTGAGTTTACATTAGTTTTAGGGGATACTCATCCAAGGGGACCCACTTGGTGAGTATTTTGTCCCGTACCTTAGTTTAGTTTAGTTGTTATTTTCTGTTCAATAATAAGTTAAGAATTTGGCATTGTTTGTTCCTGTAGCCACTAGAATTCCATTTTGTGACTGTTCCTGCAGCCAAAGTAGACAGAGTAGTTTCTTGTTTGTTCACTCAGATTTTCATTTCTGTCATGCATTCCAACTTATTATAGTTGTTGGTTGATGCTCAACACTTATGTTATTTCCTTACAAGCAATTTACTTTCAAAATTGTGTCTTTCTTAGCTATAGGATGAATATGGCTACTTTGGATTCCTAGTGCACATACAATGCTGAACCATTTCAAGTTTACATCCCTGGGTTGACAATTTAAATGCACCTTCATGATGATTGAAATAGCTATTCAGGTTAGATATCCAATCTCTAAATCACAATTGTGAAGGCTTAGTTGTTGAATCATTGTAGGAGGCCGACAACACATACATAGTCCAATGAAATATTAGAAATAAAATATTAAGACCTTGATGTCTCCTCCTTGTCTCCTTGCACCATACACTCCAATTCAACACCCAAGAGATCCTCCATGTGTGCTATTGTTGGCTTAGGACTGAACTTGCCCTCTAAGGGTCTCCTTTGATAAATAACATCTTCTAACACTTCCATATTAGTTGTTGATTTCTCTTGAATTTCATACACAAAGTAGTGTTCCTCTCTTCCCAAACCTTCCATCTCCTTCCAAAGGATGTGATCAATCTCTGTATATGGACTGAATACTTCCCGCTACACTTTGGGGCTGCATTTATCATTAAACTTTTTAGTTTGTCCTACTGCTGCAAACAACTTATCATTCATACCCATTTCTTCCAATAATAAAGCATCCAATTCATCATGGATTACATCAAACACTGGTCTTTCTCTAAGAGAACACTAAACGTATTATTTATTCATCAACCTTTCACTATCAAAAATAGAATGCAATATGCATTCACCAAGTATCTCACCTTCCCCAGGATGACATAGTATTCCATCTTCTTCACTTAGTATTTCTTCTTCATTTATTTTTATGCTTGAATTTACACACTCAAAGCTTTCATTAATTTCAAAAAAATGAGACTTACTTGCCTCCACATCTCTTTCCTTGGATGGCTTTTCAAGTAATTTCAACCACCTTCTCAATCTGTTAGCTTCCTACAACTTCCTTCTCATTTCCATCATTTTCTTAAGAGGCCACTTCACCTTCTTTCTCATTGGCTAATACCCAACATTTCCTTGGTATACTTTCTCAAGAAATTGTTGTAATACAAGCTCAACAAAAAATTCAAACTCATCCATTCTTCTATCAAACTCTGCAACGAGGCTTACCCTATTGTATTTCATCTTGTCCTTCTTTCTTATCTTGTTGCTACATCTTCTTGTCTTCGTGATGCCTCACCTAGATTTTCTTCCCTTTTCCTCACTACCTAGTCTTTTGGCATCCAGTTTCTTCACTTCAACCTGTCAAAAACAACAGACAAACTTTCAAAACTTCACTTGCCTAGATCTTTGGGCTTTGATACCAAAAAATTATGCAAAGAAATGTACTAAGATCTCAAACATACACCAACAAGGTCTTTTGGCAACTTGAACAATTATGACCAATGCAACCTAAGCCACTAATCTTGAACCACTACCATTAGGAATATTTGAGTATTATTTAATTTATCTACATGTAACATAATAACTTGTGTAGGTAACATCTCACAAGAATCTTGTCTCAAGGACAAGTCCATTTCAATCCATAAGAAAAACAATAGGGTTTGAAAGCCACATCCCACTATTGACTAGTTATAAAGATCTACCTTTTCTTTGGCTTGAGGAGCATACAATATAATGTAAATTCAACATAAATTAGAACATGTGTAAAAGAACCTACTAACGCCTTGCAACATCCAATTCCTGGACCATGCATTCAACACATAAGTTTTGTCAATCAACAATTTACCCTTGTTGTCTTACTAGATTGACACTCATTACCTTCTTGATTGTCAAGAGAGCATTTAGTGATTCTTACCCCAAACCTTCAAAGGGAAGAAATTATATCAATTCATTAACACCTTAAGACTCTCAACAACATAATTTTCCAGCTTCTCTTGCAAAACAAATAACAACAAATACAAATCAAACCCTTCATAACTGTCTCAAAGATTGTCCTACAGTTCAATGCAACGAGTTCTGTCATTAATAACTTTCACAAAAAATATAATATAGCCAATCGCTTAAGTGGGATTGAAGATAACATAGTTATAGACTTTTTATCTAGTTTTAATAAAGATCCAAGGATGGAAAAGAAAGTTATGGCATTTTTTCTCAAACAGAAAACCCTAGGCAGGGTTCCAAGTAGTTTTTGCAAAAACATGTATAACTTTTGCAAATCAACATGAAAATCTATCAAACCAAAAAAATTTAAATATAAAACATGTATCTAACAATTATAATTGGTTTAAAATCACTACTTGTCTGTAAAAATCCATACCAAACAAAATAACAGAACTATTATAGAAAAATGCAAATAAATTGCTCCCAAGTGATTCACAATCTTCATTCAAATGTTCACTCTCCTCTCAAATGAGTTTGGGATAAAAAAATATACATTTCCAACCATTCCCACTATTGTAATTGACCACTAAGCTTTTAATTCACTATTACATCAACTTGACAACTTTTAAGGCAATTTTGACAATTTTTAACAATTTGACCTTAATCTTTACCAAATGGATCAAAATGATAAAAAATGGTCTACAACTACCTTATTAGACCCAAAAGACCCTAAAAAATCTAAAAACCAAAAGGTGAAAATATTTATGCCATGATGCTCCTGATGCCCCTGCATCACACATGATATTTGCTAGGCTAGGTATATGACACATCCTGCAATTACTCTAAAGTGTCATAATATGAGACTAAATTTGATACCTATCACTTTTTCTCTTCATAATGTAAAATTTTATGTGTGATGGCCATCAATTTAACTCATCCCAAATGATTAATGACTGATATTCAAAGTTAGACTAAAGGAATCAACAACTACACCATTATATTTTTAACTCATACATGCATTTAATGAAAAATATGGTGAAGCAAGTGAATGGTTCTAGTCATATATATATAGGGTCATTCATATTTATTTTTTATGAGAAATAATATAAAAGATAGGGATTTGAACCAAAGTAAGGATTGGTGATATTGTTGTAGTTCAATTATGTGTGGAGCTTTGCATGCATCTAGTAGCAAGAAATAATGGATAAGTTCTTTTAGAAAAGCCCCTAGATTTTTTTCCATTTAGTAATCTAAGGTCTATGTAATTGTGTTTATTATAATTTGGTGATATATATTTCTATGTTTTGCAAACCTACAAGTTGTCCCCAACCCTAAATATATTGTTTTTTTGGAATCCTTACATTGTCCAAAATGAGTCATGCTTCATCTCAAGTTGGTAGGGTTAAAATAAGTTTAGATTAAGGCCTAATTAACCAACTTCCTAGCTGTAAAAAAAGAGGTAAGAATGCCGAAGGTACATGCGTATTTTTGATAGGTTACAGGAAAAGGCTAAATTAATCATAGATGATATCATCCCTATAACTAGTTTGGATTTATTTTTGTTTTGTCAAATTATTGTTCTAGGAAGCATGTCCCTATATCCAATATATGGTGATTCTACTCAATAAAATTGATGTTTTGAAATGCTTTTGTCAAAAATGATCTAAGATATATGTCATATGTAGCCAATTTGATTCAAAGTCCAAAAAATTGAAGAGTAAAAATGGTGAAGTATTGTTGACATTAAACAAGGAACTAATTAGAAATATTTTTGACCTAATTCCCTAGTCCAATTATAAAATTGACTTCAATGCATTATTTTGAGAAAATGTAAGGAATAAAAGCAGTTAAATGGTAAAATAGTTTCCTAATCATAGGCTAAAAGTTCTAACGAGGGAAAATACAATCCTCTCAAATGAAATTGAGATTTTTGGTGTTGATATTTTTGAGAAATATTTTAGAATGTCCTATGTTACCTTGTGTCAAGTATTGGGAATAGATTATAAGTTGCAGATGCTTATACATATAATGGCGATTTCTATAAATATCCAACATAGGTATGTGAATAGGTTGCTTGATTTTGCTTCCTTTATGGCACAAGGTATTCATAGGGCTCTTGTATCCCTTAAAGATAATAATAGAATTCCATAATTTAAATGGTATTGCATACTATGTCATATCTTGTTGTTTCTTGGGAGGGATACTTGGGATTCTACTCTAAAAGTCATAACCACATTATCAAATAACAATCCTCTACTAGTTTAAGGTGACCCGAGAACATATGTGTGGGATGAACATTGTCACGATTTAGTTTATGGTGTTTTTGAGGAATATTTTATATAAAATATTTTGAATATACTTGAATATAAAAGGAATAGACAATTTAATACTTTTATTAAGTTCTCAAGACCAAAGTAGTTTAATTCTAAAATTGATTGTGAACATAATTGGAGTGATTGGTTCTATCACACATATAGGACAACTATTAGAGTCAATGGACCTAAAGTACAACCATATGCTCTTCCTCTTTGGATTCCTAAGAAGGCATCTTTCCTTGAAACTATGTGGCAACTCAATGAAGAAAATAAGGTCCACTTGAGGCAACACATAAAGGATTCCTTCTTTCCATCTACACTAAGGTTCTATTATTTCAAATTATAATTGCTAAAGAAAGTCTTGATCTCCTAGAATCAAAGTTGATGGAGTACAAGATGCAATCAGATAGAGGAAGAAGGTTTGAACCAAAATATTTTGAATTGATAAAACTAGGAAGGAGGTAGGAAGTTTGAGCTATGGACATTAGTTTGATGAATCTGAGGATTTAATCTGAAATTGCTTGACCAAGGAAAAAATTGTAAGGAGGGATAATTAGTTGTGTAGCCATATTGGTGAAAAGAAAATAATGATCCTTGATGCAAACTACAAAGGCATATTTGATAATGTTAAGGATCCTATTACCAAAATAGGGTTGATGTTATAGAATGTGGATACCATAGGAATTAAATACCTTAAATGGCTGCTCCTAAACCCATTTCTAAAGAAAGTATTATGGAAACAAAAGAGAATGATAAGTAGGAAATTGAGAAACTCACCGTGTCTTAGGATTGGGTACTTTGTTAGTTATAAGGGATAAATGCCTCATAGAGGTTGTGCCATAAGAGAGCATCCTGTAGACACATAAAAATGGCCTAAACCCGCAAACCACATTTTTCTATGTCAAACATCCTCCTCACATAATTAAAGTATTTAATTATGTGCTAATGTCATAATTCCTAACTATTTCCTCCTGATTATTTAAATAAATAAATTTTATTTATTTATTTAAATATGTCACTAATATCCTTGTCTTTTATAATTAAATAAATTATATTTATTTAATTATTTATCATCTTGCCACTATAATTAAATGGTTATTTTAATTATTTAATTATTCATTTATCCTCTTCTTCCACAATTAAATAAATTTTATTTATTTAATTGCTTATTAATTTGTCACCTTCTTCCTATTTTGAATTAAATTATTATCAACTTTCTAAATATATTTTCTGGATTCGATTCTATTGTTAATTTTTACCATCAGCATTTCGAATCACACTACGTGATCCATCATCAAGATGAAAGAGAGCTAAAGGAGAAAATGAATTGTTGCATGTAAGAGTTATTGATGAACTCGAGCACCCAGGATCACCTACAAAACCAAGATAAACCTTCCACACGAGAGCAGCAAGAGATAGAATGCAGGAATATAGTGCAATAACAAAATGATGTTATATCACACACTAAATGATACAATATGCCTCAACTCTCCCTTGAATTGATTGAGTTAATATGAACTCATCTAGACTAGATAGGAGCTAGACCTGAACTAGTTAGGAGGGAGAGGTGAGTGCAGAATATATAGTAGAATATGGGCAAATAATTCCAAGAGGGGTAATAACTCCCAAATAACCAAATTAGGTGGGAGTTATGCCTACTTGGAAAATGCCAAATAGGTGGCATAACCTACTCAAAAAGAGACAGATGAGTGGTTTTGTGAGGTGGCATATAAGGCCAAAAGAGGGTGTGAAACTCAACCACCCAAGTGTGAGTGGGAGCAACACATGTAATCGATGGATTATGCCACGTGTCCTCACATGAACCACATCTCCTATAACCTAAGGTATGCTTAATAATGTGTAGGAAAAATAATATTAAAAAAACCTACACTAACATTGCAGACCAAGCTTGGTTAAAAAGAGATCAAGAGGAGAAAAAAGGGGGAGGCACACGGTTCGAGGATTAAGGTTGACTAGGAGAAAGAAAATAAGAACACAAGAAAAATGAAAAGAGAGCAAAATATTGAAAAAAAAGAATCAAGGAGCCAGAGGAAACCAAAACAAAGAGAAAATCAAAAGAGACCACTATAAGGCCTAAGGATAAAGACATAAATTGAAAGACAAAATCTTGTAAATATTTAACTAAACAAAAGCTTAAAATAGACCTAATCTAATAAAATAACATATTAATAAGAATTAATCTTATAGTTATTTATAATGAAAAATAATAAAAACTACTCAATTTCTAATGATATTATTAATAAGATTAATCTTAAAATCTTATAAGATTAAAAATGAAAAAATTATAAATTATAAAATACGAAAGGAATTAAAGAAAAGGTGAATAAGAAATATAATTAATATTATAACCCTAAACTAAGAATAAGATTAATTCTTATAATATTATTAATTTTCTTTATATCACTAAATTAGTGTTATAATCTTAATTATATTAATTATGTTAAATAGATAAAGAATTAATAATAGTATTATAATTATATTATAACACTAAACTAATGATATAAAGAATTAATAATAAAATAAAGAAAAGGTGAATAAGAAACATAATTAATAATAATAAATTAGAAAAAAGATAAAAAAATATAATGGTGAGAAACTTAGAAAGGAAATTTATTTTTATTATTAAATTTTTAAACTTTATTTAGATTCCTTTCTTGAAAGAAAGGAATCTAAAATTTCAATAATAAAATTAAAGTTCCTTTCTGAAAGACAAATTAATGTTATAAGATTTATAATGAAGCTAATAATGTTGATTGTTCTAAATTTTAATAAGAACCTATAAGAATTAATGATTAGGTTAATGATCTTGTGAGGCCCACCCCTATGCTACATCTAGAACTTGGATTATTTTGAGTTTGGTTATTGTCTATGTCTATTGATACCATTGATGACAGGATATTTAAATGTTTAAGTTCATATAATAATTTGATTTTGATTATGCTACATGCTTAGTAATCTGATTATGATGATTGATCTAATTTTATGCTGGTTATTGAGTTTGTTTAATTTGAATCTGAAAACTTAATGATGAATTAATGAAACAAGTGATGTGAACCAATCATGTTGCAATTGGATGAGTATGAAAATGGGATAAGATAGGTGGCTAATGATTTTTCAATTATTATTTGGATCTTTATGCTATGTAAATTATGAAACTTGTTTGAATGCAATGGCTTCATTTTTATATGAATATGATTTACTTGAATGGATTAACGTTTGCATCGAGTGTGCAGGTACACTTTCCATGGCCAATGGAAATTGGAGGTGACCATTGGGAACCCTAAGTAATTTAATCAGTGAAACCAAACTGAAGTCCATTTTGAAGGACTATAGTTTCGTTCTGTGATGTATTTTATTTGTGATGTAAAGTGTGAGTGTTATTAAATTGAATTTTATTGCCATGTTAGTCCCTTTAGGAGGTGAGTTGTCCATCTAAGTGGACAAACTCAGATTTGAACTTTTAGGTACTTTTTGGGGATTGAAAAGTGATATTTTAAAAATATTTTTATGGGTTTATGGCCCTTAGGGCAAGTACCTTTTTAGCTCAAATCTTGGGTCAATCTCAAGATTGGACACTCTTTTTGAGGCCTTAAAGAGGTTTGACGAAAATAAGATTTTGGGAAGTGGGATGGGGACTAGTCTTTCCCCATCCCCACTTCTCCATATTGCCTTGAAAGGCTCCCAATTTCTCACACATGTGTGAGAACACATGGGTGAGTGTGCCTGGGAGAGTGAATGGGAGATTGACAAGTGTCAACTCCCTATTCAAAGGAATTCTAACTTGAGTTCCTATAAAACAAACTCAAAATAAGGGTTATGGGATTCTTTTTGCATTCTTGATTTTGGTTGAATTTTGGGGGTTGAGGAGATTGAAGCAAAAGCTTGGAAGAAGTGGAGTTCTGTGGATCCTCAACTCATCCTTTCCTAAGCTTGGTTTTGAGGTAAATTCACCACTTTCTTTATTTATTTATGTTTTATTTGAAAGATTATACATGTGTATGTAAAAATGAGCTTGGTATTTTATCCCTTGTATTTTTCTTGTATGTTTATTTCAAAATGCTTTTCGTGCTTGTTTTCTTGTGTTGTTGAATGTGGTTAATGTGATGGGAAAAATGTTGTATAGGGATAAGCTCACCCAAAATTTGGGTAGAGCATCCCTCATTGGGGATGGTATGGAGTAGGAACCTCCATGGGGAAATATAATCCCTCTTTGAGAGGAGAGGCTCAAAAAGGGTATGAGTACCCATATGTAATTGTAAAATGGTAGAAATGGTTTTGGTGGTATGGGTTGTGGAGAAAGAAGAGATATTAAAAGAAGGGTTGCATGCGAAATGATGGGAGTGTGATATTGAATTGTTCTTATTACTATTATTATGAGTCCCCATATGGAGTGCATAGTCCACCCTCCATTCCCCACTTTGGATTCTTGATGGAATCCTAAAGTTATATGAAAATCCCTTGGGTGGGTGTGAGAAGACCTTATGTGTTTCATGTGCATTTAAATGTTTTTGGCTTGGTTTTGTTTGTACCCAGTTCCCAAAGTTGCCTCCTAGCTCGGGGGTGGTTTGTAAGCAAACCTACGGTTGGGAGGTGAGCTAGCTACGACCATAAGAAGATCCTAGTATGTGTTGCTTGTGCAGGTTTAGAGGATAATGGTGAACAAAGCTTACCTTGGAGATAATCTATCCCATTACCTTCTATTACTTATGGTTATGAAAATGTTGTGCATGACTCACCTTGGAGGGGTATTGGAGGGTTATTAGTTGTGATGGAAGAAAAGTCCTTGTCTAACCTATATCTCGTATTGGCTGGATTTCTTATTTAATTAAATTCTTAGGTGTATTGTCCCTTTGAAAGGAGGATCACTCCTATTGTATGTAAAGAAAAAGAGAATATGTGTTTTAAACTTGAAAGTGGACATGCTATTTTAGAAATATAGTTCTTTCATTTTATCTATTTCTTGAGAAGTATATATCACCCTTGTTTATAATCTTTTGTGAGTTAGTAAAGAATACTATGCTTTGCATTTTCTGTTATTAGTACAATAAAAAAAAAAGAGCTCTTACAGCCATGTATACTATTTTATACTGAAATAAATGAATGAAATTTTGGTTCTGATATAGTAGATCTTGTTTCTATCCTGACATTACTTAAAGATAGGATAATACATGTAACATGCCTAAATTAAGCACTTTCTCATACCAATGAAGTTCCATTAAAATATATTGAATGTCTTAGATTGTAAATAATAATAATAATAATAATAATAATAATAATAATAATAATAATAATAATAAGAGGAGGAAAATATTCAATTATTCTCAGTATTAATTCCTTATAGACTATAAATAGATAAAATTAGTCTAAGAAAAAAAAGAGACAAACAAAGGAGACAACATTCATGTTAAATAGAGCTAGGCTATTTTGCTGCTTCTAAAAATGATTTTTTTTTCTTAGGGAACTAGATAAGTTAAGAAATTATGATTCTCTCTTCGATGCAACTTATAGGTATTAAATTAATACCCTACTCTGAGACTAATTTGCAATATTGTTGTTCATTGCCTTAAATTTTTAAGGAAAGGACTTGAATTAATGATTATTCATAAATTCTCTGTACGGTAGTGTTAAGAAATAAACACAAATGATATGAGGGCTTATTATTCTAATTCTTATTTCAAACTGTCCATGTGCCAGCTATGGCGTGATTGGACAACTTTGAGATTTTAACTACAAAATGTAATGACTTCTATTATGGTTGGAAATAAAATAGTATATGGTAATAGTTGGTCTTCGTCTTTATCCTACCATGGAAGCTCCATGAGAGCATACTATTTAACAACTAGTAGGACGATATTCCATCCCTTAGAGACCTGTTGGAGGAAAACTTTAACCATGGCACAATATCTTTTAAGAGGAAATACAAATAGAACATGAGTTACAAAAGGAGTTCTTGCATGCCTATGAAGACTGTGCATACAACCACATACTCTCATGCCTGGGTTCTTCTCTTTCCCTTGGTTATGTGCAAAAGAAAGCTTATAGAACAAAAGAAAAAACCATTGTATTCACAACTGAGACTAAGAGTGCATCCACGAACCATAATGGGCACCCCTATTGCTGTTCTAAGTAGAAAACAAAAGCATATAATAAATAAATAATAACCAAATAATAAGGTGTGAGCGAACTCAACATAAATAAAAAAGAAGAGAAATACAAGGCTGTAAAATGAAAATAATAGTATAAGGAGAAAGGAAGGAAGGGTGATTCAAAGTGGAGATCAGTAGGTGTGGTGACACTTTCGGCTCAAGCAGTCACCACCACTATCAACTCCCAATTAGCACATTTAGCTTCCCGTGTGGGAACATAGAGTCGAGGACATAATGTAGGTCAATCTATTTATTAACAATATTGTTAGAATAAAACATGCTCTGATACCATGTTAGAATTGGTTATGGATGCCAAGATCTATGAACCAAATGGAAAGCACAAAGAAAAGAGAAAATAATGTGACAAGAATAAACTGCATTCAATGTCAATAATATGATATGCTTTCTAATTTTACAATGAGAGACCCCTTGGTTATATAGCCAAGGTAAGAACATAGAACTGCATAAGATTATGACAAGTGTCGTAATATTATGACATGAGACAACAATGAAAATCTATCACTCCACCTAAAGTGGAAAGTGATAATGTGATAACCACCACAAATAGGGGATCATCCACAAAAGGTGGAAACCTTATCACATGATATGCCCATGAAAGGTGGAGGTGATAAAGTAATAACATGATAAATCCACCAAAGGTGGAAATTCTCCAACAACTCCTATGTGGTCCCTAAGTAAACTTAACTAAGGTGTAATTATGACCTAGGACAAGGTACAAAACATTTAATTACACCAACAAATATGATCTATTAAACTTATACGAACCAAAAATCCTCCAGGTCGTAGCAAAGAAAGCTAGCTTTGAAAGACTGCCTCACAATGGTTAAATGGAATGGTACCAACACACTCCCAGCTAAGCTGTTGGGTGGAACTCCAAGCACATTGAAATGAACCTGTTAGTTACTACATTTAGTATTCACGCCAGACAATAAAATCAGCAATAAATCTTTGTTTGGTTTAAGGCTATGACTACGCAGCTGGTTGTATTAGCCACACATGATTCTTTTGGAAAAATGTGAAGGGGACCACCTGGGAACCTCCATGTGATTGGCTTTCAAGAGTTAGTCAGAGAGCTCATTATTTGATATTGTTAGAGTAAAGGTTTTAACTTAATTATGTTGATTAAGTTACCTTTATTCCCTTCTTAAGATTTCACGTTAGTTTGCATAAAGTGACATTTAATAATTATATTAATTATTAAATTTTTTCCTATTAGGGCTTCTATTAGGGTTTCTTTAGGGTTTGCATGATCTCCTTTTTATAAGGATTGATCCCATTGTATTTCATATCAATTCATTCTCTCATTCTCTCTGATATATACATTTTCAGTTTTCAGAGAACCCTTGCTTGTTTGTCTCCATCTCTTCTTTTGTGACAGGTTATTTGCATGCAGGTGATCTTCGAAGTTTATGAAGTTGTATTTTCTCAACTCCTACATGGTATCAGAGCTCCAGACTTGCTGCTTCTTGTTCTTGTTTTGAAGATTTTTGGAGCTTCAAGGGTTTGGGGTTTGTTTTTTTGATCCAGGGCATACTTGCAATTTCAAAGAATTTTCAGCCCAAACGGACTTCGCCATTGTGTCCACAACGGTCCAAAACCCCTAAATCGATTGTTCATTTGTCCATTTTGGACAAAGTCAAATTTTGGAGCAATTTTTTTTTACAAATACGGTAGTACGACCGTCGTCTATGCGCGGATTGGAGAAAAAAAACCTGGTAAAAAATTTTATTTCTTTTGAAAAAATTTCGTCCGCATTTTTTTTTCGGAATTTAAAAAAAAAATTAAAAATTTTGAAATTGTTATTTGATTTTTTATTTCAAAAAAATGAAAAGAAAAAAAATAAAAATTTAAAATCACAGTTTAAGGGCTTGCCGGCCCTGGTACTAGAGTACCCGCAAGTACCTGCTTCCGCAGGCTTGCGGGCCCTAAGTACGTCGACCGATGTACTGCCAGCCGCTGGCGGCTTTAATGCTGGCCGATGGTCTGACAGTACCACCAACGATAGTACCTACCAGGCCGCAGCCCAGTATAGGTCGACCGTTTTTTATTTTTGTTTGTTTGTTTTTTTATGTAAAAAAAAAAAACATTTTTCTGTTTGCACATAAAGTTGTGCCATATTTTGTACTTGCACTGTATTATAAAGTGCCATGAGGGGTTGTGTAGTTTGCTTTTGTTTGCCATCACACCTTTGTCCGGTGAGTGTCCCTCCACGACGATAGTGGATCCTATGATTCCAGCCTCATGCATGTGTGCTTTGTTTTGCACACCACTTTTTTAGTTGCAGGTGCTTTCTTGTGCACTTTTAGATGTTGTTTCTTCTTCTTCATGCACTACAGGGTGTTTCACATCATTTCAGTGGATCTATCAGGCTCTCCCCATTCAACATTATGGGGGGGGGGTATTATACTGTTCGTGCTAATTCTTCCTTGGTTTCGCCTTGGAAGGAATCTTCCATTCTTAGTTGATCAATGTTTCAGACTATTGGTTCTTGTGCCATCTGTATCTTCGTTCTAGGTGTTTGCCTTTGTTTGCCATCTGATTCGAGTAGTGTCGTTTGGGGCACTTATGCAGATTATTGTCTTCTTGTTCCTGATCATCTTATCTTCAGCAGAGGTTCTTCAGCACCATAGCAGTCATCTTTCGATAGTTGTTTGTAGCTTCTTCTGCTTCAATGATGTTCTGCTTGGCTTTCTGCATTTCTTTTTGGAGTAGAGCTTTTTCCCATGAGGTTTTCTCTATTTCTCCACTTTACAGAGATTTGGTTGTATTTGGGTACCTGATCTGGCCTAGTTGTCAGGACCCATGTTTGCCTTCTTGCATTGTAGTTACCTTTGCTTTCTTGCATTTTTTTGTAGTTGCACTGTTGCTCATCTTAAGGGGGGGTGTTAGAGTAAAGGTTTTAACTTAATTATGTTGATTAAGTTACCTTTATTCCCTTCTTAAGATTTCACATTAGTTTGCATAAAGTGAAATTTAATAATTATATTAATTATTAAATATTTTCCTATTAGGGCTTCTATTAGGGTTTCTTTAGGGTTTGCATGATCTCCTTTTTATAAGGATTGATCCCATTGTATTTCATATCAATTCATTCTCTCTTTCTCTCTGATATATACATTTTCAGTTTTCAGAGAACCCTTGCTTGTTTGTCTCCATCTCTTCTTTTGTGACAGGTTATTTGCATGCAGGTGATATTCGGGGTTTGTGAAGTTGTATTTTCTCAACTCCTACAGATATGTCATTTCTACCTGTTTGTGTGAGTACCCATCGAATGCTACCCCTATCATACACATGTTATGTTATGAAATCTGGCACTAGACGGATTTAAGTTGGTGTTCAGTAGAAAATTTCATTGTCCAACATTTTATTCATGAGACCCATGGATAAAGAAGCGTTAGCATTTTGTTGACTCGCTAAACTATCGTTGGCATTCTGTTCGAAATATTTCGATCTATCTTTTTAGTTGCTTGTGCCAAATTTGCCACCCCCCTCTCTTAGTCTGTCATGAGACAAATGTAAATCCATAGGTATCGCCTGAAATCTAGGAATTAAAAAAAAACAACATTGTTGTCAGTTGCTTGAAAAATGGAGTTGGCTGGTGTAAGATTAGTGCCACCCCAATCCATGTCCCACAAAAGGAGTGATAAAGCAAACATAACAATTGGATTAAATCCTAGTTCATGGTCAGCTCGAAATAATTATTAAAATTGATAATGGCTATTATAACGTCGACAATAACATTAGCGATAAAATTATCGTTGACCTTCACGACTCCCACATTAAGTTAAAGACAAAGAAAATAAAAAGTATTCAAAACCTTAATGGTAGCAAGTTATATTATATTTATAAATAATCGGGCAAGTATTGTTTCAACAACATAAACCTCTATTTCTCAGAGCGTTGGATGGATAGCATGGTTGCTAATAACGCCACCCGAGGATTCCCTATTAGTCGAACACAAAATATCATTTGTTACTTGTAAAATATCATATTTTTATTTCAAATAAAATTTATATGCAACTTAAATGGACCAAATACCTATTGGTAACCATAAATCTTTGTTTTATCTACCTTTTATATTTAACACAAATGGACCAATAGTTGAACACATAAAAACTATTTGTTGTTATAAAAACAACACATAATTATTTAAATTACAACTTATATCAAACAAAAATGGACCAATAGTTGAACATTAAAATTTTTTGAAAATCCTTCACATTTATTGAAAAAATATATGGTTTTTATTGTGCTCACCTTTTATATTTGTGATAGGACAAACTATTGATATTAAATATTCCAATGCTTGTGCATTGCTACCCCAATAGTTGTACACATAAGAACAATGTTTGTTCATATGATAACAATACTTGTTTAAATGAGTGTCTTATTTTATCAAATAAACATTTAATTTTATAAATGACACACTTATAATGGATAGTTTAGATATTTTGTTTGAGACAAAAAAATATTTATTTCACTTGTTCATGAATGTATTTATGTTTTTTTTACTTGAACAATTAATGGTCCCATAATGTCACATATTTGTAATATTTTGTTTAATATGTGAAATGAATATATACAAGATATAATATTAATTCATTCCAGTATTGATATGAATAATCACAATTGATTGCACGACTATTGGACCCCACACGACAATTGACTCCTCTCCCCTAGTTGGTCTTCGTCTTTATCCTACCATGGAAGCTCCATGAGAGCATACTATTTAACAACCGGTAGGACGATCTTCCATCCCTTAGAGACCTGTTGGAGGCAAACTTTAACCATGGCACAATATCTTTTAAGAGGAAATGCAAATAGAACATGAGTTACAAAAGGAGTTCTTGCATGCCTATGAAGACTGTGCATACAACCACGTACTCTCATGCCTGGGTTCTTCTCTTTCCCTTGGTTATGTGCAGAAGAAAGTTTATAGAACAAAAGAAAAAACCAGTGTATTCACAACTGAGACTAAGAGTGCATCCACGAACCATAATGGGCGCCCCTATTGCTGTTCTAAGTAGAAAACAAAAGCATATAATAAATAAATAAATAATAACCAAATAATAAGGTGTGAGCAAACTCAACATAGATAAAAAAGAAGAGAAATACAAGGCTGTAAAATGAAAATGATAGCATAAGGAGCAAGGAGGGAAGGGTGATTCAAAGTGGAGATCAGTAGGTGTGGTGACACCTTCGGCTCAAGCAGGCACCACCACTGTCAACTCCCAATTAGCACGTTTAGCTTCCTGTGTGGGAACATAGAGTCGAGGAGATAATGCAGGTCAATCTGTTTATTAACAATATGATCTATTAAACTTATACGAACCAAAACTCCTCTAGGTCGTAGCAAAGAAAGCTAGCTTTGAAAGACTGCCTCACAACGGTTAAATGGAATGGTACCAACACACTCCCAGCCAGGCCGTTGGGTGGTACTCCAAGCGCGTTGAAATGAACCTGTTACTTACTACATTTAGTATTCACACCAGACAATAAAATCAGCAATAAATCTTCGTTTGGTTTAAGGCTATGACTATGCAACTGGTTGTATTAGCCACACATGATTCTTTTGGAAAAACGTGAAGGGGACCACCTGGGAGCCTCCATGTGATTGGCTTTCAAGAGTTAGTCAGAGAGCTCATTATTTGATATGTCATTGCTACCTATTTGTGTGAGTACCCATCGAATGCTACCCCAGTCATACACATGTTATGTTATGAAATCTGGCACTAGACGGATTTAAGTTGGTGTTCAGTAGAAAATTTCATTGTCCAACAGTTTATTCATGAGACCCATGGATAAAGAAGCGTCAGCATTTTGTTGCCTCGCTAAACTATCGTTGGCATTCTGTTCGAAATATTTGGATCTATCTTTTTAGTTGCTTGTGCCAAATCTGCCACCCCCCTCTCTTAGTCTGTCACGAGACAAATGTAAATCCATAGGTATCGCCTGAAATCTAGGAATTAAAAAAAAAAAAAAAACAGCACCGTTGTCAGTTGCTTGAAGAATGGAGTTGGCTGGTGTAAGATGAGTGCCACCCCAATCCGTGTCTCACGAAAAGAGTGATAAAGCAAACATAACAATTGGATTAAATCCTAGTTCACGGTCAGCTTGAAATAATTATTAAAATTGATAATGGCTATTATAACGTCGGCAATAACGTTCGCGATAAAATTATAACTGACTTTCACGACTCCCACATTAAGTTAAAGACAAAGAAAATAAAAAGTATTCAAAACGTTAGTGGCAGCAAGTTATATTATATATATAAATAATCGGGCAAGTATTGTTTCAACAGCATAAACCTGTATTTCTCAGAGTGTTGGATGGATAGCATGGTTGCTAATAACGTCACCCGAGGATTCATATGTTTACATAAATGAAAACGTATGTAAACATCTTTCACGGTGACCTTTCAAGTTACCATGTTGTTCCCTCGTGAGGATTCATTCTAAGCATACAGAAGCCTTCGTGGAAATGTCTAAGATATAATTTTACTTCAATATAGGAGAAAGAATATTCTCATAGTTTTTAAAATTAGACTCTTAAATGAGACGAATTCCTGAATAGCTGCCCATATGTACCTTTTAAAAGTTTCAAAGCTTTAAGAGAAGAAAAAAATAAAGAAATTCATGAATTTCAGTTTTGATTTTAATCCATTGGTTTTAGTATTGGTTGTGTTTTATTATTATTGTGGGTACGAATATACATATGTAATAAGTTTTAATAATACTCCTTAAACAAAAGAGAGGGGAATATGTTCACCCACTCTTAGGGAAAAGAATCTAACAGTTTTAAATAAGAATAAATGTAAGGAAAGAGCTCCACGTAATACTAGGGAGTCTTTAGGAAGAATAATAATAGTTTCTCTTTATTTAATATCCTCCTCCCTTATTTAAAGGAAATTAATAACATGTAATATGTAGAAGAAGTAATGTGTAATTATTAGTCTCGTCTATCTATAGGCAGAGACTAATGTTTTCGAGCAGATGATCGACATATTAGTTGGTGCTTTGGGAATCGCACGAGGGAGATAATACAGTGCTAAACCAAAGTTTTGTATTTTTCATTTGTTTTACTGCAAAAAAATAGGCATTTATCTCTACTGTCGTTGGTCCGTGCCTAATTTGTTGGGTTTTTGTTTTTTCAGCAATAATTTTCAAAAGCCTGACCAATGATATGTGAGAAGGCAATGTATTAAACATGCTTGACTAATGTTTTGTCTTTTTTTCTACAAGGGGCACATGGATCTGAGCTGGGTGCGTGGCATCATAATGCTTGCACATTTTGCAGCTATGCATGGAAAGGAGGCTTCAAATCACTAAGAGCCTAACGCAATGTATGCTGGGTTGCTTCAGAAGGTGCTACCATATTTTATCTGCGATCAGTTTGTGCTACAGAGGATTCCTCTTTCCTGTTACAAAGAAAGCTACCATATTGCAAGGTATTGATGCATTTTATAAATACTTTGTCTTATTACAACGTGGGTTTCCACAAACCTTTTGCCTAGATGCTCCTCTCCTTCCAGATATATTCCTTGCCCAGATGTATTGTTCTGTGATTCATGCCATTTTGTTGCAGGCTAGCTGGGAGAAAATCATGGAAACAAGAGTAAAAAGGGTTAGTATTTGTTCATATCCTGATGTATACTCTAGGGTTGTGTCTGTTGCAATGGGGACTAAATGATAGGAAGTTTTCAAAATAATCAATTGTACTATCCTTCCATTCAATTATATCTTTTGTTTGCTTTTTGTGCAATACGGTTTGTTATTTATAGTTTGCATATATGTAAGAAACATTATCATTTTGTTTACAAGCTTAGGGTTTAAGCAGTATGTCATAGATGAAATTTGAAACCAGAGAGAACCAATGATACTTAGTACCAAAAATTGGTATTAAAAAACTGGGGTATGCTAATTTGAAATAGGTTTAAGCTTAGGTTTAGAGATAACAGGGCTCATGGAGTGTTGTTTCTTTGTCGTAGTAGTTTGGGGCTTTTTTGGCATTCGGTATAATAGCATTTTTAGCTCAGAGTGTCATAATTTGTTTGCCCAATTTTAGCATTTTACACTCTTCAAGTGCTTTGGAAACAACATTATCACCTCACATTATCATATGCTATATGCTTGTATCCATAGGTTGCCATGGTCATTCAAAAACGGGAATTCATTGTGTCAATGCTTAGCATGGGGCATGAGCGTATAAGTCTGCATAGGCAATACTAATGTTAATGTTCCTATGTTCAACAACATTTTGGGGATGGGGATGGGAGGGCTCTAGAGGACATGTTTCCTGTGCACATTCAAAAAAAGAATTGTTTGTATGCACTTCTCACACAATACCACTCTATACCAGACCATGGCTAATCACCTTTAATCTCTTTTGCAAATGACAAAAATAACTGACTCTAATACCCCGGGCAGATTTAATTTACAAGGGAGTAAAAAATCAATCCGCTTCCTAATTTTTGTGAGTTTTCTTGCTGATTTGATTTTCTTGAAAATAGTTCTATGCTTATTTTTGATTGGGCTATTGTATTTTCTTGGTTAGAAAAATAAAATAAAATTTCTCCTAATTTTTTAGAAAATACCGTCCAATGAGGCACAGTGAGGGAACAATTAAAGAATAGTGCTAAGGTTCATTATTGTTTTTGCATCATAGGGCACGTGCAGTTGGTTGTGTTTGGATGTGCTAGGGAGTACTAAGTTTCCAGGCATCTGGTTGTGACTCATGGTTGTTGAGCACTGTGTGTTTTTCGCATGGAAGCATCAAAACAAGGAATGTACATGTATTAAAAGATTTGCCAAATTTAAAAGGAGTGTTTAAATAATGTATTCGGTAATTCCATGGACATTCATTTCCATAGGCTCCCCTTTGTGCAAGCATGTGCTGCAGGGTTGAGCAGGTGATCTCTTTCAATATTATTTTCCGTCTATTTGAATCCCTAGTAAGGAATTTTGCTACTTATTTCGACTGTTTTCTACTTGTTCTTGTGCTTGATACTAAATTCACTTCATAGAGTGTTATCCATATCTAGAACTGTTGCCTTGAAATTGAGGCAAATATTTCTTTCAAGGAGGGGGCATGCAATTGCAGGAGAAGTGGTGAAGCAGAAGAAGCAACATGATATTGTCATGATTGCAAATGCAACTCTGCCATATGAAAGTATACCTTCCATGTTTTCCATACACATATTATTATTATCTTTACTTTAAAATAAAATAGACTATTAGAATTCAGGGAAATTAATGATGGATTAAATATTTGTGTGTGAAGACTGAAGAGTAGAGGCATGTGGAAATGAAACAAGAGTGTTGCATATGCAAAGTAAGAGTCTCATGCCTACTCAATAACATTTTTATTATTTTCTATGTATTTTTGTATGACACAATGCCTTTGTCCATTGTATTTCTATTATTTTTGTATTTTGTTGTAGCTTCAGTTATAGCTACACAATCACGAAGTATGACTATAGAAGATCCTCCCTAATTGCTTTTAGTGTTCTAGAGAATACAAATTTTTAGATCCTCCTATTATTCTCTATCACACATAGTTGCTCTTCAGAGGATTGTGTTGTCACAGAGACACCGACTCAGCCTATGACACTTTGTCAGTGTAACCATCATATTTATCAGGCTGCACGATGACTCTTTGGCATGTTCATCCCATCTCCACTATTTCTGTCTGCTTTTTCAAATATCTCTTAGATACAAGTCCCAACTAACATGCTTGGGCATGTCATTGCCTTGTGTTTTTCAAAACACACCAAGTTTATAAGGTCCAGTACTAGACTGGAGAAGAGGTTGCGAGTAACAGTAGGAGTGCAGAGAGTGTTAGACTTGGCCCTTGGGCTTTAGATGAGTCTAAGGTGATTGCTTCCTACTGAAACACTCTAGCAGATTTTACTCTCTCATTCTCCTAGCACCAAGGTCATATGGGGAAGCAGAGGAGCAGCTACAACTTTTGAGAAAACAGGTTGTGCACCCTTCAAGCCTTTTATCCCAGGTGTTGGATTAGGGATTCATGCAGTAGCATCCTCCCCCTCTCATTTCAATTATCATGCCTTTTGATTCATCTCTTGCCTATGGTTGTTATCTATGTGATGTCTGTTAATTTTGGTGTTTCTCCGAGTTTCCAGGGTGGATGGATGTGGGGATGTGTCCTATGCAACAATCTAAATTGCTCTCGGTGTAGATTGTTTCAATTAATAATTTGTATATACAATACAAATGACAACAATATATATTGCTTTTGGTGTAGATTGTTTCAATTAATAATTTGGTTATAACAATACAAATGACAACAATCTATATTGCTTGAACTCAAATGGCAACAATATAACAATTCTAAGTCGTAATAATCTAAATTGCTCCATTATATTCTAGCTATTACGTGAGGATTTATATCCAAATTAAGAATCTTACATTTGATGTTTCTAGTGAAAGAGCTATATTCTTGGGCAGGTCAATCCAATATGAATTTGGGTTAATAGATTTTTTCCCCTATATTTACACTTCCATTCACCTAGCTTTATAGTGAAAGTCATAGATTGTGTGTTATGTGTTTATAGGAATAATATTGTGTTTTGCCAACAGTGGATCCTCAAATACTTTTATGGAAAAATTTGTGTCTATTGACTAAATTTTATTTGGTTAGTGTTTCCTCATATGGCCTTTAGCGTATGGATATCTTGCCAACTCACATGTGCCCGTAGTACTTCTAATTTGCAAGGAGATAATGCCACATATTACCCCTTCATTTTATTCAAGATCTAACGAAAATTTGAAGTTCAAAAACTGTGTTGATATCAATGTTATGAACTCAAAATGTCAAAATAGACTCAAATACAATATGTATCTGATAATACCTTAGCCCATAGAAAAAAATAGAAGCACAATAGAAGAATATAATATAATTGTCCATTGATCTATTATGAGATTTTAGTTAGGTGAGATCATGGAAAATCCAAGGATGTACCACATGAAATTTGATGCAGTCTCAATATAGTGTAGTGTAACCGAAATCCAGTCAAACAGAGTTACTATAAATTGTTGATAACTGACGTTGGACGGTTAGTTGACTTCTAGTTCTACTGCCTATTGGAAACATTTACAGAGCACAAAACAAATAAACACGTAATAGAGAAAACATACTTCTATTCATATTGAGTGTAGATACATTTGCCGTAGCTCTGCGGAGCAACTCTATCAAATTTGAGTGCTAGAGAATTCATCTTCATCCATTGGATTTATATCTAGATGCAACATAAATTCTCTACTCATTGTAGCATGGAGTTAGCTGAATATTTATGATGGATAGTTGAAACAACACTCCTCGTGAAGGTTCTAGATGGGAGGAAGACTCTAGACTTCAGTGTTGGACGGTGAAGTTAAAAGAGTCTTCTTCTTAGTTTTGCCAGAGAAATTGATTTTTTTAACAACGGGGTTTCAAGAAAGCCGTTACACTCTTCACCTTGTTATGGTGATCATAATTGGCTTAACATTCCTCCATGAAAGTGATGCAACTTCAATTTCTAGCGAGTAGTTTTGTCTGTTCTTTTTTGGTTTAGTGCCACTACAACAATAGAATTTTCACATCAGTCATCAGTTCTTGAATTTCTTTAGACTTCAGTCATGGATTAGTTGTATAAATAAATGTTGGCCCTTGATAGATTATGTCGTTTAACTCTACACCAGCCGATGACCATTTAGTATTGTACAAAAAAGATAAATTTGGAGACTCATACCCTCTGTACGTTTTTAGCCATTTTCCTTCCATGATACTACTTTGGAATTTTTCGGGCAAGGATTCATTGCAGACCGTAGTCAAATTGTGAATCCACTCTAAAAGCAGAACAACTTGATCTTCTCTGATGGGAGAGGAAACTACAAGCAGTCGAGCATTGGGGGGTTTTAGCTTGGGAATGTCTACTGCTCCAAGCATTCTTCAAAACAATTCATTGCCTTGCTGGTATGGCTAAAAGCCTAAAACAGGTGCTTTCAAACAAGCTATGGATGCTTGAAAAAAATCCATGAAAGCATAATAGTAAGCAATAACATAGACAAGGCAATAAACTGTTTGAAAAAATTCCTGAAACAAATGTGATATCATGTTGATGGAATGCCATGACAGGCCATAGACAAGGTAGTGAACTATTTGGAAAAATGCCTCAAAGAAATGTGGTCTCATAGTGATAGTGTCTTAATGCTTGTATCATTTGAGAAAACCACTGATCACCTTCGATGCTTCCATTCACGGTAGACTCGATCAAATTGAAGGCGTCAGTGAGTGCATTATCATGGACATATCGATGCCAATAGTAACATGTCTATTGAAAATCAGACAGAGGTATGGTCTTTGCATTTTGCTTAATAATGATAAACAATTTGACGACTTCATTGCAGTAAATTGTTATAGAAGGAAAATTAAATTTGATATATTGTATTTTCAAGAGTCAAATTTCATAATTTTCTAATTCTATCAGTTTTTGCAAGGGAATCTCAATTTAATATTTATAAATAGATTCTCTAATCCTTAGTTACAACATATAATTCTATTAATAGTTCCACATTCTACTGATAGGAGACTTTTGAGCTATAATAGCATGCTACCTTAAAATCTTGTGTTATCATTAGTTGCTTGCTGCAATATCGTGGGACCTTAAAACATATTTTGTTTTGTCCTTGTAATGGTAATGTTAAACATAATTTATTATTGTTTATGAATAAATGTTAAGTGGGGATTCTTTTTGTATGATGTGTACCAGTTGCTATTTGGAATTTGGAATGCAACATAATTCACCGAAGCTTGAACTAACAGTCTACAAACATATACCATTAGAGTTCTAATTTAGAAGTTTTTAATTCAGTTTTTTGTAAATCATCAATGTTTTTTAGCATATTGGCAACATAATTCCATCTCATCTTTGAGAAAAGGTCAATATAATTTATTTGCGAGCTTGAAATGGTCAATGATTGACTCAAAATTCCAATTCCACTCCACATGTCCAGCTATCTCTGGAGGCACAAGAGATGAAGGTGAACCCAATCAAACTAACACTATTTAAATCAATATAAAGTCTGGCAAAGAATTTTACATGAATTTCCTCTGACCACATAAAAGACTTACAATTGTTCAAAATATCAATCTTAAATGTAGTACTCCCATTGAATACAAAATTCCTGACAAAATGCTACAATGAATTATCATATTTTGAAACACAATTAGGCTTATCAAAATTTATTGCATTTGAAAAAAGGGGATACTTGGCACTAGAATTATTTTGGGGACATATCCCTGAATTTTTGGCAGACGGGATGGCCAAGGGATGTCCTCTACCATCCGTATGTACCAGAAATTCCAAGGGAAGCAGGAACCCAGGGTAAAAGAAGTGGGATTCACGTCCCCACAAAACCTTGCAAAGTCATTTTGTAATGTTCTTTAGAGGCCATGGTTTTTTGTTACATAATAATTTATAGACACTAAAGGGTGAAAGCATCAAGTAGTGGATTATGTTCACCATGACTCCCTCTACTAACAAATGTCTGTGTGCCTAAAGAAACCCCTTGTCTTATAATCATTCAGGCCTCATGGAAGTAGTGGTGCATAGCATTCAGACTCTGTTAATCCCATGTTAATATTGTACAAATGTGGGGAATAGATGCCAAACACTTCTTAAGGTCACTCCTATAAAGAACAAAAATAAAAAACATATTACCCACAACATCATCTATATTGTAGGGTATTATGGCTATGGTGAAATTTATTGTAGTAGGGTGATGAAGTCTCTTTGAGCCACTTTAAATGTCCTATTGTGTACAGTATAAATTCCTCCACTTTGAAATTTGTTGGGAGAGGAAGTGCAGCTTGAACGATTCTTTAATAACTAATAACTAGAAACTCTTTCCCTGTGTCCTGCAAACATGATATACCACCTTTAGCCAGCTTTTGGACTTCTTATAGAGTTAGGCTTCTTCAGTAAGCCCTCCAATAGCTATACTAGCCAGTAATGGTTATGATTTATCTGTATCAAGGACTCCAATGATTGTTTTAGCTGCTATAAATGTTTTGTTTATAACTTTACTTTTATTTCTTCCCAAGTTTTTACTAGGAGCTTGGTTAATAAATGATGGGAATGCCATATGGACTCTCTTGTTTGCTATATGCTTTTAACCGCTATTTCCCACTCTTTTCTTTATGGTATTCCATCCACAACTTGATTATATATATATATATATAATTAGAGTTGTATTTATAATATTATATATTTCTTAACATAAACTATGAATAATGGAATGATGTTTGGTTCCGAGTCTAAGAATCCTTACAATAATTGTTATTGTGCTTATGCTTTTGGTGGAAGAAGATAAAGTGATTCTGACATGAGCTAGCACTGTGTATGAAGTGCTACTTATATATGAATTCATTAAACTTATTTTATTATGATGAAAATGAATGGGAGATTTGGGCTAGTTAATTCCTTTGAATTTCTATAATGATTACTTTGCCATGTTTATCTTGATTTTTTTTGTTGAATTTAACTTTTAGGCTCTCATGTAGGCAATTGTTGCTGAAGCACAGAGTGAATCAAAATGGAAACAATTAGGAGAACTAGCCATGTCTTCTTGGAAAGGTATTGATTATCTAAACTTTAGTGGCCTGTTGAACTTATCGTGTTTATCTTGTATTTATCAAAGATTGAAAGGCCCATGGAAATTTAGCAGATTCGTGTGGTCGTTGACACTTCAATCCATAGTATGTTTGAGTAGTGATAATTTATAAATCTAAGTTTTGGTTTTTGTTTTTTTTCGGGATTTGCCTTACAAGGAATCCAGTAGATCATGTTGATTTATGTTTTGGCATCATTTTTAGGATGCCAACATGCATGTAATTGTTGTAATTTAAGCAGGTATTGTTTACATAGTGTACTATTTAGTTGTAGCTTCTGCCATATTGCTCATTTCTAATTATTTGCTGGTAAATAATAACATGAAATGGTTTTTCAGATTTCTTTAAGGCATATATGAATTTCATAATCTTCCAACACCTCTGAAAGTTTCTCAGGGCAACCTTTAGAATGGTATCTACAGACTCAGTGGCAGTTCATTCCAATCACTTTTAGAATGAGCTCGAGTTTTGATCCAATACCTCTGGTCTGGGATTAAGTTCTACTTGGAACCAAATCATTTATAGAGATATTCAATTTTTTAAAAAACTTGGTTAGTTCCTCTTCCAATTTGTCTGTGTTATATTTGTTTTCAAGGTCCAGTTTCACGAGTTTCATTCATTTTCCACTATAGGGCATGTATGTTTTATGAATTCAATATATGCGTCAGAATTGTATAATTTTCATTGTATTTTGCATCATCTTAAAACCTTATTTTCTGTTGCTTTTACAAATTTGCAAGGCTAGGGAACTTTTCTACTACTTAAAAGGTGGAACGGTAGACTATGGAGAAGAGCACAGTGCTCAACATGCCCATTATGTTTATGCATTGTTTAAAGAGAATTATAATTGTTGTAAATTGTAGAAGATGATGAAAAAGTAGAAAGATTTCATGAAAAAATAATAGCAGACATTATGGCCACTGAGCATGAAGAAAAAAACCTGACAAGTCTGCACACAAAATTGACAATGGTATATGATTTTTTCCTTTTGTTTCTATTCACATTCACATTTCACTAAGTTGCCTTGCCTTTTATAGATAGTTATATGACTTGTCTCAGACATGAATTTTTTATGGTTAGATTTATTCCTAGCTGTTCCATTCATGCTAATATCTACCAAATTCATTTTGTGCATATCTTGCAACCTGGACGCTTCATGAAACTCTATCTCTTCTAGAGTAGAACAAACCCACATCAATATTTTTAAGGTAGCTACTTCAATCCAAGTTCTGAAGCTCTCATTTTATCATAGTTGACAGATGCTCATAGAGGTTGCGGGGTTTTGTGCTGCATCTGCTAAGGATATTTTCTTGAGAGTTTCCAAATATGTTTTCAATGAACCCATTTTTGTGCAGGCATACATTTCTTGAAAGTAGTTATATTGACTACCTTTTCTTTTATAATGTCTCATCCATTGGATATTTGGCATAATTTCACAACTTCAAAATCACTAATGTTTTGAACTTTACATTTTTACAAATCTTCATTAGCAGTTTGGTCTCCATTTACAACTTATAAAATTATGGGTTGCAATTAGTTTCTTTTTAGCACACTTCTACTTCTTGGACTAAACAATATGCGGTAATCATTTGTTACCTGCTAATTATATTCATGCATCAAGTTGTTTCTAACCAAGGAAGACTAAACCGAAGATGCTTTCAAATGGTGAGCTATGTGTATTATGTTGCCATATTCTTAGGTTTTCCATTAGGAAACATGCATAGTTTCTACAAGCTATTGTTGTATGTGTTTGATACTAAACTAGATGCTTCAAACATTTTTTTAATATCACAATATGAATCACAATTATGAGGATTATAATCAACAAGATAATGATTGCAATACACATCCATTTCCAACTACTTCTTTGGTGGTTTTTTGCAGTTTGAAGTTGTTTCGTTCCATGCTCAACATAATTTGCTGCATGGACAACATGATATTTAATGTCATTTAGTTGCTCTCCATGTGCATTTTTAAAGTGTTTAGACATTCATATTTTTTTCATTACCGAACTATTTTGGATGCTCATTTAGTATTGGTAGTTTTCTTGATCCACAGATTTATCAGTTTCTTCCTATAGGATTTCTTGTATGAGAAGCTGTAAGTGTTTTAATATAGGTAGGAGACATGGACCTAAATTAATTTCAGCACATATACACCTCTACATTATGTAGGATTCCAAAATATTTAACATGAAATCAACTTGGACTACAGGAGCAATGTTTTTTGGTGTGTAGGATTCCAAAATTATTAACATGAAATCAACTTGGACTACAGGAGCAATGTTTTTTGGTGTGGACATGGTTTATGTGAAGAAGAGATGAAAATTAAGATTCACTAGGCTCAAGTCCATTGTGAGGGAACAAACCTTTTTAGATGTTACAGTTGCTACTACCTTGGTAGGCATGTATGTAAAATGAGGATGCATGCACAAGGCTGTGTAGTCAATTAGGAGGCTATGATATGCTCGTTTGTTTTGTTTTGTTGTGGCTATTGAAGGCTTTTCAAGATGTGAGTTGTGGTGCACCAACACTTATTATTTTAACATTGTGTAGAACTGCACTAAGGGGAATGCTTCATTTAAAATTCTATACTAATTTGCAGAGTGCTTGTTTGTATAAGCTATTCTCTTATTCTTATAATTATTAAATTTGCTTCTTAAAGTATATATTTAGAGAGTTAATTGTTTATTTATATTTTTTTTTATTCAAGGGAAAAGTAAATATTTAAATTAATAATAACAAAAGAAAAATATAATAAAATTTTTATAATTAGAGTAAATTATAAATATCTTATTTAGTTATGTATTTGAATTTCAAGAGTTGATGTTAATGTAAATTCCATCAATTTTATATTTGTCAATTTTGTTTTTGTGTGTGGTGGTCTCCACCCTCACCTAATCGTTTAAATATCTATTCCCCACCGTCGAGCTATGTGTCGATGATGTCATTACTAGGACAACCCCATTTGGTGCATGTAGCTCATTAACAAGCATGTTACCAATAGTTAATGTCCTTTACTTTAAGAAAATTTAAATTGTTAATCGTGTTTTAGCCCTGGTGTAAGTTATGGGCATTATAGATCTTATTTGTTAATAAGAATATAATAATAAGATTAATAAAAAATATTAATAGGATTAATAATGATATAATATGCATATAATATTAAATTTTTATAAGAATATTTATAATATGCATATAATATTAGGAATCTAATTTTCTTAAAATTTTAATAATAAAATAAAGTTCCTTTCTAAGTTTCTCACCATTATTATTTTTAATCTTTTTTCTAATTTATTAATATTAATTATGTTCCTATTCACCTTTTCTTTATTTTATTATTAATTCTTTATATCATTAGTTTAGTGTTATAATATAATTATAATACTATTATTAATTCTTTATCTATTTAACATAATTAATATAATTAAGATTATAACACTAAACTAGTGATATAAAGAAAATTAATAATATTATAAGAATTAATCTCATTCTTAGTTTAGGGTTATAATATTAATTATGTTTCTTATTCACCTTTTCCAAAAATTAATTCATTTCGTATTTTATAATTTATAATTTTTTCATTTTTAATCTTATAAGATTTTAAGATTAATCTTATTAATAAGATCATTAGAAATTGAGTAGTTTTTATTATTTTTCATTACAAATAACTATAAGATTAATTATTATTAATATGTTCTTTTATTAGATTAGGTCTATTTTAAGCTTTTATTTAGTTAAAGATTTACAAGATTTTGTCTTTCAATTTATGTCTTTATCCTTAGGCCTTATAGTGGTCTCTTTTGATTTTCTATTTGTTTTGGTTTCTTATGGCTCCTTGGTTCTTTTTTTTCAATATTTTGCTCTCTTTTCATTTTTCTTGTGTTCTTATTTTCTTTCTCCTAGTCAACCTTAATCCTCAAACCGTGTGCCTCCCCCCTTTTTCTCCTCTTGCTCTCTTTTTAACCAAGCTCGGTCTACAAAAATTCATTTTCTCCTTCAACTCTCTTTCATCTTGATGGTGGATCACGTAGTGTGATTCAAAACGTTGATGGTAAAAATTAACAACACAATCGAATCCAGAAAAAATATTCAGATACTTGATGGATTGTGGAAACTTGATATCTTTATTATCAGCTTGTCAAATGTCCCAATTTTGAATTAAATTGATTCAAAAGGCCAACTCAACCTCTTAAATCAAATAATTTCAATTTATTATTTGATTTCTCAACAGTCTTTCCATAGTCAAATTTCCTTCTAATTTTAAATAAAATCATTTATTTAAAATTACCCTTTCTATTTTCCCACCAAGTAAATAATTTAAAATCATTATTTACAACTTTTTTTCTAATTTTAAATAAAATTATTTATTCAAAATTGTCCACTTTCTAATTTCCCACCAAATAAATAATTTAAAGTAATTATTTATTGTCACATGGCCCCACCACTTTTGAATTAAATTGATTTTTAATTTAAAAGGACAACTCACCTCTTGAGGGAATTAATTTTAAATTTCTATTTTAATTCTCCACTTGCCTCTTTTTCTATGCATAATATCTCCTTGTCACAAGCATTATTGTCCATTGATTTGATTTTCTCTGCCATTCAATTCAAATTTTAACCTAATGTTGCCCTAACCCTAATTGTGGGTTGTCACATTTAATTTCCGCCTTTGATCTTAGGGCATCTCTCAACTTTCAATCTTGGCCATTCATCTAAAATTTGCTTTTATATAAAAATACAATTTTAGTCTCATTTTGACATCTACATATACACACTTCATGCTTAGGATCTTCACATCTCTTATACTAACAATGTCATTTTGCAGGTTTTTCCATTACATGTAGAATTTATTTTTACTTGCATTCTCATAGAAATCCTTCAATATTTGCTAGGTCATAGTCATAGGCCTATTTGCTCACAAAATATGAGGGAAAACAACATATTTGTAGCAAATGGAGAAGGGCTATGGAGGTGATTCATGGAGGTTTTGAAGAGCTTGGGTAACATTGTTCTTTATTTGGCATTATTTTCCTCCATTGTTCTTCATAGTAGGCTAGGGTTTTATTTCTTATTTTGATTTAAGACTAACCTGGAAATATACCTCAGTTACACATCCAAACCACTTATTGATCTTATGATATTATTGAAACTAGTGGGGAAAATGAAGTTGAATATTAGGAGATCAAGCAAGTTGTTGCTTCATCTTAGAGATTTGGTATTAGTGATATCCCTTTTAAATGAACATTGTTGAATCTAGAAGAATGAGAGAGAGAAGTACAAGATGTTAGAACTTTGGCTTGTGAGAAGTTCCTTTCAAATGATGACTTCATTAGGTTTAATGAATTCAAGATGATGGTGGTTAAAGGGAAGACCAATATAGACATGAAAATATTAGAGGATAAGAAGCAATAGGAGGTAGAATGTAGTGATGAAGTATTTCTCAAAATCTTTGAAAATATAAATTGATTTTGATATAGCTAGAATAACTCCAAAAGAGGGAAGGAGACTAGTCACGGAGAGAAAATACTCATTATTACCAAGATGGGATAGTAGACATTGTAAATTGACCATAATTAATTACAGTCTTCATTCTATAATTAATTAAATTAAAATTTAAAATTAATTATAAGTTTGTAATTAATTAAATTAAATATTTAGTTAATTATTATCCTCATTCTTTTTATTTATTTGATTAATTTACCTCCACAATCATTTTTAATTAAAGTATATTTAATTAATGCTCCATTCCTCAAAGGATAGAATTAATTAATTAATTTTAATTTAGCCTTAGTCTTTATTTTCCTAAGTCTTCTCAATTAAGTTGAAATTAATCATTGATTAATTAATTTGGTCCACCTCCTAATCCTTATTAACATTTATTTTATTTTTAATTCCTTCCACTTCCCCAAACTTGTAGTCATGTGACATGTGTCCTCCAAACTCTCTGAAAATCATGCATGCACATGTCACTTCCCCTCTCCAAGTCATCATTTGATCTCCCTTTCTATTGGATTCTCACACATGTGTGAGATCATCTTCCCCATTAAGCCAGGTGCCCTACACTTTCCTTTTCTTCCTATTTGTAGCACTCTAGGCCTACATCTCTTACACTTTGCCACTTTTGTTTCCACCTGTCATTTTCTTGTTCTTCCCAATGTATGCTCACACATGTGTGAGCACACCTTGCTCTCTTCCCCATGCTACATGTCATATTCACATGTCTTCAACTTGTGACACTTGTCACAAGGGAGGGCTTCTATTTTTTCCTTCAATCCCAATCATCCATCTCACAAGAGGATCTTATTGCTACATTCATCCTTCCAAAAATTTATAAATTGGAGTTTCTCCATTCCATTTTCATATCTCAAGTTTGCAAAGTGTAGAAACTGAAGATTAGCTCTATACCCAAGACCACTTGCAAAAACAATGAAATCCTTCCACAAGAGATTATGCAAGAAATGAGCTTGGTTGATATTAATTATCTATCAAATATGATGATGAGGTACATATTACAAAAGTGTATAATGACCTTGCTTATATAGACAAGGTGTGATGAACTACCAAATGAAAAAATTTAAATGACTTGAGTCATTATTAAATGACCTAAGACACTAAAATTAACTAAAATTTAAAAAGATAAAATATTATCTAGACAACTAAAACTTCTAAATATTATCTGGACTTAATTTATAAGTAAGACCCACTAATTAACTAAGGGGCAACCCTTTGGTGAAATGGTGGGGCTTCTTTCCTATAAATCCAACAACCAAGGTTCAAACCTCACGGGGTCACTCTCTACCGTGTTAACAGTGGAGTTTTCTTACCCTGGTGTTAAGGGGAGCTCCTTGGTGAATTGGTGGGGCTTCTTGCCTATAGTGCCAACAAACAAGGCCCAAACCTTAATATCTTTTATTTTCATATTGCAGGTGAAGGATTTACTCCTCATGGCAAGGATATTTTGCAAGTTGGATAGTGTACCATTCATGAAGGACGGCAGCGACCATGAGATTGGGATTTATTTATTGCTGGCTTGTCTATTTTTTCTCTAAGTTTTTCTTGCAGGTGCAAAGTATAGTTCGTGAGCTCTCCCTTTCCTTCTTCTTGGGTGCAGACGAAGCAGGGTTGGCAATGGAGAAGTGTTCAAAATTCATAATTGAGGTTTCAGTGGAAGGCCTTGCAAGATTTGGGGCAGACAAGCTGATTTCGTTTTGGTCGAAGGTGAGACAAACCTCCTTTAGGGAGGTTACCGATCAAAGATTGAAGCGTATTCTACTAAATTATGATCCTTTGGTAATTACGGCCGTGAAGATGATATTGGGTTCTAGACATTTGGAATGCAAGGAGTACGGGAGGGATAATTTGCATGTTTCTTCTCAGTTTTTGGCTTCTCTCCTAGACAACAAAGTTCCCAAGGTAGAAGTAAAGGGGCTGCTGGTCAAAAATTTTAGGGAGGACTTGGTAGAAGGAGTGGATGAGGTCCTCAATGTGGTGATTGAAGCCAAGGGCTGCCTGAGGCCATGCAACTTGGAGTGGCTCCGTTTGGAGGAGATGGTGAAGATTTTTCCATTCCTCCTGGATTTGTGTGGGCCGGACTTTATGAGGCACCAGATGATTGTGGCGGTAGCGGTAGAGTTTCTCAAAAAATTCTTTGGGATGATGGCGGTTGGTGGAATTGACTGGATAAAGGACTTCGAAAATTTGTAGCACTGAATGGCTTTTTGTAAGTTGGGCTATGGGATGGGGTTTTTTGGGTTTGTGGGGGTTGGTGTAGTTTTTTGTTAACTTTGATAGAATTTTGTCAATAGCCATTAAAATGACAATTTTTCTATGAATTTATTTGGTTGAGGCATACGAGGCTATGGATGGGTGGTTTCTCTATATACTGGTCTTTAGTACAGGTGAAATTGAAGGTCGGGTGGATATCTAGTTATGGTAACAAAAAATATACTTGCATTGAAGATGCTTGTAGCTCCAATATTATGATATTATAATTAATAAAATACTCTCCTTGCATATAAAAAAAAGACCCACTAATTAACTAGTTAGGTAAGTTAATATTTACACCAACACCCCCTCTTAAATGCAATTTAGGAAGAATCCATTATTATGCAAATGTTGTAAAGATGCAAGGATGGGTCCCAACTATGAGGCCATGTTAGGTACCCATGTGAAAATGATCTCTCACTGAACAAAAAAAAGGATTAAAACCACATTGGAAAAACCCCTCTCTAAAAGAGAGAAAAGATACAATCAAGTGATGAAAGATGGATAAATCCATGATACTCCCAAGTACTACATCCATCACAAATATTAAATTGATAACCCCCCATGAGAGGGAAAGAGAGAGACTATGTAGCCCCCCATAATGTATAATCTCCTATAAAAATAGTAAGTTCTTGAAGACAAAACATGATCCAATATCAACAAAAAATTTGTCTCCCTTTTAGAAGAAACTAAACCAAGTACAAATGCAAAAATGCTTCCAATTTAGGATAGGAATTGAAAGAAAGAAGCATAAACATGCATGATGATTTCTCTGAAATTTTCTCATATGTCTCCTTGTCCATTGAAAATGAAGATGCCATAATTTCAAATCAGGTACATGCCTAATCAACGCAAAAAGGTGTCAAACAAGGACTATGTAGAAAGTGATGTTGAACAACCTCCAAAGAAAAATATGGTTTGAAAGTAGTAGTGCAATGAATTTCATCAAAGCAAAGAGATAAGCCCTCAAACGTGTCTTCCAGATCTAAAATGTGAGACTCCACAAATAAAGATGCAATGTCTAATAAACACGAATCCCAATTAGGAAGAATATTGCATACATGTTTCAATGAATCATTGGAAGTTCTCAATAAATAACTAATAGAAGATAAATGATCCTACTGAATAAGAATGATGGGAGCCTTAATTAATGACTTTGCACAAGGAATCAATGAAGTAAAGGCACAAAAATTGTATCTAACAAAGAAGAAGGAGCATACGAATAAAATTTGTCCTCATCTTCTAAAGATTTAAAGTACTTCAAATAATCAAACTCCAAAATAGTATCATAGTCATAGGGTATCCTATTTGAAAAATGAAAAACACAAGACATTTTAAAACAAGATCATTTGGGAATGGCTAAGTATTAGGATCTCCATATATCTTTGAAATTTTAGTCCAAAGAGCATGAGGACACTCAAAATGAATAATAGAATTCAAAATTTCATCAAAATGCATAATAATAACTCCTAAGAAATGATCCCTTTTGCAATTCCAAGAAAATTTCTTACAATCAGTACCTGGAGGGAGAACAAAACCATACAAATGTGGTAACATATGATCATCGAGGAATGGTTGAATATTAGTGTGAACCCCAATCCTATTCCTGCATAGACATGCCAAACAAACACATTAGTTAGTTGATATGCAAGATAAAAGAGGGATTCCCCATGAAATCCATTAACAATGCTCAATAATAGAAATGAAATGAAGAATAATACAAGAAACTAAATAAAATCTATTTAAGAAAAGAAAACTCTTGATCCCATGGGGGAGGTGGTGCCAATTGGTGTGTCTAAATTGACCCTTTCCCAATTCCTTTGTAAGCTCTTTGATGATTTGTGGATGATTGAATCTCCTTGATGAGATTTTGGCATAACTTAGTTATGAAATTGACAAAATTAGCTCTCAATGTGAAGAGAGTAACTTTACTCTAAGTGTGGATGAGGATGAAGTTGAGTATAGTAAGTTTACTCAAATTGTGGATGTTAGAATGCGAGGAAGAGTCTCTCATTTATAGATTTCCAAAATGGAAGAGAGAGTGGAATTGAGCAATGTGGGATCATTCAACATACAATGGCCAAGTGCCACTTGTCAAGATGTGAATGGTTGAAGGTTGTGCACATTTTGGCCAAAGTGCCAATAAATGTTATTAGGTGGAATTTGAATTTGAGGAAATGACATGTGAGAGGGAAAGAGACATGAAATAAATGCCACTTGGCTCAATGCACAAGGACATGTAAGAGGAGTGAATGCCTTGTTGGATGTACAAATCCACTTGGATTTTGAATTCAAATTTGGGGGAATATTCCTCCTTTTATTCCATGTTGAGAGAAGATAGGAAATTAAATAAATCAAAGTAATTGATTTATTGTGCAAGTTGCATTCTCTAGAGGATTTTAGTGATTGAGATTAAATTAATCAAGATTTGATCAATTTAATGAGGGATTAGATGATTTGACAATTTTGACTCAATTTTATGAGTTGATTTAAATCACAACTGAGAGGAAAGTGATTAATTAAATAAATGTTTTTGATTTATTTAACTAAAGGGGATAATGTTAGATTAAATCAAATAAGGTTTAATTTATTTAATTTAATGAGAAGACTTTAGGGATTTAATCAAATAAAATATATTATTTAATTAAAAGGGGATTTTAGGGTTAATTAAATTAAATTGATTAATTTAATCAATAGAGGAGAAATACCTAATTAAATAAATAATGATTTATCTAATTAAGAGACAAAAGATTATGATAAGTTGAGAGTGTGATTCAGGAAGAAATGTCGTTAGTAATCAGGATCAAGAGTGCCGGATCGAATTGTATATTTTCCATGTCTACATTTTGCCCCTCTTTGAAGCAATGTATTTGTTGCATTGGTTCAAAGAATAAACTAATGTGATCAAAGTTCAATTTTTTTCTAATTTTCCAAATGCCCCACTATTGCCCCAGTGAAAGGATTATGCTGGTATATTGCCCCCTTGAGAGATCAGACGATTTTTTTTGATTTTTGGATGATCTCGCGAAAAAAGAGGACAATGTGCCCAACAGGTCCAAAAATGCCCCAGGATGCCAAAAAACATGTTAGGATGCCAAAAAAGATGTGAAATGGTCCTCAGTTGGACAAAAATAGGATCGGGGGACCAAAACCCTAGCCGAATGGCCAAATTAGATCAAAAAACCCTAATTTGCAGGCTTAAACAGACCTTGAGGGGTCATTTTCAATGCATTTGCACCTTTAGCCTTTATAATTTTTTACATTTTGAGCTCTGATCCTCGATCGAGATGGCGCAATGATAGCTTCCCAAGAATGTGTTAGAGAGAGTACGAGTGCACCAACGGCCAGTTGGCGCAGGACCTGTGGTATGTACCCCCATCCTGACTTTTAATTTCTCATTTTTCATGCATTAAATAGGGTAAAAAACCTTTTTAGGCCGAGTGACGCTATATAACACTGCTGCAAATACCTAGTTGGTGCTGCACGATGTGGTTAGGAGATTAGGGTTCCGATGGTCACACTTGGCCGCACGTGAAAATAGTGCCGCATGACGTAGTTAGGGATTTAAATTTATCAAAGTCCACTGCGCGACGCACTTTAGAACTTTTCAAACTGTGCCACATTTACAAACAGCGCCGCACTTGCTGTTTCAAATGTGAAAATTTGACGTGAGAGGTAGATTTTTTTACAAGACTTGACATGATGCTTTCCCTTGCGCAGGAGGAGCTTGATATACTTCATTCGAGGGAGCATAGATGGCCGGTGCTTGGCAGATTACAGGGTATGCATGTGTACCTCCAGGAGTAGCTTAGTATTCTTGGTCTCTGGTATGTTGCGTACGTCCCTCCTGTTCGGATGCACTTGGGTATGATGAACACTTTGGCTAAGCGGTGGCACAGTGAGACTTCCTCCTACCATCTTCCTACTGACGAGGCTACCATCACTCTTGAGGATGTCTGGTGCATTCTCCAATTGCCCATTCATGGAGCCAGAGTGATATAAAATCTAGAGGAGGGCAAGGATGCCTGCTTTGATGTTATGGGTGTTGATGAGCTCATCCGTTCTGATGGATAGATTGAC
Source organism: Sequoiadendron giganteum (assembly GCA_007115665.2). Taxonomy (NCBI): domain Eukaryota; kingdom Viridiplantae; phylum Streptophyta; class Pinopsida; order Cupressales; family Cupressaceae; genus Sequoiadendron; species Sequoiadendron giganteum. Next base: position 567,197,191 of record CM021106.1, on the reverse strand, counting down.
TTGGAGTGATACTGGGGTAGAGCACCCACCTATAGGTTGATCGTTGCGGCTATCATTTCTGGTCTTGTGGCACCCGATCGGTGTGGCTGATACTTTAGTCTAGGCTAGGGACTGGCATGGCAATGGATGTGTGTCCATCGAGAGTGCTTTGCTTGGGTGCTAGTGATGCTGGCCTCCTTATACAGGGATTTACATGAGTTTGCATACATGGACAGCTGAGCCCTCAGGGCTAGAGTTACTTTGTTACACATCTGAGCATGGGAGCATATTCCAGTGCTCCATCCAGATGTCACACCAGTTGTTCTTGATATTGATGACCCTATTGTTTGGCGATATGGCGGGGCATAGATCCATTTTACTCACACTAGTATAGGTGGCCTTGCCTATTGGTGACGAGTTGTTGATGAGATGAGGGAGTTCATTTGGAGACCTTGGATGGGCATAGGCCCATGGTATGATGATGCAAAGCAAATGTTCTTTTCTTGGTAGCACAAATGGATGCAGGGTCAGGAGCATACGATAATAGAGTGGTATCTCCCCGATAGGGTGGTTTGTCAGTTTGGCGAGATTCAGGACAAACCATACGATCAATATGTGGTGATGTTTGCCTGTACTATGAGAGAGACAACATGGGGCTAGCCCATCCCGACAGCTGAGGCAGTGTCCTCATTCAGGAAACTTGTGGCCAGGTTGTGGCCATATGATCAGGGGCCAGCAAATGCGGGAGTGACCTAGGCGTATAGAGCTTGGTTTAGGCCTCCCTTGAGATTGATAGTTCCAAGTGCGGTACTCCCATGACAGAGGCCCTGAGGTAGATCAATCGGTAGGGGAAGAGGTCAGGGAGGTAGAGGTGGCCAAGATGGGGACAGGGATGGAGGAGGAGGTGGACCACCTCCTCATCAGAAACCTCCCAGAGATCCGACACAATAGTCACCTCCATGGGTAGGGGTACAAGATGGCTAGCCTAGAGATGGGGATAGGGCAGTCCCACAATAGTAGCCAGTGGTGCAGCCAGATCACAGAGATGTACTGATCCAACAGTTGCAGGGTCAGATTCAGGTATTGACTATAGAGAGGGATCAGGCTCGGCAACAGGTTGTGACAGTTACTACCAAGAGGGACCAGGCTCAATCCGAGAGGGATCAAGAGATTGGTTGGTGGAGGCAACTAGAGAGTACAAACTCATCATCCCAGGGCCATTTAGTCTCCCTACGGGCATACAGAGAGGTAGTCAAAGAGGCTGAGTATTATCGACAACACTATAGACAGGCAATTCCATTAGCAGGCCGGGTGCCAGAATTTTCTCAGTAGACAGGGATGAGGTAGCTAGAGGATCACAATGAGAGACAGGTGGGAGAGGGTAGCAACCAACAGGGCTAGCCCCTTGATCATAGACAGTTTCCATTTTTGATTCATGGGCCTCGATTATTGCCCTATTGTATTATGAATTTTGATGCATACTTGACCCGATTTTGTACCATGACAGTATATTTTTTGATGATATATATGAGATGATTCACCTATATGATATGTCTTGCAATGTATGATATGTAGATGCTTTTCTTAATTCCCTATGCCTTATGAGATGTTTATGACATGCTTTTATTTTATGCTCATGTGATATGATGTATGCTTCTATGATGGATGTATTGATATGCAAATGACATTTGATATGAAAATTGATTAATGATGGTAATGGATGCTACTGATTTCTATTAAATCCCTAATGATTCATGCATGATGAATGTGATGTAATTATTTCTTAAGGTACTTAGAATAAAAAATCTATATTATTCCTCATAACTTAAGATGATGACAATGTGGTATGATCTATATGATATGATATGCACTTATGCTGATGATGTGGTGGATGCAGGATGGATGCATTGGCGATGCTCTGATTGACTGTCATGATACCATGTTAGTATGGAAAGTGGTGCAGGAGCACCTAGGAAACACTTTTGATTCTTGTTTTTGGTATGTTTTCCATGAAGGTCATGTTGACCATAGAGTAGGTGAGAAAGAATTAGAGGCTTAGGGACATGTCTTGATCCTTAGTGATCATTAGGGTAAGGTGTGGAAAGGTTTAATGAGTTTTGGAACTCATTTGCAAAACTTTTCTCGAAATTGGCACAAGTTGCAAAATGGTGCATTTTACAACTTTGCCACCTTGTAACTGAAATGCACGACCAAGGGGGTCATAACTACTTTTGTTGACCTATATAGGGTGTGCCTCGACTGGAGAACAAGTTTGGAAGCGTTGGGAGTATTGGAAATTATGAAATTCAAATGAGAACAGTGGTGTTAATGTGAGAGTTTTTGATTTTGGCATTGTATAGTGCTTGAATGGATTGAATTGGATACTGTAGGTGATGTAGAATGTAGTGTAGTTGTTATTGAAGCTTTGTGTGGCATTATTTTGTTAGTGTGTTCAATTTCCAAGCATTGTTTTGTAGCTAGTTTGGTTTCTTTCAATTTGTTGTTCTGACTGGCAGTTTGTGAAGAATGGAGGTTTAGTTCACATTCCCACTGTACATAGTGTATGGGCCTTTGGGAATTGTGACTAGGCTCCATGAATGTAAATAGGATAGGATTAGGAGTCTGTAGAAGTTAGGGTATCATTGTGGAAGTCTTCTCCTAGGCGAGCTTGATAGTGTCTGGCTAGGAAAGACAAGAAGTGCAGAGCACTTGACTTGAAGGAGTGTCCATCTCCTGGAAAATCATGGTGTGGAGAGGGCAGGTATATGCCTTGCCAAGGCATAGCAAGGAGGAAGAAGCTCCATCAACCCATTTGGTGAGAGGAATTCTTAACAGTCTATAGAGAAGACAAGAAAGACCTACAATAACCTAAGTTTTTGCTCATTTCTAGTTTGGGGTACTGTACAGGCAGAGGAGGCTTAAGATCCCAAAAATAATTGAGAGGTGGGCATATGCACTAAGAACCTCAAAGAAATATTTTGAGTTCTTTGGAAGATATTGGAGTACTAGCCTGTTTTCTCGGAGAAGGAGGGCTAATTGGGGCTCCTAGGGATAGTAGCCTTTTTAACCCTAAATGAGGGTTTGGTGGAAGCGACTTGTAAATGGAGCTTGGTGGACCCTCAAGAACCCTAGGAGGATGGATTGAAGCTATTGGAAACATCTCCACACCCCTTCAAAGCTAAGTTTTAGTTCTTGTAGTATGTTAGCCTTTAGGGTGGATTAAGGGCTAAGGAAGAGTTGAATCATTGCACCAAGGTTGGCTTGGTAGGTAGGATTTGTCATGGTAGCTGGGTTGGCAAGGTGAACCAGGGGAACCTAAACAAGCAATAGGTCCTATAGGTTAAGGTGGTGGAGTGTGACACCATAGAGGTCTTCCAAGTAAGATCTAGAGCATAGAACAATGATTGTTTCATCCAACCCTCCCTATCAGATTGGTACTTTCAGAGAAAGTTAAAGATTTGGGATAGAATATTGTATGTCTGACCTTGAATCCAGTGGTTCCACAACCATGGTGACAAACATTGAGCTAGAAAAGAAGGTCGAAGATCAGGAGGAAGATAATAGGAGGTTGAGAGAAAGACTAGCTCAACTTGAGCAAGTATTGAGCAATGTGCAGACCAAGGCCGAAGACGTCAATGATAGATTGGAAGGTAGGGTACTAGAGAGTGAAGAGGTTGTAGAGGAAGACAAGACCCCTGAAACTGACCCCGTTTTGCAAGAGGAGAATTTCTTGAAGGCATTGAAAGCTTTGAGTGGAAAAGCACTTGAAGGCATACCACTGTTCAGTGGAAAGTTGGAAGCTGATCTAGTCATGGATTGGATAGAAGGTATGGAAAACCATTTTGAGTGTGATGGAGTCACTGAAGCATAGAAGGTGAAGGTGGCCAAATCAAGATTGAGAGGATCTACCTTGACATGGTGGAAATTCATCCAGATAGAGAGGGAAAAGGAAGGCAAGAAGCCTATTTCAACTTGGAAGGGTATGGTTGCAAAAGGGAGAGAAGCATACATGCCAGATGATTATGAGATTTAGTTGCATAAGAAGAGGCAAAGCTTGAGGCAAAGAGACCAAGATGTGCACACTTACATAGAGGATTTTCAAAAACTTTGTATGAGGTCTAATGTTTTAGAAGATGAAAGTCTCAAGGTGGCTAGGTATCTTAACGGCTTGAAGTGGAAAATTCAAGAGGAGACAACACTTTTAAGTCCCAAGAAAGTACACCAATGCTACCAATTGGCCATTAAGATTGAGGAAAGAAGCAAAAGAAAACAAGATCAGGCTTCTAAGAGTAGAGGCAAAGGAAAAGATCAAAGAAGACATAGAGGAGGCTATCAAGGTAGAGGAATTGAACAAAGAAACCAAGGAGAATCCAAACTCACAGAGCATGGAAGTGAAACACCTGCTAGAGGAGGTTATGGAAGAGGTAGAGGACCTCAAGGAGGTTCGAACATAGGAAGAGGAGTAGGCAGAGGTAACTCATTTCGCTAACATGAAATGTTACCATTGTGGTCAAGTAGGCCATCTAGCTTATAGGTGTCCGGAGAAAGCAACTTCATCAAATACTGAGAAGAGAGTGGCATATGCTCAAGAGGACACCATGAGTACCAAATCACTTGAGGTGAATCACATTGAATCAAAAATGGGGGAGAACCTGATGTTTAGAAGAGTTCTGATCAGACAACCAGTCAAGGAAGAGCCAAAGCAAAGGAGAGCTTTATTCAAGGTAAGGTGTAAAATCCTTGGAAAGGTTTGTAAGGTTATAGTGGACTCAGGGTCTACTGATAACATAATCTCAAAAGAGGCAGTAAGGAAGTTGAAATTGGAGAAGGAACCCCACACTAACCCTTACAAAGTAACATGGTTGAACAAATGGTAGAGTGTTCTTGTCAATGAGCAAACAACTGTGGAGTTCTCCATTGGAGGGTACAAGGATAAGTTGATTTGTGATGTGTTACCCATGGATTCATGCCATATACTATTGGGTAGACCATGGAAGTATGATAGGAGTGCCATATATGATGGGAAAGAGAATACCATTTCTTTCAAAAAGGATGGGAAGACATTTAAATTATAGTCACTGTCAGATGAGGAAGAAGGACAGTCAAAGACACCTAATGTCTTATTGAGTAGTGGTAAAGAGTTCATTAAGAACCTACATCAAGGAGGGGAAGGATATGTGGTCATGTTGCAACCTAAAGAGGAAGGCAAGGCTAAGAAAATAGTCATACCGGAAGCAGTCCAGAAGTTTTTAGAACAGTTCAAAGATATAGTGAGTGATGGAATACCAGCAAATTTACCTCCAAAGAGAGCCATTAGTCATTAGATTGACTTCATACCAGGAGCTTCATTGCCAAATAAAGCAACTTATAAGCTTACACCGGATCAGAATCTAGAGGTAGCTAGAGAAGTGTAGGAGTTGTTGGATCAAGGATTGATTAGGAAGAGTATCAGCCCATGTGCAGTACCAGTGGTCTTAGCAACCAAGAAAGGAGGCAAGTGGAGATTATGCACTGATTCTAGAGCTATAAATAGAATCACAATCAGGTATAGGTTTCCTATTCCTAGGATTGAGGACTTGATGGATTGTCTTGGAGGAGCTCAGAACTTCACCAAGTTGGATCTCAAGAGTGGATATCATCAGATCAGAATCAAGAATGGAGATGAGTGGAAGACGTCATTTAAGACAACTGATGGGTTGTATGAGTGGAGAGTTATGCCATTTGGCCTCTCTAATGCCCCTAGCACATTCATGAGGCTCATGAACAAAGTGTTCAAAGACTTTACAGGGATATTTGTGGTGGTATATCTTGATGATATACTCATCTAGAGCAAGATAGCAAAAGAACATCTAAAGCATGTGGAGTTGGTTCTTAGGAGATTGCAAGAGGAGAAGCTGGCCATCAACCTAGAGAAGTGTGAGTTCTTTAAACAAGAGCTTGTGTATTTGGGGTTTGTAGTATCCCAAGGATCATTGAAGATGGATCCAAGCAAGGTGGAAGCTATCCTAAATTGGCCTACACCAACCACAGGGACATAGGTAAGAGGTTTTTATGGATTGGCTCAATTTTATAGAAAATTCATAAGGAACTTTAGTGGCATATGTGCACCAGTCCTGAGAAAGGTTTTGAGAAACTAAAACAAGAAGTGGCAACTCAACCTATTCTTTTATTACCTAGTTTTGATAAGTTGTTTACTATGGAATGTGATGCTAGTGGAATTGCAATAGGAGGAGTTCTAAGCCAAGAAGGCAGGCCTATAGCTTTCTTTAGTGAAAAGCTCAATGAAGCTAAGAAGAAGTATTCTACCTATGACCTAGAACTTTATGCTTTAGTTTAGTCACTTAGGAAGTGGAAGCATTACCTTCTACCCAAAGAGTTTGTGGTCTTTACTGATAATCAGGCACTTAGCTATATCAACACCCAAGAGAAGTTGAGCAATAGACATCTAAAATGGATGGAGTACCTCCAAGCTTTCACTTTCACCATCAAGCACAAGAAGGGACAGTTGAACAAGGTAGCAGATGCACTAAGCAGGAGATTGCTGACAGTACAAGAAATACAGATCAAGAGCATTGGAATAGAGAGTTTCAAGGATCTCTATGGGGAAGATGAAGACTTTTCAAAGGCATACAAGGTATGTTATGACTTTGAGAATCATTTTCATAGTCAATAATCAGAGTATACATTGCAAAGTGGATTGTTATTCAAGGGGAATCAGTTATGTGTTCCAAGAGGATCAATGAGAGAGAATCTCATCTAGGAGAAGCATAATGGTAGTCTTAGTGGACATTTTGGCATTAATAAAACAATGGAACTAGTGCAAAGGTTCTACTATTGGCTTAAGTTGTCAAGGGATGTCAGGAGGTATGTGGAGCAGTGTGTAGTATGTATGAAAGCCAAGGGAGGAGCTAGTAATGCAGGTTTATATCAACCCCTACCCATTCCTAACAGACCATGGGAGTGTGTTAGCATGGATTTTGTGGTAGGACTCCATAAGACTAAGACATGGTTTGATTGTGTCTATGTGGTGGTAGATAGATTCAGTAAGATGAGTCACTTTATCCCTTGCAAAACCACCCATGATGCTAGCTATATTGCTCACCTTTTCTTCAAGGAAATAGTCAGGATCCATGGATTTCCATTGAGCATTGTCTCGAACAAAGATGTGAAGTTCATGAGTCATTTTTGGAAGACTCTATGGAGCAGATTAGGTACCAACCTGTCTTTTGAATCAGCTTACCATCCTCAGGCCGATGGACAAACATAGGTGGTTAATAGGGTGTTAGGTAACCTTCTAAGATGCCTAACCAAAGAGTATGTATAGACATGGGACATGGTTATATCACAGGCTGAGTATGCATATAAGGACAGTGTGAACTAGACCACAGGGAAGAGTCCTTTTGAAATAGTGTATGGAATGCACCCAAGAGGTGTATGTGAGCTCAAGGATCTAGGAGCTATGGAGGATAGGAGTGGACATGCAGAGGATTTCTCTCAGACCATGAAGGAGATTCAGGAGCAGGTGAAGAAGACAGTCATCGAGGCTAATCAAAAGTTGAAAGATAAGGTGGATATGTCTAGAAAAGATTTACAATTTGCAGTAGGAGACTATGTCATGGTCCACCTCAACAAATCCAGATTGCAGAAGGGAAAATCAACCAAATTGCAGATGAAAAGAGTGGACCATGCAAGGTGATAGCCAAATATGGGAAGAATGCATACAAGGTGGAGTTACCTGCAGATTTAGGGATTTCACCAGTGTTCAATGTAGCTGATCTAATCAGATATAAGGGAACAGTTAATGAAATGGATCAGAACAGTAGGGATATCTTCAAGGATGTGAGTAACATAGCCTTACCTACTCAAGACAAGCTACAAGCAGAGAGGATCTTGGAGTCAAGAGTGAAGAAGTCCACAAGACATAGGGTGTGCATGGAGCATCTTATAAAATGGAAGGAAAAACATGAATTTGAGGCTACATGGGTGGATGAAGCTCAGTTCAAGAAGCAGGGCATTGATGTCTCACTGATCTCTCCTCACATTCCTTAGTGGTTGTGTAGAGGGGGGGAGAATGGTGCAGGAGCACCTAGGAAACACTAGGCAATCTAGTTTTGATTCTTGTTTCTGGTATGTTTTCCATGAAGGTCATGTTGACCATAGAGTAGGTGAGAAAGAATTAGAGGCTTAGGGACATGTCTTGATCCTTAGTGATCATCAGGATAAGGTGTGGAAAGGTTTAATGAGTTTTGGAACTCATTTGCAAAAGTTTTCTCAAAATTGGCACAAGTTGCAAAATGGTGCATTTTACAACTTTGCCACCTTGTAACTGAAATGCACGACCAAGGGGAGGCATAACTGCTTTTGTTGACCTATATAGGGTGTGCCTCGACTGAAGAACAAGGTTGGAAGCATTGGGAGTATTGGAAATTATGAAATTCAAATGAGAATAGTGGTGTTAATGTGAGAGTTTCTGATTTTGGCATTGTATAGTGCTTGAATGGATTGAATTGGATACTATAGGTGATGTAGAATGTAGTGTAGTTGTTATTGAAGCTTTGTGTGGCATTATTTTGTTAGTGTGTTCAATTTCCAAGAGTTTTTTTCTAGCTAGTTTGTTTTCTTTCAATTTGCTGTTCCGATTGGCAGTCTGTGTAGAATGGAGGTTTAGTTCACATTCCCACTATAAATAGTGTACAGGCCTTTGGGAATTGTGACTAGGCTCCATGAATGTAAATAGGATAGGATTAGGAGTCTGTAGAAGTCAAGGTATCACTGTGGAAGTCTTCTCCTAGGCGAGCCTGATAGTGTCCGACTAGGAAAGACAAGAAGTGCAGAGCACTTGACTTGCAGGGGTTTCCATCTCTTGGCAAATCACGGTGTGGAGAGGGAAGGTATATGCCTTACCAAGGCATAGCAAGGAGGAAGAAGCTCCATCAACCCGTTTGGTGAGAGAAATTCTTAACAGTCTGTAGAGAAGACAAGAAAGACCTACAATAACCTAAGTTTTTGCTCATTTCCAGTTTGGGGTACTGTACGGGCAGAGGAGGCTTAAGATCCCAAAAATCATTGAGAGGTGGGCATATGCACTAAGAACCTCAAAAAAATATTTTAAGTTCTTTGGAAGATATTGGAGTACTAGCCTATTTTCTCGGAGAAGGAGGGCTAATTGGGGCTCCTAAGGCTAGTAGCCTTTTTAACCTTAAATGAGGGTTTGGTGGAAGCGACTTGTAAATGGAGCTTGGTGGACCCTCAAGAACCCTAGGAGGATGGATTGAAGCTATTGGAAACATCTCCACACCCCTTCAAAGCTAATTTTTAGTTCTTGTAGTATGTTAGCCTTTAGGGTGGATTAAGGGCTAAGGAAGAGTTGAAGCATTGCACCAAGGTTGGCTTGGTAGGTAGGATTTGTCATGGTAGCTGGGTTGGCAAGGTGAACCTAAAAAAGCAATAGGTCCTATAGGTTAAGGTGGTGGAGTGTGACACCATAGAGGTCTTCCAAGTAAGATCCAGAGCATGGAACAATGATTGTTTCATCCAACCCTCCCTATCAGAAAGAAGATAGAAGAACTTAGAGATCCCACAAGTCATTTAGAATGATGGTGATTTGCTTACGAAGAGTCAATATTTTTAAAGGGATAATTAAGTTATGTTTGCTAACACACATAGGTACAATGCATCAAGGTATAAAGGACCAGGATGGTGTTGTACCTAGTGTGATGGACTTTGACTTGAAAATTAGATAGGAGTATTCTTGTTCACACTTAGCATACAAAACTTCATTTAGGATGTAGTTCAGACATTCTAAACATCTCGAGCCAAACATAGAAAAACAAACTTTCTTATGTGGTCAACAAGATATCTAAAACATCCTCTTCACCTTCCAAATAAAGTATGCATGACTAAGTTATTTTACAAGTGTATCCCACAAGTGTAGTAGATAAAAGAGATAATGATCATTGCCCCATTCCCTTCTCTCTAAACCTGTTTTGTTTAGGCATCATTGAGAGGTCCTTGGAATGAGCAAAACATAAGATAAGTCAACAAGACCAAATAAAGTAGAAAAACAAGCTAATGTTCTTCATACCGCTAGCTAAGACTAAACTACTATGAGATACCTGATGCTTATGTCCATCATGGGAAAGATACATCCTAAGACATGTTGTGATCAGGGTTTTTGGTGAGATTGATTGGGTGATAAGCTATTGATATTTCGAGTTGATCAACTTGCTTGCTTATTGACTTAGACTTGAGACTTTGACGATTAGGGTGTTCACTTTTGAACCTGCTAGACTTGCTTCCGACTAACTCACCAAAGGATGAAGGCGATGATTGATTTATTAGGAATGAGACAATCGTGGGTGAAAGCAAGATGAGATGAAAGAACCATTTTGAATTTTTTAGATATTTTGAGGCTATTTTTTGGTATTTTTGAAAATTTTCAATGTTTTTGGATTTTCAAGATTTATGATGAAGAGACTAACCTAAAGACCTATCCTAGGGGTCTCGGGAGCTGATCCATAGATTAGCCTTGCCTACGTTATACACGCAGAGACCACGTAGTTTGACTAATGACAAACTTGACTCAATGATAAGATAGATGGGCAAACAGATTGCCATTGCAATGGATGCCTAAAGGATTGACCTAAATGTCTCAGGCGATGATCAAAGATCAACCTTCCTTACATTCAAGCTCAGAGACGACGTAGTTCGGCGAGGTGACAAATTGACAAGACTTAATGATGAAAATTTTGAAGAATTTTTGAGATTTTTCTGATGTTTTCAGATTTTCATATGATTTGGATGTTTTTGGATTTTTTTTTTGGGAAGATCACAAGAATATACACAAATATGATCCAATGCTAGTATAGGAACATGCCCCCAAAATCATGTGATAGAATACTTCGATAAAGGCCAGAAAAACTGACCTTAGGAATATGCCAAGTAGTACTATGGTGGGATATGTTACGAGCACAAGATTATACTATGGTATGGATGCAAAAAAATGAATGGATTAATGAAATTTGATGGAATGTAATGGATAAGTGAGTGCACAAAATGGGCCATGAAGATCCTGGTGGATGGACAGTGCTTTATTTATGCTTGGTGTCTGTTTTCCAGGTTTTCACCAAGGTACTTGTCCAAAGTGCCACTGAAGTGGTTTTCACTAGAGGACAATTTTTTTCTTTATTGTTTTCAATCTTTTTTCTGATTTTTTTGTTGTCACCAAGATGCTTGTTTGCCAGGTTTTCATCAAGGTGACCATTTTTTCAGGACATTTTTTGTATTTTTTTGGTTTTATACCTTGCAAGTTTTTAGGCATAATTTTTTTTGAGATGGGAGCTGTTCAGGGGCTCCTACAAAGGCTCGCCTTCTGGTGTTGACAACTGATAGGCTCCTGATTTATAGTTGGCTGTGATGATGAAAGGTCCTAACCAGTTGGGTTCAAATTTTCCTTTCCTTTCTAGATTTGGCCCATTCTTTTGGTTCTCTTTCAGCACAAGTTCGTCGACTTGGAAGGTTCGCCTCTTGATCTTCTTGTTATAGCTACTTTTCAGGCTGTTCAGATAGACTTGTAGATGGTTGAGGGCATCCATGCACCGTTCATCTAATAAATCCAACTCATGCAATCGTGAGACCTTGTATTCTTCATCTGTGATGAGGTTTTGCAATGATATTCTCAGTGATGGGAGCTCGATCTCAATTGGAAGGATGGCTTATGATTCGTAGACCAGGGAGAATGGGGTTGCACCTGTTGGCATGTAGATGCTGGTGTGGTAGGCCCATAAGGTGGGATTTAGCTGTAGATGCCAGTCATGACCAGAGTCATTGACTATCTTCTTAAGGATTTTCAGAATGGTTTTGTTGGTAGCTTCTGCTTGGCCATTGCCTTGTGGGTAATACAGAGTGGAAAAATGATGTTGGATTTTGAATTTGTCGCATAAGTCACATAAATACTGATTCTTGAAAGGTGTCCCATTATCAGAGATAATGGATTGGGGGACACTGTATCGACAAATGAGATAGTTCAGGATGAACTTGGAAATCTGCTTTCCTGTTATGTAGGTCATGGGAATTGCTTTGATCCACTTTGTGAAATACTCCGTGGCGGTGATGATGAACTTGTGGTCGTTGGATGAGGTGGGTGTGATTTTGCCTATGAGATCGAGCCCCCATTATGAAAAGGGCCAAGGTGTAACAATAAGATGGATTTCTTGAGCTGGTGCATGAATAAGGTCTCCATGCTGCTAGCACTGTACACACTTTCTGAAAAATTCATGTGCCTCTCTTTCCATTGTTGGCTAGTAGTACCCAGTTCTCAACAAATTCTTGGCCAAGGTCATACCGCTCGAGTGTGAACTGCAGGTGCCATTATGTTCCTTAGTCAAAGCAGTCAGGGCCTCTTTAGGATTTAAGCAATGTAATAGGGTTCCGTCAATGCTCTTATGAAAGAGGGTTTCTCCTAGGATGACAAAACGTAAGGACCTTTTGATAAAGGCTCGTTTAAGGTTTGGGGTAATGTCAGCTGGGAGGACTCCTATTCTTAGGTAGGTATAGATGTCGTGATACCAGGCATCACTGGGACCAATGAGTTTGCATGCATATCCAGACTCTAGTACCTTGAATGTGGGTACAAGAAGCTGCTTTACCAAGAATTCATGTTTTGAGACATTATGAGGAATATCCAGTAAGGATCCAATTATTGCCATGGCATTAGCTGCTCTGTTGTTAGCCCTCAGTATCTGCTCAAAGGTGATGTCAATGAATGATTCTTTGAGGCTCTCTACTAATTTTTTGTATGGTGTCAACTTATCATCCTTAGTTTGCTACTCGTCATCGAATTGGTTGATAATAAGCTATGAATCCCCATAAACCTTTAGTGCCATGATCTGCCACTGTGCCGAAATCTTGAGACCTATGGTTAAAGCCTCATATTCTGCAATATTGTTAGTGCAGGGGAATGCCAATTTGTAGGATCTAGGAATATAATCCCCTTGTGGGCTGATGAAGAAAACATCGACTCCTGACCCATGTTGTGTGTATGAACCGTCGAAGTAGAGTTTCCAATGATCGGCTATGTTGAGATTAAAGATGGACTTGTCTAGAAATTCTGATATGAGTGGATTCTCTGAATAGATGGGAGCCTCTGCCAGTTAGTCTGCAATCACCTACCCCTTGATAGCCTTGTGCTCTACATACTCAATATCATGTTCTGTCAATATCATAACCCAATTTTCTATTCGTCCTGTAAGGGTGGCTTTAGAGAGTAGATAATTTAGTGGATCAATCTTTGTGATCAACTTGATCTGATGAGCTAGCATGTAGTGTCTGAACATTTGGGCTGCAAACATGACTGCCAGACAAGCTTTTTCTATTGGTGTGTAGTTGAGCTCATGCCCTACCATTGTCCTGCTGATGTAGTATATCGCTCGCTCTCTTCCATTTTCATCATGTTGGGCTAATAGAGAACCGAGAGCTGCCATGGTTACTGAAATATATAGAATCAATGGTTTTCCTAGGATAGGTGGCATGAAAACTGGTGGAGTAAGTAGATATTCTTTTATTTTACCAAATGCCTGATTGCACTTATCATCCCACTTGTATGCTACTCCCTTGTGGAGTAGATGTGAATATGAAATCTGTTTATCCACCAGTTGCGTTGTGAACCTTCAAATGGATTGGAGTTTGCCTTGTAGGCCTCTAAGTTGTTTTAGTTTCCTTGGTGCCTCCATGTTGAGGATTGCTTTGACCTTGGTGGGATCCACCTCTATTCCTCTCATCGATACTATGTATCCCAGGAGTTACCTGATTGTACCCCAAAGACACATTTCTTGGGGTTGAGTCTGACCTTGTACTTCTCTAGTCTGTCAAAAATGGCACTTAGGGTTGCTATGTGATTTTGTCTCTTCTTTGATTTGGCCAATATATCATCCATGTAATCTTCGACAGTTTTGTGTATCATGTCATGAAATATTAGTGTCATGGCCCTTTGATATGTTGCCCCTGCATTTTTTAGCCCAAATGGCATCATGTTCCAGCAGTAGGTGCCCCATGGACATGTAAATGCTGTCTTATGTTGGTCCTCCTTTGCGATCATTATCTGGTTATACCCCGAGAAGCCATCCATCAGTGATAGCATCTCATGTCCAATCATCATGTCCACTATCATATCAATGTTAGGTAGTGGAAAATCATCCTTGGGACATGCCTTGTTGAGGTCTCTAAAGTCAGTGTAGATACAAATGACCCCATTTGGTTTTGAAACTGGTACAAGATTGGATACCCATTCTAGATAATCAATTGGGCGTATGAATCCAACATACAAGAGTTTCTGTAATTCTACCTTGACTAGCAAGACTATCTGAGGGTGCATTTTTCTTAGTTTTTGTCTTACTGGCTTTGCTCTAGAGTAAATAGTCAAGTGATGAACCATGACATCCAGATTGAGACCCGGCATATCAGCATAGGTCCATGCAAAGTTCACCTTTCTTTCTTTTAGAAATGTAGCCAATAATTCTTATTCTTCTGTCAGAAGTGACTCAACATAAAAGGTGATCTGCGGTGTTGCTTTCGTTCCCAGATTGATAAGATTGCACTGTTTTTCCAAGACTGTTGATTTCTCTTGATGAAGTGTAGTAGGGGGGAGATTGAATCCTTCATCCTCTGACACCTCAGAGAGGTTTTCACTGTTGGATGCATCCTTTATTTTTACTATTATTTGGTTAGAGAGTGCCACAGTGTGGTTTTCACTGAATGACCCTGAGCTTATTCTCATTCTTTTTCTTTTGTGACTGAAGGACTCAATCGTCTCCCCATAATAGGCATGGGTGTCTAGTGTGATGTCAAACCCAACCTTTTGGTCTCTGCATGGAACTATATCCCTTAGTCCCATGAATTATGAGAGTGCCTCATCATTTTCGAATGTGTCTAAAACCGGTGATCCTCGTTGGTCATAGTCGATGAGTTGTGGGTAAACTAGGTTTACTTCGTAAGTTTGGCGGTTCGACTCAATGGGTGAGGAACTAATCATTAGTAAGGAGGAATCCTCAAAAATAAAGGGAAGACCAGTTATGGTATCCTCATCATCATTACTGGTGCAAACATCAGTTATATCAAAAGTGAAATTATCTAGGGGAAAACTTGTGGATATGGGTAGTTGAAGGGCAGCTGCTGATAATTGAGGAGGAGACCTGACTGCTCTACTAGGGGTACCTCTACCACATATGGTTATACTCGGGGGGGTACATCCGAGGCCAAGGTTTCTCATTCTTCTTTGTACAATGATGCGCTCTAGTCATCCATCACAATTTCTTCCAGGGATTTCATTCCTATTGTAGCCCATACCAAGCATTATTTGTTATCCTTTGTTGGCTTCATCCATGGGTAGAGTGGGTGTGGGTCTTTCATCATGGTATAGCATGCTTGAAATGCCTTCCTCATCTACATTTTCCTAACTTAGTCCCCCCAATGACGGAATCCAGAAGGGTCTACCCTAAAAGTGTGGACAGGTGTTTCGGTTGATTGAGGTTGCCCATGCAACCTAGGAGATTATGGTAACTCTCCCATAAAAAATGCATTTTTCTTCATTCTGTAATCTCTGCACCCATTGTCCTGGATCATGAGCTTGATGTTGGATATATCAGGGATGGAGGGTGTCTCTATCGTAGAAGTGGAGGCAAGATTATATGGGTCTATATAAGAAGTAGATGGTCCTTCATCATTTTTTGGTACTTGAACGATTTTGTAAAACTCGGCTTCCAAGTTTTTGCAATAGGAAAATGGTTCTGGATCACCATGTATTGTGACCTCATTCTGGTATAGGAATTTGACACATTGATGAAATGTTGAGGCAATCACCTTCATTCCATGGATCCATAGGCATCCTAGGAGGATGTTGTATGGTAGATCGAGATCAAGTACCTGACAAGTGGTTTCCATGTTAGCTGGCCCTACTTGGATTGGGATTCTGATAGTGCCTTGAGACACTCTTTCTTGATCATCATATGCTCTTATGGTGATGATTTTGTTCTTTTCGATGGAGTCCTTTGAGAATCCCAAGTTCTTTATGAGTTTGAGCAAACAAATGTTGAGGCCTGCGCCTCCATCTACCATGACCCTTTTGACTTTCTTTTTGTGAATGAGCACTTGAAGGTGAAGCACATGATTGTGAGATGGCTGGGTAGGGAAATCTTGGTCAGAGAAGGTGAGGAGGTTTGGGGTAACGATGTTACCAACCATAGCCTGAAACTATTCCGTATCAAGGGTGGTAGAGATGGTGGACGCAACTAATGCTTCATCAAGGATTTTCCTATGGGTGGCAGAAATTTTCAATAATTCCATGATGGAGATTTGGGAAGGGGTTCTATTTAGCCGGTCAATGACGCTATAATCATAGGGAGCAAATTTTGGATTTGAAATGGGGGTCTTAGATGGTTGTGATGCCCCAATAATAGTAACCTTGACGCCACATGTGGTGACTCCACAATCAGCGTTGGACCCTTTGATGCTAATGATAGTGACCATCTCGTCTACGCATGCGACAATGTCTTCATATACAAGGTTTGCACTAGCATACTTTTGCTTCCCTTTGTTGTTCCCTTGGTTATTTCCTTGATTATGATTTGGCATCAGATTCGTGCATATTTTAAGGTCCTGATTTCCAGCTGGTTGTTCGACATTTGTGACCTTGTCTTCAATGAGGTCTTGGATGATGTTTTTCAACCTCACGTAGTTTGCGGTTGTGTGTCCCTTGATTTTGTGAAAATAACAGAGGAGACTTTCGTTGTACCATGATGGTTTTGTCATGGGTTCTGCATATTGCTCAAAGTTGGAGATTTTGATAAGGTTTTCCTTAACTGACTTCTTTATTATGGATTCAATTGATTCTCCAAGGGCCGTGAACTTCCACTTGGGAGGATACTTATTTTGGGGAGGTGGTCCTCCTTGATTGCCCAAGTTATTGATTTGGTTGTTAGGAAGGTTGTGGTTGTGCCACCATATTAGTTTGCACATTATTTAGATTGTGATTCTGTGGCTAGTGATGAGTCTGGATGTTTTGTTTAGGAGCATTGATGACCACCTTAGCATCGACCACTCCGTCGTTTATGATATTTTTGTTCCTTGACCATGTTCGAGGTTTATCATTATAATTAGTGGATGAGCGGTTATCTTGTTGTGTAGGAAATGTCAATGTGCCTCCTCGCGCAATAAGGACTCTTTCGATATTAAGCACCTTTGGGATTAATTGATCATACGTTGTGATGCATTGCATTTTTAGGTAGAACACCAAGTTTTTGTCTAGATTGGATATGATTGTGCAAACTTGTTGTTCTTCTAGAATGGTCCACTTGCTCTAATTGGCCTTGGATCATCATCTTTGCAAGAAGGATGCAAATAGCTCTCCTTTTCTTTGTTTAAACATTGATAGTTCTTCCAAACTAACGTCTGCACCCATGTTGAATGCATAGTTTTTTAAGGAATGCTTCCATGATTTCCTGGAATGTTTTGATGCCTGTGGGTAGGTGAGAGAACCATTCCATGGTAGGACCAGTCGGACTTCGAGGGAAAAGTCGCATTAGATATGTGTTATCGTATGCAATCTCCATGCAATGTACTTGAAATTCCCTGATGTGATTTTCAGGGTTTCCCGTCCCATTACATTTATCAAATTTGGGGATCTCAAATCCCTTTGGGAATGGTACCATTGTAAGACCTCTATTAAATGGATAGGGGCACAAGTTGCCGGACATTCTGGTTGTTTTTCCTGATTGGAGGTCCAACACTTGCTGCGAGAGCAGTTTGATTTGTGTTGCAACATCGTTTTGCAGATCAAGAGGTGGGATGAATGTGTTTCAAGGTGTTTGATTGATGAGAGGAGTATTGGTGGGGGTTTTCTACAAGCTTTGCTGTGCGTTTAAGGCCTGCTGATATGCCTGCATTTGTGTCAACAACGCTTGTTGTTGATCTTGCTGTTGTTGTTCTAATGGAGCTTGTTGTTGGTCCAGTTGCTGCTGTTCCCATAAAGCTTGTTGTTGGTCTAGCTGCTATTGCGCCAACAATTGCGCTTGTAAACAAAGCTTGTTGTTTAGCTTGCTGCTGTGTCTGAAAATCTTGTAGGGCTTGTTGGTGAATTGCTTACAGTTGTGCATGGTATTGTTCTTGCGCTTGTTGAGCCTGGTGCTGGGCTTGAGCTTGAGCCTGTGCCTGTTGGGCTACTTGTGCGGCTTGTGCGGCTTGTTGGGCTTGTGCAACTTGTGTAGCTTGTTGGGAAGTTAGTTGTGCTTGTGCTTGTTGAGCAGCTTGCTATGCAGCTTGTTGGTTTTGTTGAAGTACCCTTTGATGGGTGGCCTTTTGGACTGCCCGAATCATGGTGATGAATGAACTTATCACTTTAGCTTTTGGTGGGATTGGTGGTGGATTGGGAATGGTGCCAACCATTGTGGCGGGCGGAGGGGTTGTGTTGGTAGCCGAGAATTGGGTTGTCAATGGTGTAATTGAGATGCTCGGTCCCTGAGAAGGTATGCTTTGAGGGATTTGGGGACTGGTTGATGAATTGGCCATGGTAGCTTGAATGGTTACCACCTGCTATTGCGATACTACTGGCAAAAGGAGAGGATTTGATGTGATGCTCAAATTGCCTTGATTTGAGAAACTAGCGGTGGGTAGGGGGGGAAGACCCAACCCAAGAGGTGATACAGATGTAAGCGGTAATGGAGGGAATGATGGTATGTTCCCTTGGAAAAGTGATGATGAGAAGGGGTTAGTGACTCCCACTATTCTGAACAAACCACCTTCTCCTTGCGATAGAGAAGTTTGTATGTTCAGCGGATAGGTTGGCATTACATGGAATGAGGATGAGTCCGCATGATTATGGAAAGTGAGCGGGACATACGGGTGTGATGGATTCATCAGGATGAAGTTATCTGGTGTGGTGCTGATATTTACCTCTGTTGTTTACAAGGTGATGCTTTTGTAGTTCACGAAACATGGCTCTCCCTTTGTTAACAATTGGTGAGGTTTGTGCGATTGTTGATATGGTTTGGGGAATTTATTGAGTGATAATTGGAATTGACATTGGGGGTATGCTTGCAAGAGGCCTTTCTATACTGGTACTTACGTCAAGGTCAAAAGGGAATTGGGCCCCTCCTTTCGTTAATGCGCTTATGTATAGAGAAGGATTAAGTTTTAGCATGGCATTAACAATTCTATGATTCTCTGGATTTTGAATCATTTCAGTTATTTCCTTTTGTGTCATTCCCAAGTCTTCGTTGATTATTTCCTCTTCATAGTCTTCCTCTTGAGGATTTTGTGATGGTAGAGAAGAGCTATTTGGGGGATTTCTTGAACCCGCAAGGTTTACTTCGGTGGTTGCTTGACTTAAGTCACTTGAAGTTGATGTTTCTTTGGTGATTTCCATGTTCCTCTTGTGTTGTGATCTTGTTTGGACCATAAAATAGAGATCGTTTGATCTTAATCTTTAGGCACAAAAAGGAGAAGAACTAGGAGAGTTGAAGGATCAAAGGGGTGATGATGGGGATGAGATAAATGGATGATGTAGATGAGTGAAACTCTTTGAAGAAATTTTAGGGGGGGAATGCTAAAATTTTTAGGGCTTGGATTGATTTTGGTAGTTTGACTAGGTGTGTTAAGCCAAACAAGATGATGGTGAACTTGTAAACCCTAGGAAGTTGTGTTATCCTAGAGAAGACTTGTACAAGAGAAGGAATTGGCTAAGTGTGTTAAGCCAATCAAAGTGATCATGAACTAGTAGACCTTAGGAAGTTGAGTTATCCTAGAGGTAAATTTGTTCAAGAGGATTGATAATTTGACTAAGTGTGTTAAGTCAAACAAGGTGATGCTGATTTTTCCTTTAAGTTTAGCATAAATGATGTTTCAAAGTTCTCAAGAGTTTGTTGGTGAGATGAGATTTGATTTCGATGAGGGTGGATGAGAGTGATGATTTTGATCCTAGACTTGACCTAGACACGACTCTTTCTTACAAGACCTAGGTATTGAAGAACATGCCATTCTTCTTATGTGAGAAAAACAAACCTTTCAAAAAGCTCAAGATTTTGTTGATAATAGAATTCAAACAAACTTGGGTTGTTCTTTGAAGCCTTCTTGTAGAAATTTTATACCAATCTTTCTCTAACTTCAAAAAGCCTTTCAAGACGCTCCTCACGAGCTTTTAGACTAAGCTTCTTGAACTTTGGTTTTTGGATTTTGATTTTACAGGAAATCATTTGAGAAAACACATGTGAGGTCCAATTGTCCTTATCTTTGCTTAGTGATTTCCTTTTACCAAAAGCACTTTCTTGTTTATGATTTCAAACTAAATGTCTATGTCTTAATTCCTTTTCATTCCACAAGGTCCATTATGTGAAAATCAGGGTTTGAAGAGCACAATTTCCTAGGTTGGATTTAGTGGAAACAAATGATGATTAAACCTAAGCACTTAGAAACCTCTAAGGATAGAATCCCTAGGGCAAGCAAGATCACTTGGATTTGTCAAGGGTATTTGTTTCCTCCAAAGGTTTTGAAATTTTGAAGCTTTTGTGAATGTTTGTTTCTGAATGTTTTAGAACCAAGCAAGGTGTTTTGATTTCAAGAAAATGTACAATCCCTAGGATGAAAAGATAATATTTGTTGGGTTCCCACTTGGACGAATCTAGCTGTGCATATTCAGTGTGGATGATTAGATGCTTGACCACACATGCTCCCCCTTACAGTGCACTCGCTTCTTGGGTCAGCCAAGCATCAATACCCATGAATCTCCCATGGCATAATTTTCATCTCTACAACATAACCATATGTATAATGTGGGGCGGCTTCAAAGGACATGACCTTTTGCACCAACAAATAGATAGGATTTTGGCCTTTTCTAAATAAGGGGTTTTAATGCGGACATTCTGTTCATGGGGGACTATCCAGTACGATGAGAGACCATTGCTGCCCTTCTCATCGGAATAATCCTCATGATATTGGCCTTTGTTCCAATATCCTCACTTATATCCCGGGTGGAAGTCGCTTGGCTTTAGCGTGTTCCCGGTTGGTTCGTTCCCTTGGGTGATTAATTTTTCCCACAAGGAAGGCCCGCTAAGATAAACAAAAGCAAGCAAGAATATTCTGTAGTTCAATCGACCTTCATTGAAAAACAAAGGGAGAACACTCACAATATGCCATGCTCACACTCGCAAGATTGGTTCAATTTTAATCCCAAAAAATGAAGTGTGGAGGCAATTATTTTACTTAACTTAAGATCACCAAAAGAGCTTTTGATTCTTAAGATCGCCGTGAGGCATGAGAGAAGGGCATACGTCCTTTTGATGATATTATTTAAAATAAATAATTACAAAACAAAGCAACACTTGTTCATTTTAAGCCCACAAAACAAAATGAATTCTTTTTAAAGCACCAAATGAAGTGTGGAATTTGCTTTGTTCAATTTTTAAACCTCAATCAAATCTAGTAAAATTGTTTCTAAGGTTATTTATAAGCCTTTGTTTGCAAAATTTGAAAGGAAATTTGTGTTGTTCTTTTTAGAGCCTAAAAGAAAATTTATTATAACAAATTTCTTAAAAGGAGATTGAATATCCCCCTAAAAAGTGTTAAACAACACTATAGTGTTAAAAAACACTTGTATTGTATGAGATTTATGTCACAATGGAGCCTTCCATTTTGCTTCCTTCCTTGCTCTTACCTACAAAATAATCAAAACCAGAAGATGCAGAGACAATAAACAAGTCAGAAAATCAAAAAACACATGTTAAAAATCAAATTTAAATTTTCCACTGTTAGTCAGCAGTGCAGTCAGCAAATGCAATGCAGTTTGGAAACTCAATGGCGCAATATAGTGTCGCACCTCGACTGAGAGCGAAGCTTTGTAGAAAATAGAGATTGCAAATGCGACACAATTTGAGCACGTGACGCAGTTTTGACTCAATAGATCCGCGACAGGTTTTGAAAATTTAAAATTCTTGTGTGGGAAAACAAATACAGTGCAGTTTGAGCTTATAGCGGTGCGATATAGTGCCGCGCCTCTGAAAGTGGTGCAATATAGCACCGTGGGATTGTGTGCGGCACAGTTTCCTGTAAGCAAAGAAAAATGTCAAAAAGTCATGAAATTTTGGAAAAATGCGATGAATTTTTCCAATCAGGCCCTCCTTCTAGCGCCAAAATGTGAACCCCAATCCTATTCCTACATAGACATGACAAAAAAACACATTAGTTAGTTGATATGCAAGATAAAAGAGGGATTCCCCATGAAATCCATTAACAATGCTCAATAATAGAAATGAAATGAAGAATAATACAAGAAACTAAATCAAATATATTTAAGCAAAGCAAACTCTTGATTCCATGGGGGAGGTGGTGCCAATTGGTGTATTGAAATTGGCCCTTTCCCAACTCCTTTGTAAGCTCTTTGATGATTTGTGGATGATTGAATCTCCTTGATGATATTTTGGCATAACCTAGCTATGAAATGAACAAAATAAGCTTTCAATGTGAAGAGAGTAACTTTTCTGTAAGTGTGGATGAGGATGAAGTTGAGTATAGTAAGTTTACTCAAATTGTGGATGTTAGAATGAGAGGAAGAGTCTATCATTTATAGATTTCCAAAATGGAAGAGAGTGGAATTGAGCAATGTGGGATCATTCAACATCCAATGGCCAAGTACCACTTGTCAAGATGTGTATGGTTGAAGGTTGTGCACATTTTGGCCAAAATGCCGATAAATGTCATTAGGTGGAATTTGAATTTGAGGAAATGACATGTGAGAGGGAAAGAGACATGAAATAAATGCCACTTGGTTCAATGCACAAGGACATGTAAGAGGAGTGAATGCCTTGTTGGATGTACAAATCCACTTGGATTTTGAATTCAAATTTGGGGGAATATTCCTCCTTTTATTCCATGTTGAGAGAAAATAGGCAATTAAATAAATCAAAGTAATTGTTTTATTGTGCAAGTTGCATTCTCTAGAAGATTTTAGTGATTGAGATTAAATTAATCAAGATTTGATCAATTTAATGAGGGATTAGATGATTTGACAATTTTGACTCAATTTTATGAGTTGATTTAAATCATAATTGAAAGAAAAGTGATTAATTAAATAAATATTTTTGATTTATTTAACTAAAAGGGATAATGTTAGATTAAGTCAAATAAGGTTTAATTTATTTAATTTAATGAGAAGACTTTAGAGATTTAATCAAATAAAATGTATTATTTAATTAAAAGGGGATTTTAGGGTTAATTAAATTAAATTGATTAATTTAATCAATAGAGGAGAAAGACCTAATTAAATAAATAATGATTTATCTAATTAAGAGACAAAAGATGATGATATGCTGAGAGTGTGATTCAGGAAGAAATGTCGTTAGTAATCAGGATCAAGTGTGCCGGATCGAATTGTATATTTTCCATGTCTACAATTAGTATCTCCATATATCTCCCAAATTTTAGTCCAAAGAGCACAAGGACACTCAAAATGAATAATAGCATTCAAAATGTCATCAAAATGCATAACAATAACTCCTAAGACATGATCCGTTTTGTAGTTCCAAGAAAATTTCTTACTATTAGTACTTGGAGGGAGAACAAAACCATACAAATGTGACAACATATGAAGCCAACACAGATGTTTTATTGTCATCTCTCCTTGATTTATACTTTCCCCTTTTCAACATAATCAGAGAAGGATGAAATAAAAACCCCATAATAAACTATGAAAAATCTCCAAAATGACAAAGACATTAACCTTCAACAAAAATTAAAAAACCCCAAAAATGATGAATACTGCAAATGAAGCCTTCCCAAAAAAGACAAAACCTCTCTAGGAGTCAAAATATCCAAGTAATTAACCAAAATGCAAATATGTCAAAATTTGAATAAATGATACCTAGGTCCAAACTAGAAAAAGTGCATGTGAACAATGATAGAGCTCCTTAATACCTTTTTGATGCTGTAAATTGAATAATTTGGAAAAAAGTTATGAGCTTGAAGGTCCAAAAAGGAAAAAATGACTTTAATCTCCAATAAAATGTACCTATAGAAAAATTATAAATGTACTCTACAAAGTATGCGGAACCAACATTTTTTCGATATCTCATTTGCGAAAAATCGACTCCTGGTTTGCAAGATATGGCCCAAAGGAAAAACAACCCAATTAGGGATCTCCTAGGGAAAAAAATGGCCCCTTGGGGGCTAACACCTAGTCATCACATGATAGTTCATGAATGAGTCACTAGAGGGATTTAAAAACAATTGCCCCACTCATGAAGTGGTGGGTTGGTGGCACTCTGTAGTGGTGCTGCCTGCACTGGGCAATGGTTGTCTTGCGTCGCCTACTAGGCCTAAGCCCTTTGGCGTTGGCTATGGGACCAAGGTGAGAAATTTGTCACTGGAAGAAAAAAATTAAATTATCAAAAATAATAAAATGTTATTAAATTTAAATTCTTGACAGTACCTATGTACCTTCTACAACATCTGACACAATAACAACCCATACCTGAAGATGCAACGATGATGCAAACACTAGGGTGATCCCACAATACTAGTTTACAATTTTTGGGCAAACTAGACACTGAACTATTTTTTTTAGCTAAATCTTCACTTTCGGGCTCCTATAGCGGCTAAACCGTGTGGAATTTGAAGATGATGAAAACTAGTGATTTGTGATGTTTTGTTTATAGATTCTAAATATATATATTTTTATTTTTTTTGGAATCAAATTGCACTTATTTTTTCATCTCCTTCGAAAACTAGTTTAAAAAAAAAAATCAACATTTTTAAGGAGTGACGCTCATCGTATACAACATAACTTTTTTTGTATGAAGGATAAAATTCTATTTTTTTCGAATTTAGATTTGCAACTACGATATCTAGCACTTTCATTTGGTTTTATAGTGTTTTATTAAATATTTTTTCCTTAATCAAGTTTCGAAGTGAAACCAATTACAATTCAGACATAGGCGAACCGTATACAACATAACCTTTTCTATATGTATCGAAATTCAATTTTTTTTTAATGGATCAAGGACATCAATACCCAATCCGAACATATTTTTTAAAATTTTATTTTGATAATCTGCTATTTTTCCACATCTACAAAACAAAGAACTTGATTTTATGCGGAAAACCTATGTTTAATAAATCTAAAAAAGACATACATTATATCACCAAAACATATTAAAATTATATTCATTGGATAGCTCGTTCCGAGGACTACCATCTTCCAATTGGATCTGTGAAGTATCCTCCATTTTCATCCTCAACCCGAGCTTCAAAGGGCAAAAATCTGGAGTCTTTTTGTGTCCGAGGGTGGGAAGGTGGGAAAAGGGGGGTTCGCTCAAACCCCCTTTCCACAATGGGAAATGCGGGTTCCCACATGCAAAGGAGTTTGGTTGAACCCTAGTTCAAGCGAACCCCTTTTGGGTTCATTCGAACCCCTCAAAACAATTTTTTTTGCATGGGTGAGTTTTTTGGAAGTTTTCCTTCCTCACTAGAATTGTAAACCACTTTTGTGGGTTCACCCATTACACAATTACAAATTATTTCATGAATATGTTACATAAGACCATTGTTGATTATACCCTATTGTATGCCACGTGTCAATACTGTATTGCATTGATTCTATATAGTTGTACAAATAAAAATGACAATGATATTTTGAAAAACACTTTGAGGGCATGGGCAAAATATTCAATTTTGATGATTTGATAGACGATCTTAAGATTTTTAGGCCTTCCAAATGTAATGGAAATGTTTGTTTTGGCCCAAAATGCTTCAAAAAACTAGATACCTCCTAGATTTGGCAACCACCTCCCAACTTCAAACCCTTGTAGATTTGGTAAAATATTTCAAATTTTGACAAAATGAAACCCAATCTTGACTTTCTCAGATGCCCTGGACTCAATCATCTGAGCTCAAATTACCTCCAAAATGTGCCAAAATTAACTTGCAATAGAAACCTATAAAGATGAAACTCCCAAAACTGGTTACTTTTAAAAGTTTTTGTGATTCTCCAGATTAACATATGGTGCAAGAGAAGAGCATACTCAACTTTACTAAAATCCACCAAGATCTCTCACTCGCAATAGCTCTACCCTCAAATTTGAGAAGGAATTTGTATGGCAATGACTATGATACCATGTGGGAGTTGAAGATGTGAGGTATGCTCTTATGTTAGACCCATTACTTAGACTATTTTGGTTTTAGTCACTGATTATACTTGATGATACCATTGATGAAATGATGATTTAGACATTTGATTTTACATGATTTATTTATGGTTTATATTGCATGCTTAATTAATTGATGATGTTTGATTTAAAATGCATGTTGGTTCATTGATGATGTTTAATCTAATTTTTGAAATTTAAAGATGAATAGATGAAATGTGATGCTTGAATGAATCATGAATGTAATTTTGATGAACATGAATTTAAGGCTTATGAAATTGGATAATTGTATGAATAATTGATTTGAAGGTTACCCAATGAAATCTTTATGAAATTGAATTGTGAAAGATTGTGTGAATAATTGGACAAATTAATGTGTGAATGAAGTGTGCAGGTACATTTTTCCATGGTTGGTGGAATCAGAGATATCTATGAGAACCCAATGTGATTTACCATGACAAACTAGATTATAGTCCATTTAGAGGGACTAAATGTAATGTGTAATTTTTATAATGTGGATTGTGCATGTTTGTATGTTTATTTATTGTTTTGTCAAGGTCTACTAAGATGTGAGTTGGCATCCTTGATGGATAAACTCGGATTAAAATCTTTTTGGTCTTTTTAGGGGTTTGAAAAATGATATTTTTTAATGTTTTCATGTGTTTTAGGGTCCTAAGGCATGTACCTATGGGTTTGGTACCTTTTTAGCCCAAAATTTTGAGTAAATACTTGAATATGACACCTTTTTGTAGGCCTTAAAGTGTTGAAAAGTTTAAGGTTTTAAGATTGGGATGGAGACTTACATCACATCCCATTCCCATTTCTCCAAGCTCATAAATGAGCTTTGGTAAGCCCACAAGGTTATCACACATGTACAAGACCCATCTTTGTAAGGCTTATGGGATAAAGTGTACAAGTACACTCCCCATCTCCCAAAGTCTCACACATGTGTGAGGACTTATGGGAGATCGAGCCTTCAAGATTGAATGGGAAGGTGAAAAGTGGCACCTCCCCATTCAAAGAGTTCATACTTGAATTCTTGTTTATCATCCACAAAAGGATGAAGTGAGCTTTTTTGGGGATCTTTTGCTTTCTTTTGGGGTTTTGAAGAAAGAGTTAAAGGAAAAATCTTCGAGCTCTCCCTCAATAACTATTAGAAACTAGGAAGATCTAGGAGATTAGAAAACAAGCACTTGAACAATTGCGATATTGTATTCAGCTTCCCTATCTAGATTGATTGAATGTGAAAAATTTAATAGGAGATTACAAGAAGATCAAGATCCACAAGATGTGGAGATCAAGATCAAGATCCACATGAAGCGGAAAGGAGGAGTGAATAACTCAACTTCCTCGACAACTAACTAGGCTTAAGTAAGCCAGGTGTAAAACTATGAGTACACCAACATCCCCCCTTAAGCATAGCTTAGGTGGGTAGAAGAAATGGGTCCCGACTACTAGCCATGTTAGGTACCCATTTGCAAAATTTTCTCATAAGATGGAGTAAAGGAAAAAACCCATTTGGGAAAACTCCTCTCCAAAAAGAGAAACAAAAAGCAAGTCTCTCATTAAAGGGAGTGAAGAAGAAGAAAAAGGAATGTGATTGATCTTATATTGCAATAGGATATAGATCAGAGTCAAAGAAACCACTGCACGAGTACCTTTAGGATACTCTTGAATGCTCAAAATTATAGTTGGTACATATTCTGCTTTGCTCAACTGGATTGGGTTGATATACAACTACCCAATAACTAGATATAGAATCTGATCATCTGAATACACTTAGATTATCTTCCTAATTTCTCTTATTAAAGCCCCCCCCATAATAATTTTTTTACAAAACCCCAAATGTTCCAATATCTTTATCATGTGATGCTTGCAAGCATATACAATGAAAAAGAATCAATTCTAGGAAGAAAGCAAGGAGCATGAAAAAATAAATTAGGAGACATGCATGCATCTACAGATTTATATCTGCCTCCATTGTGAAAATCTCCACAAATTGCACAAGATCCAAAGACTTAGATAAAATCAACACCTCTGCACAATGAAGTGAAACCTCCCAAAAATGATCTCAACAATCTTCACGCCTGGTATGGCATGCAAGAAAAAATGCAAGAATCCTTGAGGGGTCACAGGTCTGCAATATGGTGCCTTCCGAGGATAATCACACCTAGATCGCGGCAGAGACATTGGATGTGGCTTGCATAAAATGCGGGGCCAAGTGAAAATCATGCCCTCCTATCACCAATTCGCCCAACACAGGTCAAAAAACACCACATGGGCCTTCCACATTCATGGGCCACTAGTGAAGAGAACTATGCGTAGGATGAAGGGGGAGGGTACGAATGGCCTGCACATAACTGCTCATGGCCCGGTCAAGCAAGGCGTGGCCTATGAAAATGCAATCGCCTCCACTTTCCCATGCGGCCTGCAAAGGGTAAGTTGATATTTCAAAGGAAAATCGTGCCTCAACAATGCAAATTGCGCTAAGGATAAAGGCATAGACCAGAGCCCCATCTGAATTGTCCAAAATGCCAATCGAGCCAAGGATAAAATGCCACCTCAAGAGCCTTTACGGGGTCATGACCTTCTTGTTGTGGGTAGGAGAATCCAAACAATGCCTTACAAACGTCTAACCATCTTACTACGATTGTACATCAATAGAATTCACAAAATACAATTTTGTTCACCTAATGGCTTGTATGTATCTCCTTTCTGCTCTGATACATATTAGAAACTAGGAAGATCTAGGAGATTAGAAAACAAGCACTTGAACAATTGCAATATTGTATTCAACTTCCCTGTCTAGACTGATTGATTGTGCAACCTTTAATAGGAAATTACAAGAAGATTAAGATCCAGAAGATGTGGAGATCAAGATCAAGATCCACACGAAGTGGAAAGGAGTGGAGTGAATAACTCAACTTCCTCGACAACTAACTAGGCTTAAGTAAGCCAGGTGTAAAACTATGAGTACACCAACAATAACTATACCTTGTAATTTTTCTTATTAAGGTAGGCTTCAAGCCCTTTTGAGATTTGAATAATGGTATTTGAATGAATGTGTTAGCTTCTTGATTTTTTTCCCTTCATATGCATTTGTTTTGTTATGTGGGATGGATTTGTTGGAATCGATCTATCCCAAAATGAGAGCAATTCTAAGCAAGGGGTTGAGAGAGGAGGAACCTTCATTGGGGTAGTCTCACTCCTTGGGAGTGATGTTGGTACGAGTGTTCAATATATTATGCATTTGGTGTATGGGTGGTTGATTTAGAGATATGGTGATAAGTAACATGCAAAGGAGAATGAGAATAAAGATTATGATGTTGTGATTAAAAACCTTTTATTGTGATGTCCTCTAGTTTCTCCCTATAAGGACCTAGTGATGGTCCAAGTGTGTGCTTAAAATCCCTTGGGTTGGGTGTTCTATATGTATTTGTGATTTTCCTTCTTGCTTCATATTTTGTGATTTCTTGTGTGTATATGATTTTATTGGATACCTCCTAGCTCGGGGGTGGCTTTCTTCAAGCCTAGGATGGGAGGTGAGCTTTACCTAAGCCACAAGAAGATCATGTGTTGTGAAAATTCAGAGAATATAGTTGGACCATGAATACCTTGGAATTAGCCTTCTTCCTGCCCAATTGATACATATTATTTTGGAAAAATAAATGTGCAAAACTATTTTAGATGGGTTTTGAGTGTCTCTTATTGTAGTTGGTGAGAAACCCCCTGTAAAAATTTGTACCTTGTTATTTAGTTGAAACTTTATGATGCAAGTACAAATAACTACATATATTATGTTTGATCTATTTGAAATAGAAAAGGAAAATATATTAGATATATAAATGTGAACTGTTAAGTATTTTGTCCTAAGAACATTCTAGATTTTACTATCTTAGAACTCATAGTGGTGAGTTATTATATCTTCTATTGAGATTTCATAAATATTTTTGCATGGTTTAATTGTTTTTTTAAAATAAGAAAATATGTATTGTGGTTAAAAGAGAAAACATTAGGCTATTATAAAGATCCATGTATTCTTTTTTCTTAAGGGCTATAATATGTTGTTTTCAAGTTTTGTGCAACCTTCCTATAAAACTATAAGCATTTGTGTGTAAAGGGGATATATTGTTTCTTTTATATAAGTTGTGAGTTTGCTTGTACGAAATGCATTATGTTTATATCATTTATAACGCTCAGTGTAGTGATGTTGAGAAAAAAATATTAATCTGTTAATAAAACTTTCAATATACTGAATGAAAAGGAGAAATATAAATCTATTTTTGAATATGCAAGTATTTTGGATACTAAACTCATGTATATAGGGTTTAAAGGGAAAAATATAAATCTTCTTAAAAAAATAAAATTTGAATGGCATAAATTTATGCTACCTAAGCTTAGAATAAACATTCTACCTTTTTACTACCACTGAAATGGGATTAAAATTGAATATATCCTGCATGTAGTCTATGATAGATATCGGATCAAACTTTAAATGTTATTCATTCGACACATTCGTGTAAAAGGAGAAAGAGGAAAGGGGTAAATCCATGGCTTTGTTCAATAAGAATAATTGTTCCATTGATTAAAAAATAAATTAGACAGATATAGATATGTGTGTGCAACATATATACGTATATGCTTCATTAGCTCATTAAGAAATGAATTAGGATAAAATAAATCTTTGCTTCAGTGTAATACAAGAACAAATTGAAATTTAAATCTGAATTTGATTTTCTTTCGTAAGAGAAAATAAGATAAGATAAAATAAAACATGATTGAGATCATAGTGGTTATTGGGTGATACAAGAATAAATAAAATTGAATAATATATTTATACAATAAAAGACCATTCAAAAATAACCTCTCTAATCCCATAAAATTTAAAACATTTTCTTTTTATTTACAAAAATGATTATGTAATGGTAGTTGGTGTATTTAATCCAAATCCAAATCTATGGATTAATGCCTAGCCCCACTCATGCAATTACAAAGATTTAATCACTATGGGTTTCGAGACAAAAATGAATAGAAACAATTAAAAAAAAAAAAAAAAACCCTATGAGAACCCATGTTGTCCTCACCATTTGTGATGATTTTGATTTAATATAAATGGGAAAGGAGAGTATGAAGAACAAGAAACTTATTTAAGAAAATATATGTTTTTAACAAGGTTAATACACGTGGGAGGTAGGGTTAGGAACCCGATCGTGGTTGATATGCTAATTAAATCCCTCTTCCCTTGAAAATTTCTTGGCCAATACAATCTCGCTTGCTACCGTTGTCTCCAATTTCTTTCCTACTGTTGACCTCATTTTTAACTCGACTTATTTTTACAAAATTGTGCTTATTGTCCCTAATGTGCAGTCATTTCAAACCTCCATACCAACTTTAAAAAATCAAGATGAATCACCTAGTCCTTCTCAAAGGCTTTAAATGTTACAAAAATCTCCAATACCATGTTTGGTTTCAAAAAATGAGCTTATTTTGAATATTTTGAGAGGTTAGAGAATGGTCATTGAAACCCGACAAGGTTCCCACAAGGTTCTCATAACCTTGTGGGAACTCGACATGGTTATGAGAATCACTCAAAATCCCAACAATGATTTTTGAAGGCAAAATTAAAAGTGAAGTTTTATTCATCAGAGAACTTAGAAGTTTTAAAACTTCCGTCGGAGCCCAACATGGTTCCCAAAATCATGTCAGACCCCAACTTGGTTATGAGAACCTCTAAATTTCCCAATAGCCCCTTTAAAGGTGAAGTTGAAAATTTGAAAGGTCATCAACATTTATTTTGGTTGTGCGACTAACTTCAGAAGCTGTAATCAATTTTGGAACTTCATTGTACCATCGACGACACAAAATTGAAGGATATTCAAGGCAAAAAATATCTCAAAGAGATGCCATTTGATGGAAAACAATGATTAGAGGATATGTGCAAAATGGACTAGAAGATAAGGAAAATGAAATGTTATAGGGATGAAGACCCCTAGGCATATTACTATGTATCGAAAGTTTGGTAAGGTTTTACAACCAATATCAGACCCCGACATGATTCTTGGAACCTTATGAGGGCCCGACTTAAACATAACCTTCTTTTAAAGGTAAAGGAAGCACATGGAAGTGTTCCCGATTGATAGTGATGTGACTTTGAAGCTTGTGAGACTGAGCATGGTGGTGAAATACATAACAGATGCTCGTTTGGAAGAATAAATAAGCATGGGCATAAGTATGGAGAAAATTGAAAAAGGAAAGAAAATTGAAGGGATCACCTTGTCTCATATCAGATTCCAACAAGAGTCTTTGAGGCGGATCACATTATACATTCATTGTCAACTTATGCAGCGAAAAAGTGTCGCTTGGTATAGTCGCATATCTCATACTTATCAATGCCCACAGATTGATGAAAAACCCTTCATATCATAGGCCAGAAGGTGGTTACATGACTGACATCAAAGCTTGATCGTGAATGAAGCACTGTTAGTTTTGGAGAGTGACACCACCATCTCTCAATAGGGCATTGAGAGGAGTAAAATTAATCCATAATGTTTAAATCCCCTTTCGGCTATGATGGTATAGAGAATTATGACAACCCTCATCGATGCAGATGATTTCACTAATGCAGAAGAGCAAAGAACGAGTCGATAATGATCAAAATTTTTAGTAGGTATTTTGCCTTCATAAATGGTTAGCTTTGATTACTTGGGAGAAGCTATAATTTGTCGATGGCATTGACAAAGATGAACTCATGGGTGAGCTAGATGCATTAGAAGACGACATCACCATGTGCCTAGGATAACTACGGTTTTAAAACCTTAGAAATCTCACTTTGAAATGCCAATAATTGACCATCATGTAGAAAGAGAAATTGTCAATCTTGATGATTGATCAAAGGTTGGAATTGAAGGTGTGTCATCCAAATATATGGGGGCTTTGAAGAAGATATATATACCTTTGGATTGTCAGCTACAATTGGTAAATCAGAAGACTCTAAGGAAATAAATGAGAAGGTACAACAGAGTGGTCACTTAAAAAAGAGTTTTAAATACAGATATAATATTTTGGGTTCTAGGAAAATTCATCGCGAGCAATTCATGGAAGAAAAATTCACCGTTAGCAATTCACTGCCATGGAAAATTCACCGACGGAAAATTCACCGCCAAGTAAAATTCACAGCCAACAATTCACCAATATTTTTTAATATATATTTAAAAAACTTGGTGAATTGCTGGCGGTGAATTTTCCGTTGGTGAATTTTCCATGGCGGTGAATTTGCCAGATGCCAATATTTTGTTATAAATCCTTAAAGTATAATTACAAGAGTCATTTCTTTTTTTAATTTTATTTGTAAAACTTTAAAACTTCCCAAAGATTAAAGAATCAGTTACGAAAATTGAAAGGTTTCCCTTTCCTACTCATTGTAAAACTTAAGAGAAAGGGGTTCAGTTTTTAGGGTGGAGAGCAGGGAATTTATGAAGGAGAAGATTGATTTTCTCATTTTGTACACAAGAAAGAGTCTGTGAGATCTTAAAGAAATAAATGGAAAGTAATATGACTGGTATGTGAATCAGACATATTTTCTTTGTGTTGTGAGTTCTACTGTGGGTGAATCCACAACTATTTATTTGATGTTTTGTCATATAATTAACTACAGTTATTTTTATATATGCTCTATATGCCTTTGAGGGATGTATTTGTGTGCTCGTCCC